>SJYT01036843.1:39047-65527 GCA_006410635.1 Cephalophus harveyi | reverse complement strand
AAAAAAAAAAAAGAAAGAGAAAAATGACACTAATTCTGACCAGAGGGGCAAAAAGAATAGATCCTGTGCTGGTCTAGCTTTGTCTTTTTCGTTTCATCCCATATGTTTCTAAGTACCCTGAAGGCAGGTGGCATAACTGAGTGAAGCAGCCATCATAGCTGATTACGCATTGAACAAGTCCAAGGAGCTCCATTTACATTTTTAGTTGTTGTAGATTTTTCTGAATGATGGTAGTAAATTATTTTAAGAAAGGTCAACCCTTTCTAATTTCCCCAAAGGAGTCATTTTAACTAGTTGCAGGGTAGGAACTACTTGTAGAGTAGGTATCCTTTCTATGGGGCAGCTGCTCCTCCATGTCAATCAATTGTTTTAGTGCAAAAATATCATTCTATGATTGGAGAACATGGATTGATTTCAAAAGAAGCTAGAAATACAGCATTTTATGTGATTTCTAATTTTTAAATACTGTTCAGTTAAACACTTAAGTAGTCATGCTTGTGTAAGCAAGGATGTAGTCCATGAGCCACTGGTTGCAGACCTCTGCCCATGACCTTCACAAAGCTTTCAGCCTGGATAGGTACATTTTGCTTCAGGCATCTCTGCAATAGATTCTTCGGAGAAACTTTGATCTAAGCTCACTGTTAAGGCTGTTTTCTCTGTAGAGTTACTATTTGTTCTGGTTCGTTCACTTCCCTATTCTGTCATGTTTGAATGCCCTTCTGGAATGAAATGATTTTCTCTCCCTATCTACCTAGCATGATTTAATTCCTGAGTCTTTATTATATGGCTCTTTCTTTATTCCCTCCATACTAGCTTCATGAGCTACTGTTGAACAATTGCAGGCACAACTTTATGCAAAATTCACAAAAATGGTATGAGCCAGGAAACAGTTGTAATTTTTAATTTGACAATGTGGCAATTAAAAAAAATGTGGTTTCATCACACCATCAAATATTATATAGGTTGTGACATTTTATCAATAGTCAAATGTATTTAGGTGATGACTGCTCTAAGACCTAGGAGTGAAAAATTAGGACCTTTTCTTTTAGGGTAAAAATTTGAATGAAAATAAGGACTTTGTTATTCCATTCAGTGTTATCAACTCCACATGATATTCAGAAAACTGGCGACACTGTTGGTTATTTGGAATCCCTTGTATGCTTCATAACTTTTCCATTATATCTTTTTTATTGTTTATAATACTAAATATTAGCTTCAAGTCAACTATTTCTTATAGCCAGTTTAGTGAAAAGGTAGCAGTATAATTACAGATTAACATGCTGTGCACAGAATACAAAATCTACTGTTCAGAGCAGTCTTCAATTATTTATTCCACTAGAATGAAGCTAGATTGAAGCAGATGTTGAACAACAGAGAGAATATTTTAAAGAAGATTTAGAAGAGTCTACCAATTGTAGTAAAAAACATAATAGTGGGCTAATAGCTGTTTATTTCTTATAAATACAAAATATTTTAATGCTTTTGTTTTTTGAGGGTTTTTAAATACTTCTAAACTAAAAGGAATTCTACAAATCTACAACTGTTACTTTTTTTAGTTTCCTCAGATTTTTAAGGTTTCCCTGGTGCCTCAAATGCTAAAGAATCTGCATGCAATGCAGGAGACCTGGCTTCAATCCCTGGGTCAGGAAGATTCCTTGGAGAAGGGAGTGGCTACCCACTCCAGAATTCTTGCCCAGAGAATTCCATGAACAGAGGAGTCTTATGGGCTATAAGTCCATAGGGTCACAAAGCCAGACACGACTGAGTGGCTTTTTTTCAGATTTTTAAAGACTCTCCAAATACCAAATTTGACTGTAGAAATTTATATGATACTCTACCATTAATCTATTCACTCAAATGTACATGTTTGCTTAGAGATTATTCATAATGTAAGTTGAAATAAATTTCTTGGGAGACCAAGCAATCAACTAGACCTCACAAAAAAATGAATAAAGCATTCCTCATGCAAATGACTCCCAATGTGTGTGGAACAGTATGTGAGTAGCTCTCCAGAAATATTTTACGTATATGTAAATGTGGGCATCTGAGTATATGTATGTGTTTAGGAAAACAGATTGTATCCTACAGTAGCTATTCTTTTGAACCTAGCTTTTCAGTTAATAATATTAGGACCTTTTTCTATATTGTCTTGTATATCTATTTTGTTCTGTTAAATTCTACATTATACTCCATAATTTATACTAATTCTCAATACTTAGGTTGTTTCAAGGTTTTGTTAAATTAAGTTATCATGGCTATAATAGTATGGAATATTAATTTTAATAAATAGAGTCAAATTACTATTCAGTTTGTGCCTCTGTACATGAAAGTACTTTTTTCATCACACTATGATAAGATATATCTCTGTTAAATTTTGAACTATCATGTGCTAATTTTTCTATTGAGTTTTCTTTTTTCTCCTTAATTTCACTCAAAATTCATTCAGTAAGTATTTATTTATGGCTTGTATTATGACAGGTTCCATTAAAAATGCTAGAAGCATAGAGGTCAACAAAAGAAATGAAAACCTTTTCCCCATGAAACATTCATCCTAGGAGGAAAAAATTAACATAATAGATACTACAGTATTAAAACGTTTTTGTTATTTGCTATGTCATGTCCTAATCTTTTATGACTCGATGGATTGTAATCTGTCAGGCTCCTCTGCCCATGGGATTCCCTAGGCAAGAATACTGGAGTGGGTTGCCATTTTCTCCTCCAGGGGATCATCCCGACTTAGGAATCAAACCTGAGTCTCCTGCATTACAGACAGATTCTTTGATACTGAGCCACCAGGATAGTGATAAATTCACCAGTGAAAAATGAGTAAGTAAAGTGGAACAAGGGATTCAAGGCATGAGTTTGAACTATTAAATATCACAGTCAGGGAGGGCTTCAGAGAGAAGGTGACATTGCGTGAAAGACCTGAGGAGGTGAAGGAGAAATCCATGTGACATCTGGAGCAAGAACATCCATACCAAAGAGGGGCAGGCGCAAAGACCCTGAGGAAATATGGCTTCAGATTGTCAGGTGGGTGAAACTGAGCAAGTGAGGGGAGCCTTGTAGGACACAAGATAATGAGAGGCCAAATCAAACAGGATGCTTTAAGATATTGCAAGCCATTGGAAGCAATCTTGGCTTTCATTCTGAGTTTGGTAGAAAGCTCTCTGAGGGTTTTGAGAGAGAAGTGACCTACATCTTTGGTTCTAGCAGTATCCCTTCAGTTGCTGTATTGAGACTTGACTTTTGGGGGGAGACAGTTTGGGAAGCAAGTGCAAGAAGTCTTGTGAAAGGTAACATCAGTTATTCAGGGTGGAGACTCTGGTGCTTTGGACCCAAGAGATAGGAGTCAGGGTAGTGACAAGTGGTCAGATTTTGAATATAATTTCAAAATGAGACTGAGAGGATTTAACAGATTGGATATGAAGGAAGAGATGAAAATGTGGATAAATTGGAAGTTTAGTAAGAGCTTGTTGTGTAAGAAGGAAATTGACTTATTGTCAGTCATTTGTATTTCAAATATTTTCCCCACTGTTTCTGTGGAGTTTGATTATGGTGGTCTTCTGATGAAGAGCACCTTAATATATAAAACAAAACATATCTTTCATTTCTTTTATACTTTCTAGACTTTGTATTATTTTTTAAAACACTGACCCTACTCTAAGAATTAAAAATAAAATTGCTTATATTTTTTTCTGGTATTTTTATGATTCCATTTTAGGCTTTAAGTTGAAATATTTGGAATTCCTTTTGATGCTATTTCCTAATATGTTGGTTGTTTGGGCTTCTAAGCAGTGTTCATTTTTTGATTGCTCTTGAAGTTTAATTTCTATGTAATGGCAGTGGGTTCATCATGACAACATTGTGCAGCTATAGATACCTTCCCATATAAGACTCAGTGAAGTTCTCCTAGGTGTCTTCAAACCGCAAAGCCTCACAATGTAAAAGTCCTCTCTTCGAAGATTCAATCCAGTTACCACCTTATTCTCTCAATGTTCTAGTTTTTGTCATTTTTTTCTTTCCCTTTTTTCCCATATGACTTCACATTTACCCTTATTAAGTCAATAATATATTGCTAAACATTTTGTTCTTTGGTGCTAATCACCTTTGGACTGAATCTTTTGATAATGATGACACCTAATGTAGAAGTTTTTATACGGCAATATTCAGTATTTATTGTTAAATGATCTCCCCCTTCAAGAAGAATAACTTTTAAACTAACAGGCTAGTAATTAGCAGGTTTGCTATTGTCGTGCTAGGGCTTCCCAGGTGGCTCAGTGGTAAAAAATCTGCCTGCAATGCCAGGGACACAGGTTCAATCCCTGGGTAGGGAAGATCCCCTGGAGAAGGAAATGGCAACCTATTCTAGTATTCTTGCCTGGGAAATCCCATGGACAGAAGAGCCAGGCAGGGTTGCAAAAAGTCCAAGGGGTTGCAAAATAGTTGGACACAACTTAGCAACTGAACATGCATGCACATTGTGATGCTAAGGTAATGAGAATTTTATTCATGGATTCATTAGATATATACTGAATGTCTAACAAGAACAGAAACACTGCTAGACTCTGGGGGAATAATTTTGAGCAAGATAGATAAGAGTCACCACAATTGTAATACATGTAGACCAGCAGTTATGATTATTTACTGATATTTATATTTAAATATAACAGTTCATCCCATAATGATGCTTTTTAGAAAACAGTTAAACCACTATAAAAAACTTGGGAATCATTTTCTCTTCCTCCCCTTTATCTTCTCTGTGTATGTGTGTGCTCACGTGTGTGTGTGTGTGCACAATCACGTCCTACTCTTTGTGACCCTTTGTGACCCTGGCAGGACTGAGGCCTGCCAGGTTCCTCTGTCCATGAAATTTTCCAAGCAATAATACTAGTGGATTGACATTTTTCCAACCCAGGAATCGAACCTGCGTCTCTTGTATCTCCTGCATTTGCCAGGGGATTCTTTACCACTGCACCACCTGGGAATATTAAGGACTCTCTTTCCTGAGGCCATGAGTCCCATCAACCTGGGACAAAAAAGAGAGGGAAGGGTAGGAAAACTTTGCAATCCCTTATAAGGAATAGAAGAAAGATAGTCAAATCAAATAAACATAATCATGCTTCTGAGTTACGCTATATGTGGCAGGCAAAATCAGGAAAACCTTTTTTGATTGTCTCGTAGACTAATGGTTCTGAGTGGGGAAGGGAACAACTTGCCCCTCAGGGGACACTTGATAATGTCTATAGACATTTTTGGTTGTTACATCGGGGCCTGGGGTAGTGGGTACTTGCTACTAGCATTTAGTAGGTAGAGGCACAAGGAGAAGCTACGTGCAACAGAGATTTATCTGGCCCCAAATTTCAATAGTGCCAATGCTGAGAAACTGCCCTAGATAAACATTCTATGAGATAAATTCTGATTATCATGAATTGGCAAATAAAAGGCTCCAACTATTAATACTAGTTTATCTAACATATTTACCTCTATGATATTAAAGTCAAAATATTGATGCAGATTTAATAGAGACTCAATTCTGAAATTGCATCATCATAAAATTAAATTTGAGATTAAGCCCAAGGTCACAAGCAAAAAAGAAAAAGGTACATTTGGAATACATATCAAGATTTTTGGACTATACAGACAAATGTCAGTGTCATATAAGCCGTATTTACTTGTGTTATACTATTGCAGTCTATCCATGTAAGCAGACCTTCATGGAAACTAAATTACAATTAGAAAAGAACTTCATGAGTATAGAATCAAACTGAAAAAGGTTTATCGTTTATCTGAATGCTTAATGTGCATATTTCTGTAAAATACCTATTAAATAAATCATTTTATTTACCCTCAAGTCATAGTTGTTTTAGCCATTAGCATAGGTGTTAAACATATTCCAAATGAATGACTATAAATAAGCAGTTGCAAAAGGAAACATTAGATAAGATATATAACAAAACATTCTACGTCATTCATGGTGATTTTTTAAAAAATTTTTAATTGGAGGAAAATTGCCTTATGATGTTGTATTGGTTTCTGTTGTACAATGGGAATCAGTCCTAATTATATATATGAAAGTGAAGTTGCTCAGTCATGTCTGACTCTTTGCAACCCCATGGACTGTATGTAGCCTACCAGGCTCCTCTCTCCATGGGATTCTCCAGGCAAGAATACTGGAATGGGTTGCCATTTCCTTCTCCAATTATATATATGTGTGTGTGTGTGTGTGTGTGTGTGTGTGTGTGTGTGTATCTTTCCCCTCTTGAGCCTCCTTCCCCTCTCCCCATCCCACCCCTCTGGGTCATCACAGAGCACCAGGTGGGCTCCCTGTGTTATATAGTAGCTTCCCACTAGCTATCTGTTTTACACATGATAGTGTATATGTGTCAATGCTACTTTCTCAATTTGACCCACCCTCTCCTTCCCCCACCGTGTCCACAGGTCCAAAGTGGTTAATCTCAAAATGTCGTGGACAATTAGTGGGTTTGTTTTCTCACATAAAAGAAATGATTTAGGTCAAGTACCCACCGTCCTTCAATTTTTCTGCTTCACTGTTCTCTACCGTTGGCTCCTGTCCTGAGGCTTGTCTTTTCAAGGTCAAGAGCACCAATATAAAAACCTGGTTCTCATATAACAATATAAAGTATCAGAAGGAGAATTTATTTTTTGGTGCCCCTTTTAAAATGAAAGAAAATTTCTTCCTAGTGTTATAAAATGGAAATTTCCTCTAGTCTCATCAAGCAATTAAGCAGTCTTTTTTAAGGTAATGAAATTATCATGATTATTCTAGATCAGTGGTTCTCAAAGGTTTAGTCTTCAGACTCCTTTTTTGTTGCTGTTGTTTAGTCACTAAAATTGTATCTGAATCTTCTGTGACCCCATGGACTGTAACCCAGGCTCCACTGTCCCTAGGATTTCCCAGGCAAGAATACTAGAGTGGATTGCTAATTCCTTCTCCAGGGGATCTTCCTAACCCAGGGATCAAACTGGCATTTCCTGCATTGACAGGTGGATTCTTTACCCCTGAAACTCTAGGGAAGCCCTCAGACTCCTTTACCTCCTCTTAAATTCTTCGTTAATGTGGTATATCTATCAATATTTACCATATTAGAATTTAAAAAAAAATTTAAAATATTTATTTACTAATTGCTCTCAAAATAATAGTAAACCCATTACATATTAAGATAGATAGCATATTAAAAACTATATTATTAAAAACCTGTATATTAAAAACTATATTTGAAAATATATATATATATATTTTTCACTTTTATTTTTACTTTATTTTACTTTACAATACTGTATTGGTTTTGCCATACATTGACATGAATCCACCACGGGTGTATACAAGCTCCCAGTCCTGAATCCCCCTCCCACATCCCACCCCATATCCTCTCTCTGGATCATCCCTGTGCACCAGCCCCAAGCATCCTGTATCCTGTATTGAACATAGGCTGGTGCTTTGTTCTTACATGATAGTACACACGTTTCAATGCCATTCTCCCAAATCAAGAAGCATAGGATTTTATTCATTTTTGTAAATCTCTAATATACAGTTTAATAGAAAATATCTAAATTCTTATGTCTGTTCCAGTATTCAACTTCTGTAATATGTTTTGATTGAAGGATATAAAGAAAATCTAGCCTCACAGACATATGTAGCTAGAAAGGGTGGGTACCTGAATAGCTTTTTCAGATAATTATAGCTATTGTTTTTACATATGACAAAATAAGTTTCAGTATCTTAGAGGTTATTTGTAATGTGGAATCTGAAACTTTATCAATTAATTTCCTTACATTAAAATCTATTTGTGTATTTTATGCTTTGAATGGATATTTTACATATGCGTGATTTTTTAGCCTGTCAAATTGGTCATTTATAAATTATTTGCTCTCTGATTATAAGGTCTTCTTATGTTGATGTTTTTCCCTATACAATATCAAAATATCTTGTCATCACATTTTTAGTATTACCACTGATCTCATCATATTGGGAAGCTGTGCATGCTCACAACAGAGGCTATGCTTTCCAAAGTTTGAATTTTCACTTGAAAATTCAAAATTTATAATGGAAAAATAGTACCTAATTTCCTTGAAATGAGAGACCCAGTTGATTTATTATTGAGAAAATATCTGCAAAATACCAATGTCTGGAAACCATAATTTGCTTGTGAATCATCTTTCAAGTAAAAATGCTGTTCCATGAAAAAGGTGATTAATTCAACACTCCATTCAGTCATACAAATGCTTTTCCTTGAACCAATCATTGTGCAGAAGTGCTTTATGTTTGTAACAATAAACTTATTACATACTAATGGTTTATTTTGTCACAAAGAATGTTAAAATGCCAGGAATTCAAGAATCAAACTTTAGTAAAATCAATCATTTGAACTACATCATATAGGAAAGTGAAAGTTGCCTCCCATGGGTGATTCTCAAGCTCTAGAGCACAGGCTCAACAGTTGTGGCACATGGGCTTAGATGCTCCATGGCAGGTGGATCAGGGATCAAACCTGTGTCTCCTGCATTGGCAAGAGGATTCTTTACCACTGGACTACCATGGAAGCTCTCTTTTCTTTTTTTAACTACCTGAATCTTTAGTGGTGAACAATAAAATGGTTTCTGGCACAGTGTGGGCCATTGCCTTGCTTTGTGCTGAGGATCTAGCAGTTTTAAAAACCACCACTGCTTTTGTACCATCAATTCATATGTCAACATAGTGGAAAAGGTAATAAGTGGATTAGTACTTTTATGAAAATAATTTTGATGTTTTCAAAATATTCTGATGATATTGATATCTATAACACTTGATATGGCAACATCACCTTGGAGACTACTGCTCTAAATTAATTGAGATTCACTCTTAGGATCTAACCCTTCATCCAGTACCTGAACAAACCAGTAATTCTATTAGCAGGAAGTATAACATGATTGATGTGTGGGCTACTCATGTTCTATGTTGTAGTTTCATAACAGATTGAAAAATGGCCTAGTTTATCAAATGAAACTATTTCCTGTCAGATGAAGTCAGCCCTTAAATGTGTCTAGGAAGGTATGTGATAAAGTAGATGAATATTAAAGTGTAATTTGAGAAGGGAAAACATACATAATATAAAGCACATTTTACATTCTGTTATATTTTTAGTATTCCTGACTTTATTATTTACTGTTGATTTAGGTAAATTAGTTATCCTCTTGTGGTCTCATGTTCATATCTTGTAACCTGTTCTACTAGATAATTTGGGCTAAGCATACAGGTTGGTTTGTTTTCCTAGCAAGAGAATAAGTTAGAATAACCACTCTAACTTAGTGGTTAGAGTAATTATGCTTAAGCTGAAAAATTGGAAGAAATATTTCTCTGACATTATTGGGAGGTGTAATGGGGCCACCATTAGTTACTCTTGACATGCATTCTTTTTGAATTGATCAAAGCTTTACCTTCTATTGTGTGCTAATTTTGCATTCATCTGCTGTGAGTGTAAAAATATATTCAACTCCTAGATGATTTGCATAATGATTTTATTTGGCAGTGTGTTTAGGGAGAGACTTCCACCTTTAGTTTTATTTGAAATACGTGGTTCAATTTGGTTTTTGCTGAAAAGAGATGATGTTTCTGCAAGAGAACAACAGATGACCTTTAAAAATATAATGACAGAGGGACTACATATGCTCAATGAAATTTGCATAATTTAATATTCAGAGATTATTTCAAAGGAGAACTTCTAAATCTTCAGATATCTTCAATTTGCTTTTAAGAGCCCAGGGATGAAGCATTGGAAAGTATATCCCAAACAAAATAGTAAAAGGAAATTTTTACTTATTAATCTTTATAGACTCTAGTAAACTGTCCAGCCTTTTCTCTATTCCTTGTATCTGATCGGATTTGTCTCATCCTCTAAAATGCTGATTTGAATCTCTTCTATGTTTCCTCTAACACTTCCAGGCCTCAGGAATTTAATTCTACTCTGTATGCCTATAATCTGTGCCAAATATTTTAACTATTAATTCCATTGACTTGTTGTCTCATGACTTTAAATAACTTATTGCTTTTTGGCTGTGCTGGGCCTTTGTTGCTTTATGTGGGCTTTCTCTAGTTATGGTGAGCAAGGGCTGCTCTTCATTGTGGTGCACAGGCTACTCATTGTGTGGCTTCTCTTGTGGAACGCAGCCTTTAGGAACGTGGGCTTCAGTAGTTGTGGTGTGCAGGCTTAGTTGCTCTGTAGCATGGACCAGGGATCGAACCTATATCCCCTGCTCTGGCAGGTAGATTCTTATCCACAGTACCACCAGAGAAGTCCTCATGACTTTTAATATTGTCACCTGGGTGAGATCAAAAATGTATGGTTAGAAATCATGATGTGTAGTTCTTTCATTATTACACATTGCTTAACTCGATGATGAGTACATCATTAGTAGTAAATATTTACTGCTCATATTTTAGCTCTATATTATGGAAGAATTCAAAATAATGTAAGGGACCCATGAATTTATCACCAGTTTTAATAATCAACTTATGACCAATTGTTTTCATCTTTATCCCTGCACATACCCTATCCCTGAATTATTTTTAATCATATGTCCAAGCCATGGCAATCAAAGAGAAAAAAAAGAAGTGACTCTAGATTGGAAAATAAGAAGCATAGCTCTCATTGTTCACAGATAACATGATACTATACGTAGAAAGCTGTAAAAATGCAATCAGAAAATTATTAGAGCTAATCAATGAACTTAGTAAACTCACAGGATACAAATCAATACACAGAAATCCCTTGCATTTATATACACTAACAAAGAAAAATAAAAAATAAAATTAAGTAAACAATCCCATTGCAAAATAAAGAATAAAATACCTAGGAATAAATGTACCTAAGGAGACAAAAGTCAATCCTAAAGGAAATCAGTCCTAAATATTCATTGAAAGGACTGATGCTAAAGCTGAAACTCCAATACTTTGGCCACCTGCTGTGAAGAACTGACTCATTGGAAAAGACCTTGATGCTGGGAAAGATGGAAGGCAGGAAGAGAAGGGACAACAGGACGAGATGGTTGGGTAGCATCACTGACTTGATGGACATGAGTCTAAGCAAGCTCTGGGAGTTGGTGATGGACGAGGAACCCTGGTGTGCTTCAGTCCATGGGGTTGCAAACAGTTGGACATGACTGAGTGATTGAACTGAAGGAGACAAAAGACCTGTATGCAGAAAACTATAAGATGCCAATGGGGGGGGGGGGGTCCTAAGATGGTGGAGGAATAGGGCAGGGAGACCACTTTCTCCCTCACAAATTCATCAAAAGAACATTTCAATGCTGAGTAAATTCCGCAAAACAACTTCTGAATGCTGGCAGAGGACATCAGACACCCAGAAAAGCCAATCATTGTCTTCAAAAACAGGTAGGAAAAAATATGAAAGATGAAAAAGGAGACAAAGGAGGTAGGGAGGGAGCTCCATTCTGGGAAGGGAATCTTAAGAAGAGAGGTTTCCAAATACCAGGAAACACTCTCACTGCCGAGTCTGGGGCAAGCCTTGGAAGCACAGAGGGCAACATAATAGGAAGGAAAAATAAATAATTAAAACCAACAGATTACGAGCCCAACAGTAACTCCCCCAGCAGAGAAGCAGCACAGATGCCTGCATCCGCCACTAGTAAGTGGGGGCTGGGCAGGGAGGCACAGGAGGCGCGGGCTGCAGCGCTTTGTAAGATTCAGGCCAGAACACCCTGCGGGTAACCAGAGCGAACTAACTTGGGCTAGCAAACCAGACTGTGGGATAGCTACCATAGGAAAAGCTCGAACATAAGACACTGCCAGGACTGCGCACAGAACAAAGGACAGAACAGAAATAGCCGGCTGCAGACCATCCCCCTTCGGTGACAGGCAACCAGAGCTGTAAGGGCTGGAAGGGGGCAATCGCAGCCCGAGAGACATTACCTACCAAAATGCAAGCAGGCTTCTTTGCTAACTAAGACTTCTGGGGTTCTGGACAGTCATCAGCCGCCAGAGAAGGTACACTGGCGATACACCCAGAAAACTGAGCAGCAGAGATGGGAAAGGCGATAAGTCACAGCGACTGTGGTCACCAAAAACCTGAGCTACTCGGACCTGGGAAGGGCACAAAACGCAGGCCCAACTGAATCTGAGCCTCTGAGGGCTACCTGAGCGCCAAGCCTGAGCAGCTTAGAAGGGGGAGGCGCATGCAGCCTAGGGCCAACCTCAGACTGTTCCCGGCGGAGCAACGTAGAGCCTGAGCGGTGTGCACCGTGAGCAGGGACAGGCCCAGCAGGGCTGAGACACTGCAAGCACATGCCAGTGTTACTCGTTTGCAGCATCCCTCCCTCCCCACAGCACGACTGAACAAGTGAGCCTAAAAAAAAAAAAAAAAAGTGTCCACCACCGCCCCCCCTCCCCCCCGACAGGGCAGAAATCAGACACTGAAGAGACCAGCAAACAGAAGAAGTTAAACAGAGGGAACTGCCTTGGAAGTGACCCCACACTGCCCACAACACCAGAGAAAGGGCCAGATATATCTTTACTATTTTTACAATCATCCTTTTGTTGTTGTTGTTGATATTGTTGTGTGATTATTTTTTCTTTTCTTTTTCCTTTTCTTTTTTTAAACCTTTTTAAATTTGTAAGTCCTCTATTTCTCCTTTAATTTTTATTTTTATAACCTACTATTACTTTTCAAAAAAAAAAATCTTATTTTTAAAGCAAACACCATATATACTCTTTTGTGGTTGTTGTTTTTTAATAATTCTTGTGGATTTTTTTTCTTTCTTTCTTCTCCTTCTTCTTTTCTTTAATATTGTATTTTTGAAAATCCAACCTCTACTCTAGATTTTTAATCTTTGCTTTTCGGTGTTTGTTGTCAATTTTGTACATTTAAAAATCCAATCTTCAGTACCCAATTTTACCCGAGAATGAGATTACTGGCTTGACCACTCTCTTCTCCTTTGGACTCTCATTTTTCTCCACCAGGTGGCCCTCTGTCTCTTCCCTCCCCCTTCTCTTCTCTACCCAACTCTGTGAATCTCTGTGTGTTCCAGATGGTGGAGAACATTTAGGGAGCTGGTTACTGGCTGTGTCTGTCTCTCTCCTTTTCATTTCCCTCTTTTATCCTCCTGGCCACCTCTGTCTACTTCCTCCCTCTCCTCTTCCCTGTATAACTCTGTGAACATCTCTGAGCGGTCCAGACTGTGGAGCACACATAAGGAAGTGATTACTGTCTAGCTTGCTCTCTCCTCTTTTGAACCCACCTCATCTCATTCCAGTCACTTCTAACTACCCTCTCCCTCTTCTCTTCTCCATGTAACTCAGTGAACCTCTCTGGGTGTCCCTCAATGTGGAGAAACTTTTCATCTTTAACCTAGATGTTACATCATTGGTGCTGTATAGATGGAGAAGTCTTGAGGCTACTGTAAAAATAAAACTGAAAACCAGAAGCAGGAGGCTTAAGTCCAAATCCTGAGAACATCAGAGAACTCCTGAATCCAGGGAACATTAACCGATAAGAGTTCATCAAATGCTTTCATACCTACACTGAAACCAAGCACCACCCAAGGGCCAAAAAGTTCCAGAGCAAGACATACCACACAAATTCTCCAGCCACACAGGAACACACCCCTGAGCTCCAATATACAGGCAGCTCAAAGTTGCTCCAAAACCACTGACATCTCATAACCCATTACTGGTCACTTCATCGCACTCCAGAGAGAAGAAATCCAGCTCCACCCACCAGAACTCCAACACAAGCCTCTGAGTTTTCCAAATTTGTTGGCATATTGGGTGCAGCACTTTCACAGCATCATCTTTTAGAATTTGAAATAACACAACTGGAATTCCATCACCTACACTAACTTTGTAGTGATGATTCCTAAGGCCCACTTGACTTCACAATCCAGGATATCTGGCTCTAGGTGAGTGATCATACCATTGTGATTATTTGGGTCATGAAGATCTTTTTGTACATTTCTTCTGTGTATTCTTGCCACCTCTTCTTAATATCTTTTGCTTCTATTAGAAGATATCTTCTTCTGTTAGTCTGGAATTAAATTTATAATTAAAACTATAAATATTATTACAGTAATGGACTGCTAGGGTTGATTTTGGTTTGGGAATCAGACTGAGTATGCTTTAATAAAGTATAATGAATTTCTGTCACTTTTCAAAATTAGTTGACCTTAGTTTTGAATATTGATATTTATAACTATGTAGTTACCTTAAAGAGTCTTTCACTTATCTAGTCTTTTCCATATAATTTCAGCAACGAAATCCATATTAATGTAAATTCATTTTAAATAATTACTTTCTACAATTGCTCCGAGGTTAGGTTTGTTTGATATAGACAAAAAAGAAAATGAAACTATTGAAGTTACTTCTGTAGAATGAGATAGTGATGATACTTCTCTGTTTTGTACCCTATCCCATGTTTGGATGCTGAAAAATTAAATGAATTTAATGACAAGACTTCAAAATATTGCTGCCCTATCTGTCATAGTAGAGAGTTCTGACAAAACCTGGTCCACTGGAGGACTGAATAGCAAACCACTCCAGTATTCTTGCTGCATGAACAGTATGAAAAGGCAAAAGATATGATATTGGAAGATAAGCACCCAAAGTAGGAAGGTGTCCAATATGCTCCTGGGGAAGAGAAGAGGATAATTTCTAATTGCTCCAGAAAGAATGAAACATTTGGGCTAAAGTACATACAATGCTCAGTTGTGGATGTGTTTAGTGGTGAAAGTAAAATCTGATGCTGCATTGAAGACTGGAATGTCAGGTCCATCAATTAAAGTAAATTGGATATGCTCAAGCAAGAAATGGTCAGAGTGAATATCAACATCTTAGAAATCAGTAAACTGAAATGAATGGGAATGGTCAAATTTATTCAGATGATGATTATATCTACTCCTGTGGGTAACAATCCCTTAGAAGAAATGAAGTAGCCCTCATAGTCAACAAAGGAGTCCAAAATGGGGTATTTGGGTGCAATCTCAACAATGACAGAATGATATAGGTTCGTTTCTAAGGCAAATCATTCAACATCATAGTTTCACAGTAATCCAAGTCTATGCCCCAACCATTAATCCCAAAGAAGTTGAAGTTGACCTATTTATGAAGACTTATAAGAACTTCTATAACTAAGACAAAAAAAAAAAGATGTCTTTATCATCATAGGGAATTAGGATACAAAGTAGAAAGTCAGGAGATACCTGGGGTAACAGTCAAGTTTGGTCTTGGCTTACAAAATGAGGCAGGACAAAAGGTAACAGTTTTTTCAAGAGAACACATTGGTCAGAGCAACCACCCTCAGCCTACAACTGGAAAGACTAAAGATCTCTCTCAAGAAAATTGGCAATATCAAAGGAATATTTAATGCAAGGAATTCATCTAGAACCAGATATTCTGGAGTGTGAAGTCAAGTGGGATTTAGGAAGCATTACTGCGAACAATCTTATCTTGGATGAGGGGTATCTCCTCACAGTTGCTCCTCCTGAACTTGAACGTGAAGTAGCTCCTCTCGGCCCTCCAGTGCCCGTGCAGCCACGTCCAGCATCAGATTTTACCCCATGTCTAAGGAAAGAGAAACCTAAATAAGACGGTAGGTGTTGTGAGAGGCATCAGAGGGCAGACACATTAAAACCATCATCACAGAAAACTAGCTAATCTGATCACATGGACCACAGCCTTGTCTAACTCTATGAAATTAAGCCATGCCATATGGGGCCACCTAAGACAGTTGGGTCATGGTGGAGTGGTCTGACAGAATGTGGTCCACTGGAGAAGGGAATGGCAAACCACTTCAGTATTCTTGCCTTGAGAACCCCATGAACAGTATGAAAAGGCAAAATGATAGGATACTGAAAGAGGAATCACCAAGTCAGTAGGTGCCCAATATGCTATTGGAGATCAGTAGAGAAATAACTCCAGAAAGAATAAAGGGATGGAGCCAAAGTAAAACAATACCCAGTTGTGGATGTGACTGGTGATAGAAGCAAGGTCCGATGGTATAAAAAGCAATATTGCATACGAACCTGGAATGTTAAGTCCATGCTGCTACTGCTGCTAAGCTGCTTCAGTCGTGTCCGACTCAGTGCGACCCCACTGACGGCAGCCCATTGGGCTCCGCCATCGCTGGGATTCTCCAGGCAAGAACACTGGAGTGGGTTGTCATTTCCTTCTCCAATGCATGAAAGTGAAAAGTGAAAATGAAGTCGCTCCGTCGCATCTGACTCAGCGGCCCCATGGACTGCAGCCTACCAGGCTCCTCCGTCCATGGGAGTTTCCAGGCAAGAGTACTGGAGTGGGATGCCATTAAATCAAGGCAAATTGGAAGTAGTCAAACAGGAGATGGCAAGAGTGAATGTTATTATAGGAATCAGCAAACTAAAATGGACTGGAATGGGTGAATTTAACTCAGATGACCATTTTATCTACTACTGTGGGCAGGAATCCCTTAGAAGAAATGGAGTAGCCATCATGGTCAACAAAAGAGTCTGAAATGCAGTACTTGGATGCAATCTCAAAAACGACAGAATGATCTCTGTTCGTTTCCAAGGCAAACCATTCAATATCACAGTAATCCAAGTCTATGCCCCAACCCGTAATGCTGAAAAAGCTGAAGTTGAACAGTTCTCTGAAGACCTACAAGACCTTTTAGAACTAACACCCAAAAAAGATGTCCTTTTTATTATAGGGAACTAGAATGAAAAACTAGGAAGTCAAGAAACAACAGGCAAATTTGGCCTTGGAATACGGAATGAAGCAGGATAAAGGCTAATAGAGTTTTGCCAAGAGAACGCACTGGTCATAGCAAACACCCTCTTCCAATAACACAAGAGAAGACTACACATGGACATCACCAGATGGTCAACACTGAAATCAGATTGATTATATTCTATGCAGCCAAAGATAGAGAAGCTCTATACAGTCAGCAAAAACAAGACCAAGAGCTGACTGTGGCTCAGATCATGAACTCCTTATTGCCAAATTCACACTCAAATTGAAGAAAGTAGGGAAAACCACCAGACCATTCAGCTATGACCTAAATAAAACTCCTTATGATTATACAGTGGAAGTGAGAAATATATTTCAGGGACTAGATCTGATACATAGAGTGCCTGATGAACTATGGATGGAGGTTCTTCACATTGTACAGGAGACAGGGATCAAGACCATCCCCATGGAAAAGAAATGTACAAAAGCAAAATGCCTGTCTGGGGAGGCCTTACAAACAGCCGTGAAAAGTAGAGAAGTGAAAAGCAAAGGATAAAAGGAAAGATATAAGCATCTGAATGCAGAGTTCCAAAGAATAGCAAGGAGAGATAAGAAAGCCTTCCTCAGTGATCAATGAAAAGAAATAGAGGAAAATAATGGAATGGGATAGACTAGATATCTCTTCAAGAAAATTGGAGATACCAAGGGAGCATTTCATGCAAAGATGGGCTCGATAAAGGACAGAAATGATGAATGCAGAGTTCCAAAGAATAGCAAGGAGAGATAAGAAAGCCTTCCTCAGTGATCAATGAAAAGAAATAGAGGAAAATAATGGAATGGGATAGACTAGATATCTCTTCAAGAAAATTGGAGATACCAAGGGAGCATTTCATGCAAAGATGGGCTCGATAAAGGACAGAAATGATATGGACCTAACAGAAGCAGAAGATGCTAAGAAGAGGTGGCAAGAATACACAGAAGTGTAAAAAAAGAGGTTCACAACCAAGATAAGCACAATGGTGTGATTACTCATCTAAAGCCAGACATCCTAGAATGTGAAATCAACTGGGCCTTAGAAAGCATCACTATGAACAAAGCTAGTGGAGGTGATGGGAGTCCAGTTGAGCTATTTCAAATCCTGAAAGGTGATGCTGTGAAAGTGCTGCACAAAATATGCCAGCAAATTTGGAAAACTCAGCAGTGGCCACAGGACTGGAAAACGTCAGTTTTCATTCCAATACCTAAGAAAGGCAATTTTAAAAAATTCCCAAACTACCACACAATTGCACTCATCTCACATGCTAGTAAAATAATGCTCAAAATTCTCCAAGCCAGTCTTCAGCAATACGTGAATCATGAACTTCCAGATGTTCAAGATGGTCTTAGAAAAGGCAGAGGAACCAGAGATCAAATTGCCAACATCTGCTGGATCATCGAAAAAGCAAGAGAGTTCCAGAAAAAACATCTATTTCTGCTTTGTTGACTATGCCCAAGCATTTGACTGTGTGGATCACAATAAACTGTGGAAAATTCTGAAAGTGATGGAAATACCAGACCACCTGACCTGCCTCTTGAGAAACCTATATGCAGGTCAGAAAGCAACAGTTAGAACTGGACATGGAACAACAGACTGTTTCCAAATAGGAAAAGGAGTAGATCAAGGCTGTATATTGTCACCCTGCTTATTTAACTTATATGCAGAGTACATCTTGAGAAACGCTGTGCTGGAAGAAACACAATCTGGAATCAAGATTGCTGGGAGAAATATCAATAACCTCAAATATGCAGATGACACCATCCTTATGGCAGAAACTAAAGAGGAACTAAAAAGCCTCTTGGTGAAAGAAGAGAATTAAAAAGTTGGCTTAAAACTCAACACTCAGAAAACTAAAATCATGGCATCTGGTCCCATCACTTCATGGGAAATAGATGGGGAAACAGTGGAAACAGTGTCAGACTTTATTTTCTTGGGCTCCAAAATCACTGCAGATGGTGATTGCAGCCATGAAATTAAAAGATGATTAGTCCTTGGAAAGAAAGTTATGACCAACCTAGACAGCATATTCAAAAGAAGAGACATTACTTTACCAACAAAGGTCCGTCTAGTCAAGGGTATGGTTTTTCCAGTGGTCATGTATGGATGTGAGAGTTGGACTGTGAAGAAAGCTGAGCACCAAAGAATTGATGCTTTTGACCTGTGGTGTTGGAGAAGACTCTTGAACGTCCCTTGGACTGCAAGGAGATCCAACCAGTCCATTCTAAAAGAGATCAGTCCTGGGTGTTCCTTGGAAAGACTGATGCTAAAGCTGAAACTCCAATACTTTGGCCACCTCATGTGACGAGTTGACTCAATGGAAAAGTCTCTGATGCTGGGAGTGATTGGGGGTAGGAACAGAAGGGGACAACAGAGGATGAGATGGTGACTCGATGGACATGAATTTGGGTGAACTCTGGGAGTTGGTGATGGACAGGGAGGCCTGGTGTGCTGCGATTCATGGGGTCGCAAAGAGTTGGACACGACTGAGTGACTGAACTGACTGAACTGACTGTGAACAGAGCTAGTAGAGGTGACAAAATTCTAGTTGAGCTTTCTAAAATACTAAAATATAATGCTGTTAGATTGCTTCAGTGAATATATCACCAGGAATGAAAAACTAAGCAATGGTCACAGGACTGAAAAAGGTCAGTTTTCATTCCAATCTCTATGAAGGGTAAGGCCAAAGAATGTTCAAACTATGATACAATTGAACTCATTTCAAATATTAGTAAAGTTTTGTTGAAAATCCTTTAAGCTATTCTTCTGCAGAACGTGAACTGAGAACTTCCAGATATACAAGCTGGGCTTTGAGAGAGTAGTGAACCAGAGATCAAATTGCCAATGCTCACTGGATCATAGGGAAAGAAAGGGAATTCCAGAAAAACATCTGCTTCATTGACTATGCTAGAGCCTTTGACTGTACGGATCACAAAAAATTTTGGAAAATTCATAAAGAGATGGTAGTACCAGACCACCTTACATGCCTCCTGAGAAACCTGTATACAGGTCAAGAAGTAACAGTCAGAACCAGAAGAGGAACAAAGGACTAGTTCAAATTGGGAAAGGAGTACGTCAAGTCTGCATATTGTCACCCTGCTTATTTAACTTATATGCAAAATTCATCACATGAAATACTAGCTTGGATGA
This sequence comes from Cephalophus harveyi, assembly GCA_006410635.1. Classification (NCBI taxonomy): domain Eukaryota; kingdom Metazoa; phylum Chordata; class Mammalia; order Artiodactyla; family Bovidae; genus Cephalophus; species Cephalophus harveyi. The sequence continues at coordinate 45,632 of SJYT01036843.1, read as the reverse complement.
ATCACAAGCTGAAATCAAGATTGCTGGGAGAAATATCAATAACCTCAGATATGCAGATGACACCACCCTTATGGCATAAAGAGGATGTAAAGAATCTCTTAATGAAGGTGAAGGAACAGAGTAGCAAAGTTAATGTAAAACTCAACATTCAAAAAACAAAGATCATGGCATATGTTCCTTTTAGTTCATGACAAATAGAGGGGGAAACAAAGCAAACAGTGACAGATTTTATTTTCTTGGCCTCCAAAATCACTATGGATGGGGACTGAGGCCATGAAGAAAAGACACTTGTTCCTTGGTAGAAAAGCTATGACACTGCACAACAAAGGAAACTATAACCAAGGTGAAAAGACATCCTTCAGAATGGGAGAAAATAATGAAGCAAATGAAGCGATGGACAAAGAATTAATCTCAAAAATATACAAGCAACTCCTACAGCTCAATTCCAGAAAAGTAAATGACACAATCAAAAAATGGGCCAAAGATCTAAACAGACATTTCTCCAAAGAAGACATACAGATGACTAACAAACACATGAAAAGATGCTCAACATCACTCATTATCAGAGAAATGCAAATGAAAGCCACAATGAGGTACCATTTCATGCCAGTCAGAATGGCTACTATCCAAAAGTCTACAAGCAATAAGTGCTGGAGAGGGTGTGGAGAAAAGGGAACCCTCTTACACTGTTGGTGGGAATGCAAACTAGTACAGCCACTATGGAGAACAGTGTGGAGATTCCTTAAAAAACTGGAAACAGAAATGCCTTATGACCCAGCACTCCCACTGTTGGGCATAAACATTGAGGAAACCAGAATTAAAAGAGACACGTGTACCCCAATGTTCATTGCAGCACTGTTTATAATAGCCAGGACATGGAAACAACCTAGATGTCCATCAGCAGATGAATGGATAAGAAAGCTCATTTCTCCAAAGAAGACATACAGATGACTAACAAACACATGAAAAGATGCTCAACATCACTCATTATCAGAGAAATGCAAATGAAAGCCACAATGAGGTACCATTTCATGCCAGTCAGAATGGCTACTATCCAAAAGTCTACAAGCAATAAGTGCTGGAGAGGGTGTGGAGAAAAGGGAACCCTCTTACACTGTTGGTGGGAATGCAAACTAGTACAGCCACTATGGAGAACAGTGTGGAGATTCCTTAAAAAACTGGAAACAGAAATGCCTTATGACCCAGCACTCCCACTGTTGGGCATAAACATTGAGGAAACCAGAATTAAAAGAGACACGTGTACCCCAATGTTCATCACAACACTGTTTATAATAGCCAGAACATGGAAGCAACCCAGGATGTCCATCAGCAGACGAATGGATAAGAAAGCTGTGGTACATATACACAATGGAGTATTACTCAGACTTAGCCATTAAAAAGAATACATTTGAATCAGTTGTAATGATGTAGATGAAATTGGAGCTGATTACACAGAGTGAAGTAAGCCAGAAAGAAAAACACCAATACAGTATACTAACGCATGTATGTGGAATTTAGAAAGATAGCAATGATAACCCTCTATGCGAGACAGCAAAAGAGACACAGATGTATAGAACAGTCTTTTGGACTCTGTGGGAGAGGGAGAGGGTGGGATGATTTTGGAGAATGGCATTGAAATTTATATAATATCATATGTGAATCGAATTGCCAGTCCGGGTTCCATGCATGATACAGGATGCTCAGGGCTGGTGCACTGGGATGACCCAGAGAGATGGTATGGGGAGGGAAGTGGGAGAGGGGATCAGGATGGGGAACACGTGTACACCCATGGCAGATTCATGTTGATGTATGGCAAAACCAATACAATAATGTAAAGTAATTAGCCTTCAATTAAAATAAATAAATTTATATTAAAAAAAAGGAATAAAACTATGACAAACCTAGACAGCATACTAAAAAGCAGAGGCATCACTTTGCTGACAAACTTTCTTATAGTCAAAGCTATGGTTTTCCCAGTAGTCATGTACAGATGTGAGAGCTGGATCATAAAGAAGGCTGAGTGCTGAAGAATTAATATTTTCTAACGTGTTGGAGAAGACTCATGTAAGTCCCTTGGACAACAAGGAGATCAAACGAATTCATTGGAAGGACAACGCTGAAGCTGAAACTCCAGTGCTTTGGCTACCTGATGCAAAGAGCCAACTCATTGGAACAGATCCTGATTCTGGGAAAGTTTGAGAGCAGGAGGAGAAGGAGGCAGCAGAGTATGTGACAGTTGGAAGGCATCACGGACTAAAGGGGATGAGTTTGAACAAGCCTGGAGTGCTGCAGTTCATGGGGTTGCAGAGTCAGACACGACTGGTGACTGAGCAAAAACAATACATCTTCAGTGACTTCTCAGGTTCTCAACTTCACAGATGCTAGATATTGAAAATTGGACCTTGGAAAAATTTTAATTAATTGGAACATAAGGTTGAATAATTGATGAACTACTTGAAAGTTTTTACGAGATTCAAAACATATAATCAGTTGAGATAAATAAGAAATCCAGTTTTTCTAACAATTGGCTGGTGAGAAATATCAATAAAATCACAAATAACAAGCCAGGTTAATCACAACTTATTGTTTGCATGAAAAATAGGATAATTCATTAATTTATATATATGTATATATATACAGAGAATCAGTCAATGACATATACATTAAACATATACAATAATTACAGACACAGAAAATTAGTTCATAAGTTGCTCTAGAGTGGAATATCTGTGTAAAAGATGTTGAACTATGTAACAGTCATCAGATCTTTGTTGTAAAAGTACATTAGTGATCTTACCCAAGGTCAACAGACACTTGAAACTGAATTGGAACCAGAGCTGAGATGTAACTCTTCCTCAGTTATTGATTTTAATCACCATTATTCTAAGAAGGGTGACCACAACTGTCTCATTGCCTAGCACATTCTGCAGAAAAGTGTTAGGCATGCATGTTCTGGAGGTAGAAAGTCCCATTTTCAAAATATTTAAGCTATGTGACCTTGGGCAAGTTTATTAAAAAGTCTGAGTTTTAGTTTCCCCATCCATTAAGTTGGAATAATAATAAAACCTATCTTAAAGGGATGTGGGAAAACTAAATACAAGAAAAGATTTTCTCACAGCACTTGTCACATAGTAAGTACTCAGTATGTAATAGTTACTATTACTACTATTGTTGCTGATGTTATTTCTATTTCTTTTAGCCCTTTGATGTAAGAAGTGTACAGCCACAGTCTCATATCCTCAGAGTCATGTTGACCTTGAATTTTGCGTGCTCTGGTGAGTGTATTTATCTATGAGAAACTGAGCTGATTTGTACATCCTTAACCTTTCTGAAGGGCTTCCCTGAAACCTCAGTTGGTAAAGAATCCTGCAATGCAAGAGACCCTGGTTTGATTCGTTGGGGAAGGGATAGGATACCCACTCCAGTATTCTTGGGCTTCCCTTGTGGTTCAGCTGGAAAAGAATCAGCCTGCAATATGGGAGACCTGGGTTAGATTCCTGGGGTAGGAAGATGCCCTGGAGAAGAGAAAGACTACCCACTCCAGTATTCTGGCCTAGAGAATTCCATGGACTGTATAGTCAATGGGGTCACAAAGAGTCGGACATGACTGAGTGACTTTCAATTTCACAACCTTTCTTAAAGTTCTCACTAATCAGGATGGACAGACCAGCTAGTCTTTATACCTGAAACACAAGTGTCTCATGACAAGCTGCTGCTACTGTTAAGTCACTTCAGTTGTGTCCGACTCTGTGCGACCCCATAGACGGCAGCCCACCAGGCTCTGCTGTCCCTGGGCTTCTCCAGGCAAGAACACTGGAGTGGGTTGCCATTTCCTTCTCCAATGCGTGAAAGTGAAAGTGAAGTCACTCAGTCGTGTCCGAATGTTCTCGATCCCATGGACCGCAGCCTAACAGGGTCCTCCATCCATGGGATTTTCCAGGCAGGAGTACTGGAGTGGGTTATCATTGCCTTCTCCGGTCTCATGACAAGAGCTGGACAGTTTTTCAAATTAGTTTTCAACAGGTTATTACCTGCATTGTAATCTAATAAACTCTAGGGAAATTAAAGTTCTCAATCAGACCTCACATGATTTATTTTACTTTTTGGAAAAAAAATGTGGAGGCTGTTCTGTTTTGAAAAAAGCTTACTTTTCTTCAGGAGTTGTAGGAAGTGAAAATTAAAATTTAAAAAAATAATAATAAAATTAAAATAATGGGACCAGATTTTAGGGAGTGTTTAGGACAAAAGGGTGAAGAATTTAGACCAATGATAGCAAATTTATTACATCTTCCTTGTTTACTCTGATGGATTATTGAGGTTTTCAAAATTTGAGTAACATGAAAATTTACAATACCACATGCAAACTAGATAGCCAGTGGGAATTTGCTGTATGGCTCAGGGAACTCGAACAGAGGCTCTGTGACAGGCTGAAGTGAGGGATGGGGAGGGAGATGAGAGGGAGGTTCTGAAGGGAAGGGATGTGGGTGAACCTATCTATGGCTGATTTTTGTTGATGCATGACAGAAAACCACAAAATTCTATAAAGCAATTAATCTTCAATTAAAAATTAAAATAAATAATTTTAAGAGTGTACCTTACCTCTTCAAGAAAACTTACTGCCATCAGTTATTAATGCCTACCTTGAAATATGGAAGAGCAGGTATCTGAAATACTGAGCTAGACTGTGTGGTCAGGAATAGGGATGATTTCTAGAGAAATCTCAGATTTCAGAAATCTTCAAGGAAGATTGGTTTGAATAAGATCTATATGGCAGACTGAAGTGGCAAGGCTGAATCAGAGACCAAATGGTTGTTAAAATAAATCAAATAGATGCTTCATGATATATCTTTTGTTTTTCTAGGGTATTTATTTTGTGAAGTATGTCTAGACCAGAAGTCTCCAACCTGTTTGGCACCAAGGAACAGATTTGTGGGAGACAATTTTTGCATAGACTTGGACAGAGGGATGGTTTTGGGGTGATTGAAGTACATTATACTTATTTTGCACATTATTCCTATTATTATTACTGTGTAATATATTATGAAATAATTGTACAATTGTCATTTGCCACTCACTGATGGGATTTTGATATTAGTCTGCAAGCAAGTGATTTATTATGGTCTCTGTGCAGGTAAACCTTTCTGCTAAAGATAATCTGTACTTGCAGTAACTCCCCAGTACTGCCATCACTGCCTCAGCTCCACCTCAGATCATCAGGCAACAAATTCTTATAAGGAGCATGCAACCTAGACCCCTCCCATACTCAGCTCACAGTACTCAATTCTGGATCCTATGAGAATCCAGTACTACCAATGATCTTACAGGAGGTGGAGCTCAGGCAGTAATTCAAGTGATGGAGAGTGGCTGTAAATACAGATGAAGTTTCACTTACCTTTCCACCACTCACCTCCTGATGTGTGAGGCTCTGTTATTAACAGGCCATGGACCAGTACTGGCCTAGATGACTTATACCTCCATCAAAGTGTCTAAAACCAAGGTGCAGTCTTAAAGGTTAGATAGTCTGTAGTCAAGATCCACTTGTTCATAGTGTATTAACAACCCATTCTAAAATCTCAGGGTCTTAAAGCAAGAAATGTTTATTACTCATTCATGACCTGTGCTTACCAAATACCAAATTAGCCATGCCATAAGTGGCCACCCAAGATAGACTGGTCATGGTGGAGAGGTCTGATCTGACAGAATGTGGTCCACTGGAGAAGGGAATGGCAAAGCACTTCAGTATTCTTGCCTTGAGAACCCCATGAGCATTATGAAAAGGCAAAAAGATAGGACAGTGAAAGATGAACTCCCCGTGTTGGTAGGTGCCCAATATGCTACTGGAGATCACTGGACAAATAACTCCAGAAAGAAGGAAGGGGTGGAGCCAAAGCAAAAACAACACCCAGTTTTGGATGTGACTGGTAATAGAAGCAAAATCCAATGTTGTAAAGAGGAATACTGCATAGGATTGATGCTTTTGACCTGCGGTGTTGAAAAAGACTTTAAAAACAATTATTATTATTATTATTTTTACTTTAAAATATTGTATTTGTTTTGCCATACATCAACATGAATCCATCATGGGTGTACACGTGTTCCCAATCCTGAAACCTCCTCCCACCTCCCTCCCCATACCATCACTCTGGGTCATCCCAGTGCACCAGCCCCAAGCATCCTGTATCCTACATCAAACCTAGATTGGTGAGTCGTTTCTTATATGATATTATACATGTTTCAATGCCATTCTCCAAAATCATCCCACCCTCTCCCTCTCCCCCAGAGTCCAAAAGTCTGTTCTATACATCTGTGTCTCTTTTGCTGTCTCGCATACAGGGTTATCGTTACCATCTTTCTAAATTTCATATACATGTGTTAGTATACTGTATTGGTGTTTTTCTTTCTGACTTACTTCACTCTGTATAATCGGCTCCAGTTTCATCCACCTCATTAGAACTAATTCAAATGTATTCTTTTTAATGGCTGAGTAATACTCCATTGTGTATATGTACCACAGCTTTCTTATCCATTCATCTGTTGATGGACATCTAGGTTGCTTCCATGTCCTGGCTATTATAAACAGTGCTG
>SJYT01036843.1:24645-34949 GCA_006410635.1 Cephalophus harveyi | reverse complement strand
TCTAGGTTGGTCATAACTTTCCTTCCAAGGAGTAAGCATCTTTTAATTTCATGGCTGCAATCACCATCTGCAGTGATTTTGGAGCCCCCCAAAATAAAGTCTGACACTGTTTCCACTGTTTCCCCATCTATTTCCTATGAAGTGATGGGACCAGATGCCATGATCTTAGTTTTCTGAATGTTGAGCTTTAAGCCAACTTTTTCACTCTCCTCTTTCACTTTCATCAAGAGGCTTTTGAGTTCCTCTTCACTTTCTGCCATAAGGGTGGTGTCATCTGCATATCTGTGGTTATTGATATTTCTCCCAGCAATCTTGATTCCAGCTTGTGTTTCTTCCAGTCCAGCATTTCTCATGATGTACTCTGCATATAAGTTAAATAAGCAGGGTGACAATATAAAGCCTTGATGTACTCTTTTTCCTATTTGGAACCAGTCTGTTGTTCCATGTCCAGTTCTAAATGGTTCTTCCTGACCTGCATACAGATTTCTCAAGACGCAGGTCAGGTAGTCTGGTATTCCCATCTCTTTCAGAATTTTCCACAGTTTATTGTGATCCACACAGTCAAAGGCTTTGTCATAGTTAATTCCCTAAATATGTTCAGTCTATTTTTTTCTTTAAAGAGGACTTCTTCAAGATTTCTAGAATCCTCAGAAAATATCAAAGTGGGGATAAAATGGTTTGTTTTACTCATATAATCTTTCATATTCCTCTGCATTTTGCAGATGCACTCCCTTTAGATTTGGGATGATTTTATAATTGATAAACTCTGATTTTGGGCTTCCGTGGATGTTCAGGTGGTAAAGAATCTGCCTGCAATGCAGTAGACCTTGGTTCGATTCCTGGATCAGGAAGATCCCCTGGTGAATGGATAAGCTACACACTCCAGTATTCTTGGGCTTCCCTGGTAGCTCAGACAGTAAAGAGTACATCTGCAGTGTGGGAGAGCTGGGTGTGATCCCTGGGTTGGGAAGATCCCAAGAAGAATGACATGGCAAACATTTCCAGTATTCTTGTCTGAAGAATTCCCATTGACAGAGAAGTCTGGTGGGCTATAGTCCATGGGGTATCTAAGAGTCAGACATGATTGATACTCTCTCATGACTGACACACTCTTCTGAAAAATTGTTTCTATCTCAAATATTTCATAGTTCAAATCCAAGATCTCAGAGCATTCCTTTTAATGTATTAAATTGTTCATGGCTTTTGCTATTTCAACAAAATGTTTAAATTTTTATGCTGCAACATCATTGGAAAAGTAGACAACATGATAAAAATAATGAATAATCCAAAATTCCATAGTAGCACTAAGTGATGCAGATAAGCAAAAAAGTTAACTCCTGAAGGTTTTCAGTTATCCCATGATTTAAAAACAAAAAGAATAATTGTAAGTTAACATTAACAACCATGACTTCTTATTCAATGTGGTGACAATTCAGAATTCAGTACTTATTTTAAATTATTTAGTGTCTGGTCATACATGCCTTCCATAGCCATTTACAAGCAAAAATCAGTCTTTAAAGTAATGAGATATTTTGCTATAGAGTTAACTTAGTGATACTGCTTCAGAATAATTTAACTCTCTTGAATCAGAAGGTCAAACTTTACTTTCCATCCTACAAATTTAGTTTCATGCCACTTACTAATATTTTAAAAAGCTCTTGCAGGGCAAATTTCTAAATATTCCATGTGAATATTGAACATTTTGGGATGTTGCTGAAGACGACAGAATGTTCACTACAACGTTTTATTTCCAACAAAAGGTAATAGCAAATATCTCAGTATTAGTGAGTTAAAGCTCTGACCAAACTAGATAGCATATTAAAAAGCAGAAACATTACTTTACCGACAAAGGTTTGTATAGTCAAGGCTATGGTTTTCCCAGTAGTCATGTATGGATGTGAGAGTTGGACTATAAAGAAAACTGAGTGGCCGAGAATTGATGCTTTTGAACTGTGGTGTTGAAAGTCCCTTGGACTGCAAGGAGATCCAACCAGTCAATCCTAAAGGAAATCAGTCCTGAATATTCATTGGAAGAACTGATGCTCAAGCTGAAACTCCAATACTTTGGCCATCTGATGCAAAGAACTGACTCATGGAAAAGACCCTGATGTTGGGAAAGATTGAAGGCAGGAGGAGAAGGGGACGACAGAGGATGAGATGGTTAGATGGCTTCATCGACTTGATGGACATGAGTTTGAGCAAGTTCTGGGAATTGGACAGGGAAACCTGGCATGCTGCAGTCCATGGGGTCGCAAAGGATTGGACATGACTGGGTGACTGAACTGAACTGAATTCATATTTCTTCAGTATTTAGTATATAGATTCTGTTTGCAAGGAAGATTTTGCATGGAAAGTAGTGTTAGGCCTATCTTTAGGCCTTATTAAATAAAATCTGTGAAATGCATTATAAAATCTGTGAAGTAAATCACAGCAACCCTCTCCTGAGCTTTTACTGTTGCCAAATTCACAGAATAAATCATTCATCTTCAAAATTTCTGCCTTCACAATGCTGAAATATACAGTTCAAGGAATTGGAATATGACCAGGCACTAAACTATTGGATGACTACTTTACAAATTTACTTTAATGTGTATAAAACACTGTAAATGATTTAAACTCTTGTACTATTAAGAAGTGGTTGCTTTTTCATAAGCATTTTAAGGCACCACCTTGTACAGCTTATTTAAAATACTAATTAATTAGTTTTAATAACCAACATAGGGTTTATTATTTCCATAATGCCAGCTCACACCCTTGAGTCTGATTTTAGAATTTTTAAAAATTATGCATTAACTACTAAATATTTTATTTATTTTGGCATATTTTCACCAGGGGACATTACCCACGTTTAAAGTTAAAGCCCTTTCAGAAAGCGAGGGTGGGATGGTTTGAGACAATAGCATTGAAATGTATATTATCATATGTGAAACAGATCATCAGTCCAGGTTCAATTCATGAGACAGGGTGCTCAGGGGTGGTACACTGGGAAGACCCAGAGGGATGGGATGGGGAGGGAGGTGGGAGAGGGGTTCAGGATGGGGAACAAACGTACACCCATGGCTGATTCATTTCAATGTATGGCAAAGCCACTACAAAGTAATTTGCTTCCAATTAAAATAAATAAATTTTTAAAAAAGAATTAAAAAAAAACACCTTTCTGAATTGTAGATGTGTTTATCTGACAAATATTTGTCTCTAAATATTTATTTTTAAGTCTAAAGGTTAAAGCCTTGAGTGAATACAGTTTTCCATTTCCTAGGGTGGTGTCATCTGCATATCTGAGGTTATTGATATTTCTCCCAGCAATCTTGATTCCAGCTTGTGTTTCTTCCAGTCCAGCGTTTCTCATGATGTACTCTGCATATAAGTTAAATAAGCAGGGTGACAATATAAAGCCTTGACGTGCTCCTTTTCCTATTTGGAACCAGTCTGTTGTTCCATGTCCAGTTCTAACTGGTTCTTCCTGACCTGCATACAGATTTCTCAAACCACAGGTCAGGTAGTCTGGTATTCCCTTCTCTCTCAGAATTTTCCACAGTTTATTGTGATCCACACATTCAAAGGCTTTGTCATAGTCAATTCCCTAAATATGTTCAGTCTATTTTTTTCTTTAAAGAGGACTTCTTCAAGATTTCTAGAATCCTCATAAAATATCAATGTGGGGATAAAATGGTTTGTTTTACTCATATAATCTTTCATATTCCTCTGCACTTTGCAGATGCACTCCTTTTAGATTTGGGATGATTTTATAATTGATAAACTCTGATTTTGGGCTTCCCTGGATGTTCAGGTGGTAAAGAATCTGCCTGCAATGCAGTTGGCCTTGGTTCGATTCCTGGATCAGGAAGATCCCCTGGAGAATGGATAAGCTACACACTCCAGTATTCTTGGGCTTCCCTGGTAGCTCAGACAGTAAAGAGTACATCCGCAGTGTGGGAGAGCTGGGTGTGATCCCTGGGTTGGGAAGATCCCCCGAAGAATGACATGGCAAACATTTCCAGTATTCTTGTCAGAAGAATTCCCAATGACAGAGAAGTCTGGTGGGCTATAGTCCATGGGGTATCTAAGAGTCAGACATGACTGATATGCTCTCACGACTGACACGCTCTTCTGAAAAATTGTTTCTATCTCAAATATTTCATAGTTCAAATCCAAGATCTCAGAGCATTCCTTTTTATGTATTAAATTGTTCATGGCTTTTGTATTTCAACAAAATGCTTAAATTTTTATGCTACAACATCATTGGAAAAGTAGACAACATGATAAAAATAATGAATAATCCAAAATTCCATAGTAGCACTAAATGATGCAGATAAGCAAAAAAGTTAACTCCTGAAGGTTTTCAGTTATCCCATGATTTAATAACAAAAAGAATAATTGTAAGTTAACATTAACAACCATGACTTCTTATTCAATGTGGTGACATTTCAGAATTCAGTACTTATTTTAAATTATTTAGTGTCTGGTCGTACATGCCTTCCATAGCCATTTACAAGCAAAAATAAGTCTTTAAAGTAATGAGATATTTTGCTATAGAGTTAACTTAGTGATACTGCTTCAGAATAATTTAACTCTCTTGAACCAGAAGGTCAAACTTTACTTTCCATCCTACAAATTTAGTTTCATGCCACTTACTAATATTTTGAAAAGCTCTTGCAGGGCAAATTTCTAAATATTCCATGTGAATATTGAACATTTTGGGGTGTTGCTGAAGACGATAGAATGTTCACTACAATGTTTTATTTCCAACAAAACGTAATAGCAAATATCTCAGTATTAGTAAGTTAAAGCTCTGACCAAACTAGATAGCATATTAAAAAGCAGAAACATTACTTTACCGACAAAGGTTTGTATAGTCAAAGCTATGGTTTTCCCAGTAGTCATGTATGGATGTGAGAGTTGGACTATAAAGAAAACTGAGTGGCAAAGAATTGATGCTTTTGAACTGTGGTGTTGGAGAAGACTCTTGAAAGTCCCTTGGACTGCAAGGAGATCCAACCAGTCAATCCTAAAGGAAATCAGTCCTGAATATTCATTGGAGGAACTGATGCTCAAGCTGAAACTCCAATACTTTGGCCATCTGATACGAAGAACTGACTCATGGAAAAGACCCTGATGCTGGGAAAGATTGAAGGCAGGAGGAGAAGGGGGCGACAGAAGATGAGATGGTTAGATGGCGTCATTGACTTGATGGACATGAGTTTGAGCTAGTTCTGGGAACTGGACAGGGAAACCTGGCGTGCTGCAGTCCATGGGGTCGCAAAGGATTGGACATGACTGGGCGACTGAACTGAACTGAATTCATATTTCATGAATAAGTATTAAGTATTTAGTATATAGATTCTGTTTGCAAGGAAGATTTTGCATGGAAAGTAGTATTAGGCCTATCTTTAGGCCTTATTAAATAAAATCTGTGAAATGCATTATAAAATCTGTGAAGTAAATCACAGCAACCCTCTCCTGAGCTTTTGCTGTTGCCAAATTCACAGAATAAATCATTGGTCTTCAAAATTTCTGCCTTCACAATGCTGAAATGTACAGTTCAAGGAACTGGAATATGACCAGGCACTAAACTATTGGATGACTACTTTACAAATTTACTTTAACGTGTATAAAACAGTGTAAATGATCTAAACTCTTGTATTATTAAGAAGTGGTTGCTTTTTCATAAGCATTTTAAGGCACCACCTTGTACAGCTTATTTAAAATACTAATTAATTAGTTTTAATAATCAACATAGGGTTTATTGTTTCCATAATGCCAGCTCACACCCTTGAGTCTGATTTTAGAATTTCTAAAAATTATGCATTAACTACTAAATATTTTATTTATTTTGGCATATTTTCACCAGGGGACATTACCCACGTTTAAAGTAAAAATTAAAGCCCTTTCAGAAGGCAAGGGTGGGATGGTTTGAGACAATAGCATTGAAACATGTATATTATCATATGTGAAACAGATCATCAGTCCAGGTTCAATTCATGAGACAGGGTGCTCAGGGGTGGTACACTGGGAAGACCCAGAGGGATGGGATGGGGAGGGAGGTGGGAGAGGGGTTCAGGATGGGGAACAAATGTACACCCATGGCTGATTCATTTCAATGTATGGCAAAGCCACTACAATATTGTAAAGTAATTTGCTTCCAATTAAAATAAATAAATTTTTAAAAAAGAATTAAAAAAAAACACCTTTCTGAATTGTAGATGTGTTTATCTGACAAATATTTGTCTCTAAATATTTATTTTTAAGTCTAAAGGTTAAAGCCTTGAGTGAATACAGTTTTCCATTTCCATCATATTTACCTCAATTTAAGCATAAAATTTGATTAGAAAATGCCCTTTATGAAGCCAGAAAATTTAGAATGCTTCACTTTATTTAAATTAACTGAAATCTACACTATTGGGCTAATAAGAGTTAATGCATTATCCTCTGAATATTAAAGAAAAGAATTTGCTGGATTGAAATTAGTGGATTATATTTAAGTAATTATTATAGGGAAGTGCTAAGTCAAATAGATTTTAAAAATCACTGGGATTTTATTGAAATAAGCCTGTATAAGAAAAATGAAATGTATTTTCCCTGAAGTCTATTCATGAGGCCCTAAATTAGTTCCATTCAGTTCAGTTCAGTTCAGTCGCTCAGTCGTGTCCCACTCTTTGCGACCCCATGAATCACAGCACGTCAGGCTTCCCATCACCAACTCCCAGAGTTCACTCAGACTCATGTCCATCAAGTCAGTGATACCATCCAACCATCTCATCCTCTGTCGTCCCCTTCTCCTCCTGCCCCCAACCCCTCCCAGCATCAGAGTTTTTTCCCAAAGAGTCAACTCTTCGCATGAGGTGGCCAAAGTACTGGAGTTTCAGCTTCAGCATCATTCCCTCCAAAGAATACTAGGGTTGATCTCCTTCAGAATGGACTGGTTGGATCTCCTTTCAGTCCAAGGAACTCTCAAGAGCCTTCTCCAACACCACAGTTCAAAACCATCAATTCTTCAGCACTCAGCTTTCTTCACAGTCCAACTCTCACATCCATACATGACCACTGGAGAAACCATAGCCTTGACTAGACGGGCCTTTGTTGGCAAAGTAATGTTTCTGCTTTTCAATATGCTATCTAGGTTGGTCATAACTTTTCTTCCAGGGAGTAAGCGTCTTTTAATTTCATGGCTGTAGTCACCATCTGCAGTGATTTTGGAGCCCCAAAAATAAAGTCTGACACTGTTTCCATTAGTATCCTAAAATCCTTGTTCATTTTTTTCATGTCACTTGTATGAGTACAGGAATTAAATATTCTCTCACCCTAAAGACATACATTGTGTTATTACCTATAACTCCTAGAATTAAAAATATCCCTTATGTTTAAAAAGTTGATTTTCAACTAGCATTCAGTTTTTTATTTTAAAATCTATCAGGGAAAAATGTGTAATTATGTTTTTTGGGGAACAACCCAACTGATATTAGTTTATTTATTCATGTTATTTAAAATAAAGGTTACTATTTCTGTGGATTTAATAAAAGATTACCACAGTGTACTGCAAAAGTAACACAAATAGATTTTCAGTCTAAAGTGAAGGTGATTACATGGCTTGAAAGATTCATCTTAAGATAATAAACAGAAAAAAACAGAGTCTATTGCTTAGATCAAGAGAAAGTACTCCTCACAGTGTTAGTCTCTTAAAAACTTAAAAGCCTCTGTCTCTTTCAAATAACAAATTGGTTATAAAGTCCTCTGTAAATCACCAGGCTGATAACCCTTTTGATTTCTTAACCTTTCCAGTGTTGCTGTAACTGTAAGCATGAGATTAACATGGCCTCACAAGTTTCAAATTTTAATCAATCCAAAAGCAAGGACTTATTGAGCATCTGTAAGATACACACAAATTTCATTATATAGAATCTGAACCTTAAACTCCTTCCACTCAAATACTAGTCTCATTCCTGTTCTTTAGGAAAATATTGACTTTCCTTTTAAATAGGTATAAGAAAAAGCCACTTGCTTATTCCAACAGACAGTTATAATTAATTTGAAGTGTGTAAATGTATGTTCATCTCATGTATTTTACACAGACAAGAACAGGTTGGGAGAAAGAAAATGGAATGTGGCTATAAATTACTATGAGTGTAGGTTAGAGATCTTGGAGTACATCAGCTATTTATTCACATGCCCACATTTTTGAAGGTTCACTGTGTAACAAATACTATGTATGGTAGGTAAATGGAAAAGAAGACACAGTGACTATCTTTAAGGGATGTGTGTGCAAAGGAGTGAGTGAAAGTGAAAGTGAAGTTGCTCAGTCGTGTCTGACTCTTTGCGACCCCATGGACTGTAGCCATCCATGCTCCTCTGTCCATGGGATTTTCCAGGCAAGAGTACTAGAGTGGGTGGCCATTTCCTTCTCCAGGGGATCTTCCTGACCCAGGGATCGAACCCAGGTCTCCCACATTGTAAGAAGACACTTTACCTTTTGAGCCACCAGGAAAGGAGTGAGAGGCAATGATAAATTCTCTTCTTCAAATGTGGGTGTTTCCATTTGTTGAAAAATATCTGGCAACGAGACGCTAAGCATCGTGTCCATTAAGCACACTTCCAGTTCATGGAATTCCAGCCCCATACACTGGCCTGAACTATCTGAGGTTTTCAGATGCAATTAACTGATTGGAATGCAGATTCTATTTGGTACAGTAAAAGTTCCAATGATTTCCGCTCCCAACTCCTCCCACCACCACAGCAAAACTAGTTTTGCCTCTATCTGCACCTTTTAATCAACATATCTTTACACTCTATTGGCTTTTCTTTTTACCTTTTTGCTAAGTGATATATATCACGCTTGCCAGTTCTAGTTCCCTCATGAGTGAAATAAATTATTTAAAGCAGGCTCATTTTAAAATACTTACAAAAGTCATGACTTTACCATTTTTTTTTTTGGAAAATCATCTTTTAACAAGATACAGGATTAAGTTGGAGATAAGAGTTTGAATGTCAGCAGTTTGCTGGTAAACGGCACCGGGATTCACGGGGGTGGATTCGGACACCCAGTTTGGGATAGATGGAGAAAATCTTGAGGAAGGCTATAATTGAACAAGTGCAGTTTTAGAAGGGTTCTCTTATATAAAACATTTTTCCCTTTTCAGTTCAGTTCAGTTGCTCAGTTGTGTCCCACTCTTTGTGACCCCCAGCAGGCCAGGTTCTGGAGCTTGTTCAAACTCATGTCCATCAAATCGGTGATGCCATACAATCATCTCATCTTCTGTCCTCCCCTTCTCCTTCTGCCTTCAATCTTTCCCAGTATCAGCGTCTTTTTCAATGAGTCAGTTCTTCCTGTCAGATGGCCAAAGTATTGGAGTTTCAGCATGAACATCAGTCCTTCCAATGAATATTGAAGACTGGTCTCTTTAAGATGGACTGGTTGGATCTCCTTGCAGTCCAAGGGACTCTCAAGAGTCTTCTCCAACACCACAGTTCAAAAGCATCAATTCTTCGGTGCTCAGCCTTCTTCACAGTCCAACTCTCATATCCATACATGATTTTTTTTTTTTTTTTGGAAAATCATCTTTTAATAAGATACAGGATTGAGTTGGAGATAAGAGTTTGAATGTCAGCAGTTTGCTGGTAAACCGCACCGGGATTCATGGGGGTGGATTCGGACACCCAGTTTGGGATAGATGGAGAAAATCTTGAGGAAGGCTATAATTGAACACGTGCAGTTTTAGAAGGGTTCTCTTATATAAAACATTTTTCCCTTTTCAGTTCAGTTCAGTTGCTCAGTTGTGTCCCACTCTTTGTAACCCCCAGCAGGCCAGGTTCTGGAGCTTGCTCAAACTCATGTCCATCAAGTCGGTGATGCCATACAATCATCTCATCTTCTGTCTTCCCCTTCTCCTTCTGCCTTCAATCTTTCCCATTATCAGGGTCTTTTCCAATGAGTTAGCTCTTCCTGTCAGATGGCCAAAACATTGGAGTTTCAGCTTGAACATCAGTCCTTCCAATGAATATTCAGGACTGGTCTCTTTAAGATGGACTGGTTGGATCTCCTTGCAGTCCAAGGGACTCTCAAGAGTCTTCTCCAACACCACAGTTCAAAAGCATCAATTCTTCGGTGCTCAGCCTTCTTCACAGTCCAACTCTCACATCCATACATGACCACAGGAAAAACCATAGCCTTGACTAAACGGACCTTAGTCGGCAAAGTAATGTCTCTGCTTTTGAAAATGCTATCTAGGTTGGACATAACTTTTCTTCCAAGGAATAAGCGTCTTCTAATTTCATGGCTACAATCACCATCTTCAGTGATTTTGGAGCCC
>SJYT01036843.1:2710-19971 GCA_006410635.1 Cephalophus harveyi | reverse complement strand
GGTATATTTCTCCATCTATTAGTGTCCTCTTTGATTTCTTTCATCAGTGTTTTATAGTTTTCCATATATAGGTCTTTAGTTTCTTTAGGTAGATATATTCCTAAGTATTTTATTCTTTTCGTTGCAATGGTGAATGGAATTGTTTCCTTAATTTCTTTTTCTACTTTCTCATTATTAGTGTATAGGAATGCAAGGGTTATTTTTGTTTCTATTTCCATTACTCTAGGAGGTGAGTCATAGAGGAACTTGCTGTTATGTATGTCATAGATTGTTCTGTCTTATGTTTTCCACTAAGAGTTTTATAGTTTCTGGTCTTACCTTTAGATCTTTAATCCAATTTGAGTTTATCTTTGTGTATGGTGTTAATAACTGTTCTAATTTTATTTTTTTTTAATGTAGCTGTCCAGTTTTTGCAGGACCACTTATTGAAGAGAATATCTTAGACCCTTTATCAAAAAATAAGATATCCATAGCTGTGTGGGTTTATCTCTGGCTTTGTGTCTTGCTCCATTGGTCTATATTTCTGTTTTTGTGGCAGTACCATACTGTCTTGATGACTGTAGCTTTTTAATGTAGTTTGAAGTCAGGAAGATTGATTCTTCCAGCTTGATTCTTCTCTCTCAAGATTGCTTTCACTATTTGGGGTGTTTTGTGTTTCCATATGAATTTTGAGATTTTTGTTGTTGTTTTAGTTCTGTAAAAAATGCTATTGGTAATTTGATAGGGATTGCACTGAATCTGTAGATTACATTTGGTAGTATAGTCATTTTCATAATATTTATTCTTCCAACCCAGGAACATGGACTATTTTTCCCCATCTGTTTCTATTGTCTTTGATTTCTTTCATCAGTGTCTTACTGTTTTTGTAGCCAAAATGACTGCAGATGGTGACTGCAGCCATGAAATTAAAAGATGCTTGATCCTTGGAAGCAAAGTTATGACCAGCTTAAACAGCATATTAAAAATCTTGAGACATTACTTGACTGATAAATGTTTGTATAGTCAGAGCTATGTTTTTACCAGTAGCCATGTATGGAGGTGAGAGTTGGACCATAAAGAAAACTGAGTGCTGAAGAACTGATGTTTTTGAATTGTGGTGTTAAAGAAGACTCTTGAGAGTCCCTTGGACTGCAAGAAGATCCAACCAGTCAATCCTTAAGGAAATCAGTCCTGAATATCTATTGGAAGGATTGATGCTGAAGCTGAAGCTCCAATAGTTTGGCCACCTGATATGAAGCACTGACTCATTGGAAAAGACTCTGATGCTGGGAAAGATTGAAAGCAGGAGAAGAGGGGTAGGGCAGAGGAGTGTGCTTCAGTCCATGCAGTTGCAGAGTTGGACATGATGGAATGACTGAACTGAACTGATAGCAGCACTTTTTTCTCCTTAGATAGGTTTATTCCTACATATTTTGTTCTTTTTATTGTAATGGCAAATGAGATTTATTCCTTAATTTCTCTTTCTGATATTTCATTGTTAATGCTTAGAAATGCAAGTGATTTCTATGTATTGATTTTGTATCTTTCCACTTCGCTAAATTCGCTCATTCACTGTAGCAATTTCCTGATCATATTTTTAGAATTTTTTTATGTACAGTGTCATGTTGTGTGCAAACAGAGTTTTGCTTCTTCTTTTTCAATCTGGATTTCTTTTATTTCTTTTTCTTTTCTGATTTCTAGAGCTAGCACTACCAAAATTATGTTGAATAATAGTGATGAGAGTGGGCACCCTTGTACCCACTGAAACTGAAAAGAGGGAATCCTGAGAACTGAAAGAGGGAATGCATTCAGTTTTTAATCACTGAGAATATTGTTATGGCTTTATTATGTGCTATGGTGTACTGAGTCAATTAGTCGTATCTGACTCCTCATGACTCATGGACTGTAGCCTACCAGGCTCCTCTGACCATGGGGATTCTCCCTGAAAGAATACTGGAGTGGGTTGCTGTGCCCTTCTCCAGGGGGTCTTCCCAACCCAGGAACTGAAGCCAGGTTTCCTGTAGTGTAAGCAGATTCTTTACCAACTGAGCCATCAGGGAAGCTCATATATGGTTTATCATATATGGTCCCTATTATGTTCAGGTTGGTTCCTTCTATGACCATTTTTGAAGTGTTTTTATCATAAGTGGGTGCTGAATTTTGTCAAAAGCTTTCCCTGAATTTATTGAGATTATCACATGTTTTTTATCTTTTAACTTGTTAATATGGTGTATCACGTTGACTGATATTCATACATTGAAGAATCACTGGGATGAATCTGATGTGATCATGGTGTATGAGCTTTTTAATGTGTTGCTGAATTCTTTTTGCTAGAATTTTGTTGAGGATTTTTGCATTTATGTTCATTAGTGATATTGGCCAGTAATTTTCTTTTTCAGTGCTGTTTTTATTGGGTTCTGGTATCAGGGTGATGGTGGCCTTGTAGAAGTAGTTTGTAAGTTTTCTTTACTCCTCAGTTTTTTGGAAGATTTTTGGAAGGATAGGGATTATCTCTTCTCTAAATGTTTGGTAAATTCACCTGTGAAGTCATCTGGTCCTGGGCTGTTGTTTGGGAGATTTTTTATCACAGTTTCAATTTTAGTGCTTGTACTTGAGCTGTTCATAATTTCTATCTCTTCCTGGTTCAGTCTTGGAAGATTGGACTTTACTAAGAATCTTTCACTTACCTCAGGTTGTTAATTTTATTGGCATATAGTTGCTCATAATAGTCTCATGATCCTTTGTATGTCTGCTTTTCTGTTATAACCTTTCCCTTTTCATTTCTGATTATGTTGATTTGACCCTTCCTTTTTTTTTTTTTCTTGATCAGTCTGGCTAATGGCTTTTCAATTTTGTTTATATTCTCAAAGAACCAGATTTAGTTTAATTAATCTTTATGTTGTTTCCTTCTTTTTTTTTTTTTTTTTTCATTTATTTCTACTCTGATCCTTATGATTTCTTTCCTTCAACTAACTTTGGGATTTTCTTGTTTTTTTTTTTTTCTTTTTCGAGTTGCTTAAGGTGTAAAGTTAGGTTGTTTAATTGATGTTTTTCTTGTTTTTAGAGATAGGATTGTATTACTATAAACTTCCCTCTTACAACTGCTTTGGCTACATCCCATAGGTTTTTAGTTGTTTTGTTTTCATTGCCATTTGTTTCTACTTAATTTTTTACTTCCCTTTTGATTTCTTCAGTCACCTGTTTGTTGTTTAGAAATGTATTGTTTAGACTCCATGTGCTTGCATTCTTTTATAGTTTTTTTTTTTTTCCCCATTTATTTGATATCTAGTTTCATAGTGTTGTGGTCAGAAAAGATGGTTGATATAATTTCAATTTTCTTAAATTTACTGAGGTTTGATTTGTGACCCAAGATGTCACAAACTTATCCTGGAGAATGTTCCATGTTCACTTGAGAGGAAAGTGTTTTCTTCTGCACTTGGGTTAATAGTTCTGAAGATATTAGTTTAGGTTGATTTGGTCTAATGTTTCATTTAAGGTTTGTGTTTCCTTATTTATTTTCTGTTTGGAGGATCTTTACACTGGTGAAAGTGGGGTTATAAAGTTCTCTACTATTATTGTGTTGCAGTCAATTTCCCCTTTTATGTCTTTATGTTTACCATAGGTTGATTTGGTCTAATGTTTCATTTAAGGTTTGTGTTTCCTTATTTATTTTCTGTTTGGAGGATCTTTACACTGGTGAAAGTGGGGTTATAAAGTTCTCTACTATTATTGTGTTGCAGTCAATTTCCCCTTTTATGTCTTTATGTTTACCTTATGTTTCAGGTGTTCCTATGTTGGGTGCATAGATATTTACAATTGTTGCATTTCTTCTTGGATTGACTCCTTGATTAGTATGTGTTTTTGGGTCTTTCTCTGTTGTTTGGTGCATCAGGCACTTAAAGGGGCACCCTGATAGGGGTCCTTGTTTGTTGCTTGGCATGTCAGGCACTTAAAAGGCAACCTTTATGAGTTCTTTCAGCTCTCTCGTGCTTAAGTGTGGGGACAAGGAGGCTATAGAGATGGCTCCACCCTCTGTATGTGATACAGTAGTAACTCCTACCTCCATGTTTCCCTGGCTTTCCTTCACAAGCATTTCCCACTGTGATCTCTTCCCTCAGGTCTCCTTGGGCTGTGGAGATTGTCCCCACAGTCCAACAGTAGACATTGTCTTGGGGCTGCTCTCCAATATCTATGATCCAGTTCCCATTCATTGAACTTTCTAGGGGACCTGTGTCCCTGTCTGGAGTATGTATGGCTGTGGCAAGGATTGTCTGTATAATTTTCATTCCATTCAGGCTGTCAGAGATCAGCCTCTTCATTCTCCAACAGCCTCAAATGCTTCACCTCTTTCCCACATGGTTGTCCTCATGTGGGATCTAACCCCTGCTTCAGTTCCCCAACCCCTCGTATGCAGACCCAGTCCTACTAACTCTCCTCTTTTTTTCCCTCCTTCCTCCTACAGAGTTTTTCTTGGTTCTGTATATTCTTTTCCAGTGGTCAGGTACACCTGCTTTCAGTCTTTGGTGGAGCTATATTCTATTAACCTTTGTAAAGTTTCTTATTTCTCAATCAATTTTGAATGATCCTTTCTTAGTACAGTAATCTTGGTTGTAGATTTTTCTTTCTTTCTTTCTTTCACTACTTTAAATATTCCCTGCCATTCCCATCTGGCCTGCAGAGTTTCTGCTGAAAATCATCTGTTAGTCATATGGCATTTCCCTTGTATGTTACATCTTGCTTTTCCCTTGCTGTTTTTAATATTCTTTATGTTTAATCTCTGATAAATTAGTTAGTATGTGTTTCGACATGTTTCTCCTTGGGTTTATCCTATATAAGATTCTCTGCACTTCTTGGACTTGATTGACTATTTCCCATGCAGGGGAAGTTTTCAACTATAATCTCTTCAAAAATTTTCTCAGTGCCTTTCTTTTTCTCTTCTTCATCTGGGACCCTTATAACTCAAATGTTTGTGTGTTTAATATTGTCCCAGAAGTCTCTGAGTCTATCCCAAATTCTTTTCATTCTTTTTCCTTTATCCTGCTTTTCAACTTAACTATAATCTCTTCAAAAATTTTCTCAGTGCCTTTCTTTTTCTCTTCTTCATCTGGGACCCTTATAACTCAAATGTTTGTGTGTTTAATATTGTCCCAGAAGTCTCTGAGTCTATCCCAAATTCTTTTCATTCTTTTTCCTTTATCCTGCTTTTCAACTGTTATTTCCACCATTCTACTTTCCAGCTCACTTATCTATTCTTCTGCTTCTGTTAATCTACTATTTATCCCTTCTAGAGTATTTTTAATTTCAGTAATTGTGTTATTCATCTCTTTTTGTTTATTCTTTATTTCTTCTATGTTCTTGGTAATTGAGTTAATTGTGTTGTTTGCATTTTGCATTTTATACATTCTATTTTAAGGTTTGGGGACATCTTTACTGGTATTACTCTGAATTTTGTTTCACAGAGTTTGCCTATTTCCTCTTCGTTTAGTTGGTCTTGTGTGTTTCTAGTTTTTCCTTCATTTGCATGATACTTCTCTGCCTTTTCTTTTTTAATTTACTGTGTTTGAGGCCTCCTTTTCTCAGGTCTTGAGGTCAAATTCCTTCTTCTTTTTGGTTTCTGCCCTTAGTGGGTAAGGTTGGTCCAGTGGTTGCTGTATGCTTCTGTTGGATGTGACTTGTGTTTGGAAGTTTTTGTTTGTTTGCTTGTTTTTCCTCTCTGATGGGCGGTTTCTGCCCTTAGTGGGTAAGGTTGGTCCAGTGGTTGCTGTATGCTTCTGTTGGATGTGACTTGTGTTAGGAAGTTTTTGTTTGTTTGCTTGTTTTTCCTCTCTGATGGGCAGGGCTGTATGAGGTGGTAATCCTGTTTGCTGATGATTGGGTTTGTGTTTTTGTCTTATTCCTTGTTTGGGCCAGGCATCCTGCACTGGGTGCTGCTAGCAGTTGTGTGATGCCAGGTCTTGTATACAGGTGGAGACCTTGTGGATGTTCTCACTAATTAATACTCCTTGGGGTTAGGAGTTTTCTGGCAGTCTAGAGTCTTGTTATCAGTGCTCCCACCCCAAAGTTTCAGGGCCCAATCTCTTGCCTGGGAAATGAAATTCCACTGGTGATTTGTAATGGCATTAAACAGGATTAAAGCAAGCACACTAAAACAAGAAACAAATTGCAAACCCAAGACAAATGGCAAGTACAAAGTGAGGCAAATACTAACAAAAATATTGGAACATATACACACCCCACATACACACATTAAACAAACCAAAGCAGTCTTAAAAAACAAAGAAAGAAAGCAAAAACAAAAAAAAAAAAAGAAAGAAAGCAGGAGAGATTTGCTTGCTAAGCAAAGGAAAACAAAAATAATATCAATCAGTTAAAAGCAAAACCAACTAAAGCATAAATTGGAAAACAAAACCAAAACAATGTGCCAACTGGGGAATAAAGCAATAAAAACAAAACAGACTAATAAGCATGGTGAGAAAAAGAAAAGGATAAAAAGAAAGAATAAACAGAAAAGCAAAGTCAAATAAGAGGTAAATAAAGAAGATTTATATATGTTAAAGAATAACTGCAACAGGAAAATAATAAGAAAATCAAACAATAATATATGTATAAAAAATAATAAATTTAAATTATTTAAATTGAGTTGTTTTTAAACATGGCTGCTCTTTAGCAAGATATCTGGATCTTTGGAAAAGAATATCAATACCTGGGCCTTTGTATTTTTCAAAAAATTCCAAAATAATTCTGTTATGCATTTGGATTTTAAAAAGTGATTACAAGTTTTCCTATTAAGTGGTAGTTTTAGTGATAAAGAATTCTATTATTATCTGTTGATCAATAATAATACAATAGTATTAAACAGATAATAATTACATAATTGTTGTAGAAAGGGGGAGGCCTCCCTACAGGGCCCCAAGAGCAGGCTCTTGTCTAACACTCAGAAAAGAATTGTCCGAGGAGACATGTGCTGACAAAACAAGAGATTTTATTGAGAAAGGGCACCTGGGTGGAGAGTAGTAGGGTAAGAAAACCCAGGAGAACTGCTCTGCCGCATGGCTCATGATGTCGGGTTTTATGGTGATGGGATTAGTTTCTGGGTGGTCTTTGGCCAATCATTCTAATTCAGAGTCTTTTCTGGTGGCACATGCATCACTCAGCCAAGATGGATGCTAGCAAGAGGGACTCTGGGAAGTGGAAGGACACACAGTGTCTCCTTTAGACCTTTCCTGAACTCTTCCAGTTGGTGGTGGCTTATTAGTTCCATATTCCTTATCAGGATCTCCTGTCATAAATCAACTCATGCAGATGGTTACTATGGTGCCTGGCCAGGGTGGGCGGTTTCAATCAGTGTGCTTCCCCTAACAACTCTCCCCTGAGAGACTTCATACTCAAGATACTTTTTGGGAATTGGGGCGGAGGTCTCTTTCTTCTGTAACTTCTTTCTGCTGTGCATGAGTGTAGACCTGCCTAGCAGAGCAGAAGTGTCTCTCTACCAAATCTAAGTTGGGGTGTTCCACATCTTAAACCAACTTCCGCCCTTGTAGTAACATCAATTTGGCTTGGAACTGCTGGAGTCTGCTGGAAATAAACTTTGTAAGGAGTTGGAGTATACAGGGGCCAAATAAGAGGCCTAATAAGATAGTTATCACTGGACCCATGAACGGTAGGAGCCAAGAAGAGAAAGAAAGAGAACTTCATACACTTGTTGAACTCAAATCCCGGATCTTTGTGGCCTGTTCCAAAAGCCCCTTGATAACTTCTTGGACCTGCTCAGACTGGTTGTAATAAAAACAGCATTCTTCCTTTAGATAGAGACAAGCGCCCCCCTGTCCTGCAGTCAGTAAATCTAGGACTCAATGATTTTGTAGGACCATTGTGGCTAGGAAGTCTAACTGGGATTGTAGGCATTGGAGGGTCCTTGCCGTTTTTTTTCTATGGATACAGCAGTGTCGGTAGAAAGCTGCTGAAATTTATGTAAATAAGTTCCTCCCATGGCAGCTCCTGTCAAACCAGCGGTCAGTCATAATGCCAGGAAAAGAGGGATAAGTATTACCACATGACGTATCCTCTGGTTGGTATATACTAGTAAAGGCAAGGAGGTATTACTCCAGGCCAGATCTATGTGGGGTGTAACATACCCTAGGGAGCAAGTTCCTGACCAAAAAGGTGGTAGGGATAAATAAGCTTTATCCCCACATATTAAATAGATACCATGACTGGGTTTAAGCTGGGCAGCAAAACGGGTTTGCCAAAGAGGAATAGGATTTCCATCTGCTTTACAACTGGAACATGGCATAATGGAACAGGGGCAGTCTTTTAGTAGCTGGGAGGAGACTGTCACTCCACTTGCTTGCTGCAAAACCGGGCATTTAGGAAGGGATTTAACTGTAGTGAGGCATCCTGGGTTTTGTCCTCAAGGTAGAGAGTATTTCATTTAGGATCCCACCGTGGGGTTAGGTTTTCAGGGGTGGGTACCCCTACAAGGGAATAACATGGGTCAGAGTTGCCTGCTCGATTTAGAAACCAGGATGAATGGGTGCCATTTTTTGGTCGTTCAGAACAGAACATGGACTTTTGAGACTGGTTAATAGCATCTGAAGAGAGCTCATGTTCAGGGATAGGTATAGTGTGTCAGTTCTGCCAGAATCTCTAGTTCCCAGACTTTGGGCTAAATTGTAATACCCTAGTGAAATTTCTAGGTCCTGGTTTTTCCCATCAGTTTCAACAGTGAAGGTCACCGCACATTGTGAGTTGCTTAGATTTCGCACTGACACCCCTGTCAGGGAGTCACTTTTTAGACAGATAGGGAAGGTCACTTGGGGAATGTTAGTCAAGAGAGAAAATAAGGGCTCAGGTGGGATTGCAGACATTATTGAGGGGGTAAATATAGACAGTTGTTGCTGATACCAAGGCATGAAGTTTTTTCCCCCTTTTTCCCAAGAGGCCATACTGCGACCAGATGGGGTGTGCTGGGTAACAGCATGTAGCTCGGCTGGAAGGGTGGGCCACTGATACCCTGGGATAGGTTGGACATACCCCCAACTTCTGCCATTAATGCAGATCCAGCAGGGGCTGGTTAGGTTGAGTCGAGAAGCAGTGTGGTTTGCAAGTGTATATGCCTCATTTAGGGAGAGATTAATAGCCATACAGGGAGACATGATTAGAAAGAGGAAGAACATCATATGATGCATTTTACTTATCTGAGGGAGAGTTGATGGGGTTCCACCTGAACAAGAGTCCGAGATCTTCAACAGGTTCACAGGAATAGTTGTCCTCTGGTTTTAGAGTCTCAGTCCCCATCTCCCCCTCCTGTAGGCCATAGGGTTTTATTCTAGAATTGTGGACCCAGGCAGATAGATCCTTCACTTTTACAACAGTTGAAGTTACTAGGAAAACCTGATGTGGTCCTGTCCATTTCTCAGTCAGCTGGCTTGGACTCCCTTTTTTTTTTGCCAGGTCCTTACTAATATTTGTCCCCTGGCTTTACCTGGGGATTTTTCAAGTTTTCTTGTGGTCTAGGGAGGATCTGTTCTCCATATCGTTGGAGTTCTTGTTGAAACCTTCCCAGGTCAATTATATGTTTTAAGAGAGTATTGGCGTCCTCATAAAAAACAAATCAAAAGTTAAGAATGGATGTCCATACATCATTTCATAAGGGCTTAATGATAGTGGCCATTTGGGGGCTGTCCATACCCTCATGAGGGCTATGGGTAGCACATGGATCCACTTATTATGTGTTTCTTGACACAGCTTGGCCAGAGCCCTTTTAAGAGTCTGGTTGGCTCTCTCTACCTTTTCCGAAGCTTGAGGCCTCCAGGATGAGTGGAGGTGGTATTTTATGCCTAAGCATGTGACCAGGTTCTGGGATATTGTGGCTGTAAATGAGGGCCTAATGTCACTCTGAAGTGATCAAGACAACCCAAACCTAGGTACTATCTCCTTCAGCAGAGCTTTACAAACTTCTATGGCTCTCTCTGTCTTAGTAGGGAACTCTTCAATCCATCCTGTGAACGTGTCAATAAAGACTAACAAATAAGAAAACCCTTGGGTCTTTGGCATGGCTGTAAAATCCACCTGCCAGTCCTCTCCTGGGTATGATCCTCAATGTTGAACAGGTTTAATTAGAGGAGGTGGCAAGGGTCTGGTTTTTGGATTATTTCTTAGACAGGTATCACAATCCTGTGTGACCTAACAACTTTAGCCAATTGGGGATGGTACAGAATAGGCTTGAGCAAGATTTCCAGATTATCTCTTCCAAAATGGGTACTTTAATGTAAGGAGTTAATTTTCCAAACCTGAGAGTCAGGAAGTATTACTTGGGCCTGATCAGTCTGAAACCACCCATGTGACCCAATCTCCCAGCCCTGCTCCGCATATCGGGAATGTTCCTCTGGGGTATAATCTGGAGTCTGGGTTTCCTTGGGGAAAAGGGGACGGATAGCAGTTGCAAGGGTAGCTTCCCTAGCAGCTCGTTTTGCCTTTTAGCTTTTCTATTTCCCTGGACCTCCTCTTCTTGCCCCTTTTGGTGACTTTTACAGTGGATGACAGCTAATTTTGCAGGAAGTTTGACTGCCTCCAGGAGCCTGAGAATGAGCTCCTTGTGTTTAATAGGAGAGCTTTGAGCACTGAGAATCCCTCTTTCTTTCCAAATTGCTGCATGGGCATGCAGGATGAAGAAAGCATACTTAGAGTCTGTATACACATTAATCCTCTTTCCTTCCCATAATTCCAAAGCTCTTGTCAGGGCAAAAAGTTCAGCTTTCTGGGCTGAGGTGTCTGGGGGAAGAGACACACTTTCCTTAGTTTCTTCTAGGCTCACTATAGCATATCCTGCTCTCCTCTCTCCCTTTTCTACAAAACTACTGCCATATGTGTACCATTTTTCCTCTGGGTCAGATAAAGTTGTCTCTGATAGGTCTGGGTGAGAAGAGTGTAACTCGTCTATGATTTGCACACATTAGTGATCCAAAGGGGAAATAGGGGGATCTGGCAGTAATGTGGCTGGATTTAAAGTCTGAAAGACCCTCAGCTTTATTTCTGGAGTGTCAAGGAGGAGGGCTTGGTATTGGGTGATCCTTCCCCCTGTCATCCACCTATCCCTTTTAGTTTCCAAGATT
Source organism: Cephalophus harveyi (assembly GCA_006410635.1). Classification (NCBI taxonomy): domain Eukaryota; kingdom Metazoa; phylum Chordata; class Mammalia; order Artiodactyla; family Bovidae; genus Cephalophus; species Cephalophus harveyi. The sequence continues at coordinate 8,878 of SJYT01036843.1, read as the reverse complement.
GCTTGCACCTGGTGAGGTGTATACACAGTGGTGGGCTCACCTAGGGTCAGCTTAGATGCCTCCTTAACCATAAGAGTGGTGGCCGCTACCGCCTGGAGGCAAGTGGGCCACCCTCTGGCCACCTCATCTAGTTGTTTTGAGAGATAAGCCATGGGTTGTAATACAGGCCCCATCATTTGTCCTAACATCCCAAGAGCAGTTCCTATCCTTTCAGAAACATAAAGCTTGAAAGGCTTTTCCAGGTTTGGGAGGCCTAAATTTGGGGCTGTAGTGATAGACTCTTTTAAGGCATTAACGGCCACTTTGCAGGTCTCATCCCAGTTGAGTGGCTCTTCCTCTTTCCCTCTTAACTTTTCGTATAGGGGTCAGGCCAGATTGCCATAATTAGGAATCCAGATCCTGCAAAACCCAGTCATTTCAAAAATCCCCTAAGCTGTTTTTTTGTTTGGGGGTACAAGGTATTTAAGATGAGGGATTTCCTCTGGGGGTCAAGCATTCTTTTTCCTTCCATAATTATAAATCCAAAGTATTTTACTTGGGTTAAGCTAATCTGAGCTTTCTTGGGGGATACTCAATAACCCTTTTCATACAGGAAAATTAGAGTTTTAATAATGTCCATTTGAGAGCTGTTAAAATCTGGACTAGCTATGAGCAAGTCATCCACATATTGTATTAGATTACTGTTTGTTAAAGTTAACTCCCTTAGTTCTCTCCGCAAGGAAGTCCCGAAAATATGAGGGCTGTCCCTAAACCCTTGTGGTAGTCGAGTCCAGCAGAGTTGTATGGCCTCCCTTGTTTTCAAGCCCTGTCCCTCAAAAGCAAAGTTTTTGGGAAATTCAGGATGGAGAGGAGTGCAAAAGAAGACATGTTTAAGATCCAATACTGAGAAGTACTTAGCATTTCCTAGGACTTGGGATAGGAGGGTATATGGATTTGGGACTATGGGGTGGATGGGAACCACAGCTTCATTAACAGCTCTTAGATCCTGGACGAGTCGATAAGATCCATCTGATATTTTAACAGGCAAGATTGGAGTACTGCAGGGAGACTCACAGGTGATTAGAATTCCAGTATCTCAGTACTTGTTAACTAATGGTCTAAGACCTTCAAGAGCTTCTGGTTTTAGGAGATATTGTCTTTTCCAGGGGTAGGGAGCATTTGGCCTCAGAAGAATCTTTACTGGTGGAACATTTATGGCTAGACCAGGGCTGGAGACATCCCACACCTGGAGATTGACCTCATCTAAGAAAGGGACAGACTCCTCCTTTTCTACATCTGACTGTAAATATTCAGACACTAGGCAAAGGAAATTATTTACTTCTAGCTTTCCCCAAGTCACTCTGGTCTGGAGGTGGCAAAGAAGGTCTCTCCCCAGTAGGAGAGCAACCAGGGATGTATAAGAAGGGGTGTGTTCCTTGCCAATTGCCCACCTTACAATGGAGAGGCTTAGTAAAATTTTGACTTTGGGGTTTTCCATCTACCCCTATCACCATTTTAGTCCCAGAGTCTAAAGGTCCTAATCGGAAAGGAAGAACAGAGAAGGCAGCCCCCGTGTCTAAAAAAAAAGTTCACATCCTCACCTTCTATTTGTAAAGTCACCCAAGGGTTGAGAGGAGTGATCTGGACCTCACCATTCACGGGGGTTTCTCGAGCCGCTGGGCACAATCAGTCCCAGTCGCCCAGGACTAATACAGAGGGAGCAGGTTTAGGGGTCTCCATACACCTTCCCTTAGGGCGATATGGGCACTCCCTTTTCCATTGCCCATCCTCTTTGCAGTAGGCACACTGGGTGTGTCTCAGCCACGGTGGACTGTTAAGATCCTTTTTCCTTCCTTGCTCTCCCCCGGACTCTCACGTAGTGGCAGGAAATCAAAGCCAGGATTTTAGCCTGCTGTTGGGCCAAGGCCTCGGTCTGCCTCTCTATTCCCCTATCTTTTGGGGCTCCCTTTTGCTCCCTTTTTGCTTCCTCCTCTTGGTCCCTGTTCAAAAACACCCTATTTGCCTCCTCCACCAAATTGGAAATTGGGATCTCTGGTCCTTTTCCTAGTTTTTTAAATTTTCTCCTTATGTCTGGGGCTGCCTGGGTTATGAAGGAATGGGCCAACAGGACTCTTCCTTCCATACTTTTTAGATCTGTCTTGGTAAAGTTTTTAAAGGCTTCTGTGAGTCTGCCCCCAAAAAAGAGCTGGATTTTCATTTTCTTCCTGTGTAACCTCTTTTATCTTATTATAATTAACAATCTTTCAGACACCCTGGGTCATTCCCTGTAGTAGGCAAGTAATGAGATGTCTTAAGGATTCCTTTCTTGTCCTTGTAGTAGGATCCCAGTCTGGCTCTGCAGAGGGGATTGCCTCTTTGGCAGGGGCCAGACTGACACCTACCCACTGTCTTTCTAGCCTGATCTAGGATTTTTTTTAGATCAGCCATTTTTCTAGCCTGATCTAGGATTCGAGCTTTTTCTTCATCATTACAACACCAGGTGAGGATGACCATTATATCCCTCCAGGTGAGGGAGAAGTTAAGGCTAAGACACTCAAATTCATCCTTAAATTTTTGTGGGTTCTCAGAATATGAGCCCAATCGTTCCTTGCATTGAGTAATGTCTTGCATAGAGAATGGAACATGAACATACATAGTTCCCCCCTCCATGTCTGGTACCTCTCTTAGGGGGCAGATTTTGTCTGACGATGACCTTTCCTGATCATAACCCCATGGGGGAGGGGGCATATGGAGGAGGAGCCGAGGCGATGGTGAGTGACTTCCCTTCAGATCCCATGACTTCCAGGCCCAGCCTCGTGACTTCTGCGACCAGTATTGGGGTGGATGCCCCTATATCTGACTCTAGAGAGATTATAAGCTCTCTCCTGGTCCCAAATTGCCTGACTGTATATGCACCAAAGGAAATGTTCAGTAGTAAGCACAATCAACAGTGCTGCAGGACTGGTCCCAAAAGGTGAATTAACCCCTAAGGATGTGTCTAGGGTGTTAATTTTCACCCAAGACCAGGTGCGACTATACTGAACCCCGTCAATCACTTCCATGTGGAAGCACTCAGCCAAATGCTCAATTAAATGGCTGAATTTATAGAAACAGGGCATCCGATGGAGGGCTTCTGATGCCTGATTGTCTCCCCAAGAACAGAAAGCACATTGATGGGGAGCAGAGAGCGTAGCCTCTCAGAAAATCTCTTGCAAAGATACAAAACTTCAGGTCCAAGTATCGACAAACAGAGTGAATGGAAATAACTTGGATCTTCACAGAGAGGAAGAGAGGCCAGGTTGAGAGAGAAGGAGTGGGAAGAGACTAAAGGTCTAAGAGCAGGGGAGAGAAAGAGGAAAAAGAAAAAAAAGGGGTGGACTTACAGATGTCTCCTGCCACCTACAGATACCCAGGTGTTATGGGACTTTTCCCTGGGCCTCCAGAGAAGGGAGGACTAGAACTCAGCCCTATCAGAAGTCAGAACCAGAATTCGAGTTCTCTGCAAAGAGGAGGTGATCAGTCTCCAATCCTCAGCTCAGGCTGAGGCCCTTCAACCAGACTCCTGCGTCCAGGACCAGGGAACTAGAAAAATAGGATAGGATAGGTTGAAAGGAGGAGTGAGATAAAAAGGGGTCAACAAAATCTCTTGTTCCTTATCCATTTGGGGCACCCTGGCCAGTTGTCCACGTCAGGAGGAGACCAGGGACAAAAGAGTCCCAGTTGTGGCCTCTGGGTCAGATCCGTTGGCAGGCAAGCTGGTCCTGGAGTACCCCGAGTCTGGATGTCAGCCCCAGTAAAAATGAGGGTGTTCCTTCGTGGTCGTCAGTTGTTGTAGGAAGGGGGAGGACCCCCTACAGGGCCCCAAGAGCGGGCTCTTGTCTAACACTCAGAAAAGAATTGTCCAAGGAGACACGTGCTGAAAAAGCAAGAGATTTTATTGGGAAAGGGCACCTGGGTGGAGAGCAGTAGGGTAAGGGAACCCAGGAGAACTGCTCTGCTGTGTGGCTCATGCAAATGGTTACTATGGTGCCTGACCAGGGAGGGCGGTTTCAATCAGTGTGCTTCCCCTAACATAATTACATTAATAATTATCAATTTTTGCAATCAGTAACCAGTCAAAAATAAATCATTACAATTGCAATCCATAATGGAAATATATTAACCTAACAATATAAAATAATTACATACAATTTGTGGGATCATGCTGGTTGATGTGGTAAGTAGAAGTGCACATGTTTTCATCTTCCCAGCCAGTCTATGTCTTTTGGTTGATGCATTTAATCCATTTACATTTAAGGTAATCAATATGTATGATCCTATTACTATTTTCTTGATTGTTTTAGGTTTATTTTTTGTAGGCTTTTTCCTTCTCTTGTGGTTAATGCCTAGAAAAGTTCCTTTAGCATTTGCTGTAAAGCTGGTTTGGTGGTGCTGAATTCTAACTTTGCTTGTCTGGAAAGCTTTTGATTTCTCCATCAAATCTGAATGAGAGTTTTGCTGGGTAGAGTGTTCTTGATTGTACGCTCTTCCCTTTCATCACTTTAAATCTATTATGCCATTCCCTTTTGGCTTGTAGAGTTTCTGTTGAGATTTAAGCCGACAACCTTATGGGAGTTCCCTTGTATGCTATTTGTCACTTTTCCCTTGTTGCTTTTACTATTTTACCTTTGTCTTTGATTTTTGTCATTTTGATTACTATGTGTCTTGGTGTGTTCCTCCTTGGGTTTATCCTGCCTGGGACTCTCTCTGCTTCCTGGACTTGGTTGAGTATTTCCTTTCCTTTGTTAGGGAAGTTTTCAAGTATCATCTCTTCAAATATTTTCTCAGTTTTTTTCTCTCTTCTCCTTCTGGGACTGCTATAATGTGAATGTCGATGTGTTTAATGTTGTCCCAGATGTCTCTTAGGCTTTTTTTTTTTTTTCCCCATTCCTTTTTCTATATTCTCTTCTGCCATAGTGATGTTCAGCATTATGTCTTCCAGGTCACTTATCTGTTATTCTGCCTCAGTTATTGTGCTATTGATTCCTTCTAGTGTATAGTTCATCTTTGTTTCTTTGTTGTTTGGTTCTTATATGTCTTTGGTAAGCATTTCTTTCATCTGCTCAATCTTTGCCTCCATTCTTTTACTGAGATCCTGGATTATCTTCATTATCATTTTTCAGAATTCTTTTTCTAGTTGTTGCCTGTCTCCATTTTATTTGGCTGCTTCTCTGGGATCTTATCTGTCCCTTCATCTGAGATAAAACTCTCTGCTTTTTCATTCTGGTTAACTTTTTGTGATGTGGTTTTGGTTTTAGCCACTGCAAGATTGTGGTTCTTGCTTCTTCTGTCTGCCCTCTAGTGGATAAGGCTAACAGGTTTGTTTAAACTTCCTGATGGGAGGGACTGTTTGTGGGAAAAACTTGCTCTGGTGGTCAAGGGCATGCTCAGTAAAACTTTAATTCAGTTAGCTGTTTATGTGTGAGGTTGTGCTCCATCCCTTTTAGTTGTTTGCCTGAAGTGATCCAGCCCTGGGGATATGGGCTGGCTGGTAGGGTTAATGGCAATCTCCAAGGGGATTTACACAAAGAGGCCCCTTCCAGGACTGCTGCTGCTGGCGCCCCTGTCCCTATGGTAAGCCACTGCTGACCCACACCTTCAACGGAGACCCTCCAACACTATCAGGTAGGTCTGGTTCTGTTTCCTGTGGGGTCATTGTTTCCTTTCCCTGGATCTTAGTGCATGCAAGAATTTGTGCCCTCCAAGAGTGGAGACTCTGTTTCCCCTAGTCCTGTGGAAATTCTGTAATTAAATCCCACTGACTTTCAAGATCTTTTAGAACTGACACCCAAAAAAGATGTCCTTTTCATTATAGGGGACTGGAATGCTAAAGTAGGAAGTCAAGAAACACCTGGAGTAACAGGCAAATTTGGCCTTGGAATGCAGAATGAAGCAGGGCAAAGACTAATAGAGTTTTGCCAAGAAAATGCACTAGTCATAGCAAACACCCTCTTCCAACAACACAAGAGAAGACTCTACACGTGGACATCATCAGATGGTCAACACCGAAATCAGATTGATTATATTCTATGCAGCCAAAGATGGAGACGCTCTATACAGTCAACAAAAACAAGACCAGGAGCTGACTGTGGCTCAGATCATGAACTCCTTATTACCAAATTCAGACTCAAATTGAAGAAAGTAGGGAAA
>SJYT01036842.1:229699-269953 GCA_006410635.1 Cephalophus harveyi | reverse complement strand
GACTAAGGTCCGTCTAGTCAAGGCTATGGTTTTTCCTGTGGTCATGTATGGATGTGAGAGTTGGACTGTGAAGAAGGCTGAGTGCAGAAGAATTGATGCTTTTGAACTGTGGTGTTGGAGAAGACTCTTGAGAGTCCCTTGGGCTGCAAGGAGATCCAACCAGTCCATTCTGAAGGAGATCAACCCTGGGATTTCTTTGGAAGGAATGATGCTGAAGCTGAAACTCCGTTACTTTGGCCACCTCATGCGAAGAGTTGACTCATTGGAAAAGACTCTGATGCTGGGAGGGATTGGGGACAGGAGGAGAAGGGGACGACCGAGGATGAGATGGCTGGATGGCATCACGGACTCGATGGACGTGAGTCTGAGTGAACTCCGGGAGATGGTGGTTAACAGGGGGGCCTGGCGTGCTGCAATTCATGGGGTCGCAAAGAGTCGGACACGACTGAGTGACTGAACTGAACTGAACTGAACTGAATGGTCATATCTATTGATGGATTCTTAGACTTGGTCTCTGTAAATAATACTTGGATAAATCTGTTTTCTTAGCACTAAGGGTGTGTTTTCCAAATGCAGATCTTGGGAGCTGGCACTCAATTATGTTTGTTGTGGTTGTTTCAAAACATACACAAAGCACTGAGCGTTTTCACATCCATGAAACTCATAGTAGAAGACACTCTTACTGAGAAAATAAACCCTTTTGATCTTCTTCCAATCACTTTAAACTGAAGTGTAGGCAATAATCTCACTTTTCAGGGTCACAGGTCTTATGTTCTCTGCCAAAGCCATCAGAACAAAAGCCATTTAAAGTCATGGGACAATCACCGAGTATGTTGACCATCACAATTTCTTCCCAGTGAGGTTAAACCCTTGGTTGAAAGAGTACATCTCTGTACATAATCCAGGGAATAGAAAATCCTTTACTACTTGGAGGGTGGGTGTGACTTAGGGTTTTCCTACCAGCTGGATAGCGTAGACCAGTGGTTATAAATTGGACATGATTTTGGTCCCCAGGGGATAATTGGCAATGTCTGGAGATATTTTGATGATCAAACCTGGAGCGGAGAATATGCTACTGGTATCTAGTGGATAAAAGCCAGGGATGCTGCTAAACATTCTGAAACATATAGGACAACCACTCAACAAAGAATTTTCTAGTCCCAAACATCCACGGTGTAAAGCTCGAGAAACCCTGGCTAAAGAGTCAGATACATGTGAAACAGGTGATGTGAAGGACCTGAAAGAGGTAGTAACAGAATCCTCTTACAAGCAATAACACCCCCACACAGAGCAAAAGCAAGAGTCATACCCAATTCCGGACAGTATGAGATAACCAGGAGCAGATTCACCCTCCTGTCTTACATGACTTGATGACCTCGAGACTGTCATACGGAGTGAAGTAAGTCAGGAAGTGAAAAACAAATACTGTGTATTAAAACATATGTGTAGCATCTATGCAATGCACACAGACACAGAAAACAAATGTCTGGACATCAACCAGAGAAGGGGGAATGGGATAAATTAGGATGTTAGGATTGGCATATATACACTGCTATTTTAAAAATAGGTAACTAATGAGAACCTACTATACAGCAAAGCAGGAGGGTACAGTCTGTTTGTAGGACATATATTAACCTTAAAAATGCATTCCAATATACATTGTTTTGGTTGTTTAGTCACTAAGTTGTGACCGACTCTTTTCAACCTTACGGACTTTAGCCTGCCAGGCTCCCCTGTCCATGGGATTTTCCAGGCAAGAATACTGGAGTAGATTGCCATTTCTTTCTCCAGGGGATCTTCCCAATCAAGGGGTTGCACCCATGTCTCCTGCACTGGCAAGTGGATTCTTTACTAAGACTGAGTCACCTGGGAAGACCTCCAATATACATTAAACGCAGACAAATAATGTTTGATTCCACTTATGTGAGATCCCTAGAACAGTCAAATTCATAGAATCAGAAAGTACATTGGTAGATGTCAGAAGTGGGAGGTGGGAAGGAGGGGGGTGGGGAATTAGTGTCGAATGAGAAAAGAGTTTCAGTTTAGGAAGGTGAGAGATTGGGGAAATTGATGATGGGGAGAGCTGCACAACTATGTGAATGTACTCAGTGCTACTGAAACGTACAGTTAAATACGGTTAAAATAGTATATTTTGTATTATATGACTTTCACCAAAGTTTGAAAAGGAAACATTTTAAAAAATAATCAGACAAATATATCTAAGACAACATTTATCAGACGTTAGACAACTTGTGGGGAGGCAGGATGAAGCTATACAAAGGTGTCCTGAGCCTTTGGCTGAGTACTAACTTAAACGTGCTTGAGAGAAAATGTTTGGGACATGTGACATCTACCAAAGATTGGGGAAAGAGCTACCAGAAAAGAGTAAATAGAACAATTTCTGGGGCTACACAGGGCTGGGCACAGTTTACGTTCCCACATGCCAGAGTGGCATAACCTCTCAATACATGTGATGGGTAGACTCCTCACAAGCACACTGGCTTAGTTGTGGGGCCAAATTAGCCCTGGACTAAAGGCCCCTGTGACCAGCCCTAAGAAAACTTAAATCTCAAAAGGATCAATCTGATTCCAAGTAATTTGCATACCACGACAAAAATTCAATAATCTATGAAAGAATATAGCAAAATCCAGGAACCAACAACATAAAAATACACAATATCCAGCATCAAGTTAAAAATCACCAGACAAGTTACGCCCTCTCCGGTGGTCCAGTGGTTAATAATCTGCCTTTCAACACAGGGGACGCAGGTTTGATCCCTGGTCTGAAAGAGTCCACATGCCTTGGAGCATCTAAGTCCATGCACCACAAATGCTGAGCCTGCCTGCTGCAACTACTGAAGACCACTCATCTAGAGCCTGTGCTCCGCAAAGAAAAGTAACTCCCACTCACCACGACCACAGAAAGCCCATGGGCAGCAATGGAGACCCAGCACAGCCAAAAATAAATAAATAATAAATAAGTTAAAAAAAAAAAAAAACTACCAGACAAGAAAAGAAGCAGGAAAATAAGACCTGTAACCACAAGAAAAATCAATGAACAGAAACAGACCCAGAAATCACAGACATGATAGAAATACGAGACAAGAACATTTTAAAATATTTTATAAGTATGTTCTATACATTCAAGAAGGGGGAGGAAAACATGATGAAGAAAGCATAAAATATTGCATATTTTATGAAAGAAAAGAAAGCACAAAATATTGCAAGGGATGATAAATGTCTTCACTCTGGTGCTTATGAGCATGTGTTTTGCCGGGCACTGTGACAAGAGAGATGGGTGAGACAGTCTCTGTTCTCCTGCAGCTCATGACTTAGTAGAAAAGGTAGCCGCAGAAATGATTAAATTTTTTAGACTGAAGAAAGCCTGGGGAGATTAGAGGAACACGTAAAGGCTGTGGGTGGTGAGTACTTACTGGAGAGCTGGGGGATAGTGCGGTGCTCCGGGACATCCCTCAGTAGAGCTGGGGGACAGTGTGGTGCCCCGGGACATCTCTCAGTAGAGCTGAGGGATAGTGCGGTGCTCCAGGATATCCCTCAGTAGAGCTGGGGGATAGTTCTCTATCATGCGTGCATGCATGCTCAGTCACTTCAGTGATGTCCGACTCTATGTGACCCTATAGACTGTAGCCCGCAGGCTCCTCTGTCCATGGGATTCTTCAGGCAAGGATACTGGGGTGGGTTGCCATGTTCTCCTCCAGGGGATCTTCCCCACCCACTGATTGAACCCAGATCTCCTGCTTCTCCTGAATTACAGGCAGATTCTTTACCTACTGAGCAGCCTGGGAAGCCCCTCTCTATCATAGAGACAAATAATAATAGCCAACTTCATGCAACGACAACAAAAGCAATTATTGGATAACTATATGTAAAAACATATTGGAAGCTTAGGAACAAATATAGCAAAATAGAGTCATAAAAACAGAAATAAACCCTCCTCTCTCGAAAAGTGAAAGTGAAGTCGTTCAGTCATGTCCAACTCTTTGGGACCCCATGGAATATAGCCTACCAGGCTCTTCTGTCCATGGGATTTTCCAGGCAAGTGTACTGGAGTGGGTTGTCATTTCCTTCTCCAGGGGGTCTTCCCGACCCAGGGATCGAACCCTGGTCTCCCACATTGCAAGCATACGCTTTACCATCAGCAGCTTTGAGAGATAAGCCCCTCTCTCAAAGCTGCTGCTGCTGCCGCTAAGTTGCTTCAGTCATGTCCAACTCTGTGCGACCCCATAGACGGCAGCCCACCAGGCTCCCCCGTCCCTGGGATTCTCCAGGCAAGAACACTGGAGTGGGTTGCCATTTCCTTCTCCAATGCATGAAAGTGAAAAGTGAAAGTGAAGTTGCTCAGTCGTGTCTGACTCCTAGCGACCCCGTGGACTGCAGCCTACCAGGCTCCTCCATCCATGGGATTTTCCAGGCAAGAGTACTGGAGTGGGGTGCCATTGCCTTCTCCACTCTCAAAGCCAGCGTTTATTGAATACTTAAAACTTTGTGTCATTTTGTCCTCTTAACAATGCAAGATAGGTACTATTATCACCCACTTTGGGAGATCACAGTCATGTCTCTTGATCCTCTAGTCTTCTCTATATGCATTCCCTTTGACTTGTGACTTTGAAATTTTCTGCTAAACATTTAGAGTACATTCCCCAGCCCCTTCACTTTGGTGACATGACTTCTTTTGGCCAGTGAAATATTAGCAGATGTAATGGGACCAAAAATTTGGAAAACACCAGTGCACTTCGGTTTATTTTCTTGAATATGTGTCATTACATAAGAATATGCCTCTTAAGAACAAGAGGATAAGAGACAAGTAGAATAGAGTCAACCCAACTAACCTGCAAACCTTCAGTGAGAAACAGAGCCCAGCCTAGATGAGCTAAACCCCAGCCCAACCCACCAATGTGTGACCTGATAAACGCTTATCGCGCTGTCCCGCTGATATTTTGGGCTTGTTAGGTAATACCTAACTGGTACGCACTGTCAAAAGAAGGGGAAGAGGTTAGAGCGACACAAAGCTAGAGGGACATCCCTAGTAAACAGAAGAACTCAGATTTGAATTTATATCTGTCTGACACATTTACTGCTTCCTTGGAACCTCACTCCTGGGGATTTGCTCTAAGACCATAGTTCATAAAAAAGTTACATCCACATAAATATACACTGAAGTTTTTCTTATGACCAAAAAAAATAAAACTGATCTAAAGTTCCCAAAATGAGAAAAGTGCCTAAACAAACTATGATATACCATCTCAAAGGAAAAGCTCTCGTGCTAATGAAATGGCTCAGCGGGTAAAGAATCCGCCTGCCAGGGCAGGAGACACAGGAGATGCAGTTTCAATCCCTGATTGCAAAGATTCCCTGGAGGAGGAAATGGCAACCCACTCCAGTACTCTTGCCAGGAAAAACCCATGGACAGACGAATCTGGCAGGCCACAAAGCACTGGACACGCCTGAATGACCGACACATGCTTATAAAATGGCAATTAAAAATTTGCCACAGAAAGGGAAGTCTCTATTCTGATAGAAGTCTTCAAAACTAAAATATATTTTGTAGGTCCAAGCAAAGTAAAAATGTGTGTAGATATGCATATATGTGGTTTTCATATATGAAAATAGAAAAGGACAGAAAAGCAGCTTATTAAATGAAATCAACTTCACAGAACTGTGGGATTAGAAGTGATGTATTTTAGTCTTCTAATTTTCCATTAGAGTTGCTGTAATAAAAACAGTGATTAAGCTGACACATACACAGCTCTGGTGTCACACTTCATCCACTCAGAGGGCTTACCCCGCCACCCACCGTCTCACCCACACCAAGCCTTTGGAGCCTGCAGGACACCCGGGCCTCACAGGGACTTTCTCTCTAGTGCCGTGAGCTTCGAGAGCACCTTCCCATGACAAGCCCCCACTCGGGGTGCATGGCTTATGCTCGTCTTAGCACAAGAAGGGGGAAAGCCCTCAGTCTCCAAAAAGTGAAAGTGAAAGTGAAATCACTCAGCTGTGTCCGACTTTCTGCAAACCCATGGACTGTAGCCTACCAGCTTCCCCAATCCATGGAATTTTCCAGACAAGAATACTGGAGTGGGTTGCCATTTCCTTCTGCAGGGGATCTTCTCGACCCAGAGATAAAACCCAGGTATCCCGCATTGCACGCAGATGCTTTACCGTCTGAGCCACCAGGGAAGACCTCAGTCTCCAAATATGTTGCATTTGTTAACCAGGACAGACTTCTCCATCAATAAATTTTTTCACATCAAAGCTGGAGACAATTCTTAGCCTGCTTGTCAACCCGGTTAGAGAATGAGGAGAGGGTCTGGATGCTGTCGAGGGGCATGTGGCTCCTTCCTGCAGCCTTTCCAGGGTTCATAGCTCACTGTAGGGAACGCTGAGCAGTGCCGTGGCTCCCTGCTGGCCGTGATGCGTGTGTCATCCCCCTTGATCTCCGTGTCATGGTGTCACGTCCTTTTCCAGGCGGCCTTAGAGAAGCTGAGCAATTTGCCCCAAGTGGACCTGGGCAATGTGTGTGTGTGTGTTAGGTGCTCGGTCATGTCCAACACTTGGCAATAGTACTGGATTCATCAGTAAACGAGTCAATACCAAGGTTATCTTCCTCTTAGGCGATGAAAACCCAATTCTTCGGCCTTCCCTGATTGTCTAGTGGTTAAGAATCTTCCTGCCAATGCAGGGCACACAGGTCCAACCCCTAGTCTGGGAAGATCCCACAGGTCCCAGGGCAACTAAGGCCATGCACTGCAACAAGAGAAGGCACTGCAGTGAGGGGCCCACACCCCACAACTAGAGGGCAGCCCCCACTCAGGGCAACTAGACAAAGCCGACACACAGCAACAAAGGTCCAGCGCAGCCAAAAACAAATGCAAATTATCAAATAAAATTTCTCAGTAACTCCAGCTGGAAGGTCTTCAAGTGCCTCGAAGGAAGACAAGGAAATACTGTTTTGAGGGTATCTAAGAGGGACCTTCTGGTAGAGGGCAGTGGCACCCCACTCCAGCCCTCTTGCTTGGAAAATCCCATAGATGGAGGAGCCTGGTAGGCTGCAGTCCATGGGGTCGCTGAGAGTCGGACACGACTGCAGTGATTTAGCAGCAACAGCAGCAGAGAGGGACCTTCCACTCGTGCCCAGGCCACTACTTGCTCTCCCCTGAGCCATGGTCACGGCAGAGTCCCTGTCTCCCTTTTTCCACCCACTTTCCCTCTAATCTATCCTCCTCTAAGTAGCCAGAGTGGTTCCCACTTACAAATGGAGTGGCTCCTTACAGTATTCTCACAAGTCCTCGGTGCTCCCGCCCTGGCACTTTTCAGTGGAATTTCAGAACACCTCAGCATGATGTGCTGGGACATCTTGGCTCTGCTATCTCTTTAGCATCACCTTCCCTGCCCTGCAATTGAAAGTGTATCCTTCATTCACCCAAGGCTACTTACAGACCACCCCCCCCAACCCAGTACATCCACGCAGGATTTCAGACCTTTGCCCAGGTGTCCCCTCCCCTGAGTCCATCTGTATTATGGGCTGATTGTTTGTGTCTCCGCAAAATTCATTTGTTGAAGTCCAATCTCTCAATGTGATGGTATTTGGAGGTGGGTCCCTTGGGAGGTAACTAGGAGTAGATGTCTTGCCTGGAGAATCCCAGGGACGGGGGAGCCTGGTGGGCTGCCGTCTATGGGATCGCACAGAGTCGGACACGACTGAAGTGACTTAGCAGCAACAGCATTAGATGAGTTCATGAGAGTGTGGCCCCCATAATGGGATTAGTGCCCTTAAAAGGCATTGAAACATATAGCAGGTGCAGACAAATACAGTCTGATTCCACTTATACAAGATACCTAGAATGGTCAAGTTTATAGAATTAGAAAGTACCCAGATAGATGCCAGGAACCAGGGGGTGGCAAAGGCGGGGAGGGGGACTGGGGAGTTAGTGTTTAATGGGAACAGAGCTTCAGTTTAAGAAAGTGAAAAATTCGGGAGATGGATGATGGTGAGAGCCGCACACCAATGTGAACATCCTTGGAGCCACTGAACTGTGCAGCTGAATATGATTATGAGACTTTGGCCACAATGCTTCCCAGCCTCCAGAACCAACAAATGTTCTTGGGTTTAACCCACACCATCTGCGGTATTTTGCTACAGCAGCCTGAGCAGACTAAGTCTGCTTCAGTAGGCTAAGGGAAGCTCCTTTTCTCTCTCAAATGGCGCCTCTGGATTATTCACCCCTAGATGGGGGGAAAGAGCAATCCCTGAAATCACCCTGTAAACTCCATCCTGTGAGGCAGCTAGCATGGACTTTCTCTGGTACCACAGTTATGCTGCATGTCTATTTCTCCTCCTACATTGTGACCTTCTTGAGGACAAGGACTTTTCCACTGGATTCATCTTTGTGTTCCCAGTAATAGCACATGCATAGCATGGAGTAGAAACTCGATGACTATATGTCAACTGGAACTCCACTAAAACAGCCCCACTCAAAGAGGCTTTATTGAAGGACTACCCTGGTGGTTCAGTGGTTAAGAATCTGCTATCCCATGCAGGGGACGCAGGTTCAATCCCTAGTCTGGGAACTAAGATCCCACATGCTATGGGGCATCTAAGCCCAACTAGAAAAGTCTGCAACAAAGAGCCTTTGCAGCCAATATATAGAAAGAGGCTTTATTGTTAAAACAAATTAAAAATATATGACAGTAGATTCAGTATCGTTTAAAATTTCCATATATTTACTTTAACTTATTTAGTAATTTTCTAGTTATTTTATCAATTCTTGAAGAGGGATATTGAAATCTTTAATTCTTTGCAATTCTGTTAGCTTTTCCTTATGTATTTTGAAGTTCTCTCATTAGATGCATAAGTATTTAGGAATCTTGTGTTTTCTTGATGAATGGAGCCCTTTATTACTATAAAATAATTTTTACCTAGGGCAATAGCCTTTTCTCTAAAATCTATTTTATCTCATATTAATATAGCTATGTTAACACAGTTTTGAGTAATGTTCAGTTCAGTTCAGTCGCTCAGTCATGTCCGACTCTCTACAACCCTATGAATTGCAGCATGCCAGGCCTCCCTGTCCATCACCATCTCCTGGAGTTCACTCAAACTTGCATCCATCGAGTTGGTGATGCCATCCAGCCATCTCATCCTCTGTCGTCCCCTTCTCTTCCTGCCCCCAATCCCTCTCAGCATCAGGGTCTTTTCCAGTGAGTCAACTCTTCGCATGAGGTGGCCAAAGTTCTTGAGTTTCAGCTTTAGCATCATTCCTTCCAAAGAACACCCAGGGCTGATCTCCTTTAGAATGGACTAGTTGGATCTCCTTGCAGTCCAAGAGACTTTCAAGAGTCTTCTCCAACACCACAGTTCAAAAGCATCAATTCTGTGGCACTCAGCTTTCTTCACAGTCCAACTCTCGCATCCATACATGACCACAGGAAAAACCATAACCTTGATTAGACGGACCTTTGTTGGCAAAGTAATGTCTCTGCTTTTCGATATGCTATCTAGGTTGGTCATAACTTTTCTTCCAAGGAGTAAGTGCCTTTTAATTTCATGGCTTCAATCACCATCTGCAGCGATTTTGGAGCCCCCAAAAATAAAGTCTGACACTGTTTCCACTGTTTCCCCATCTATTTCCCATGTAGTGATGGGACCAGATGCCATGTTAGCTTGTTATATATTCTTTCGTCACTTTACTCAACCTTTGTGTCTATATATTTAATGTGCTTACTTTAAGCAGAATAAAGTTAAGTCTTGCTTTATCTTTTAATGGGAGTATTTATATTATTTACATCTAACATGATTGTTATATAGTCATGAATAAATGTATGATCATTTAAAAATATAAAGAAAATTATTTAATAAAATAGTGCCTACTCAAAAGAGGAAAAGGGGGACTAACCATTCACTGAGTGTCCGTTGAACACCAGGCTCTGGATTAGGCTCCTTACCATGTTATTACATCTGATGTCTCATCTAATCCTCATACTAACCATGTAAGGTGGCTGTGATAACCCCCATTTGCAGATAGTGACAAGGACATTCAGAGAGCTTCAGTGGCTTGTCCACGGTCATGGAGTCACCAACAGTGGAGCCAGGGTTTACTCCCATCTCTGGCTCCAAAGCCTGCACTTAGGATCTCTGCCTGAACCCAATCCCTCCGGCTCAGAAAAGGTGCAAATGACTGCACCCACTAGATGAGCCGAGTCTCTGCAGACTTTCTTCAGCCAAGGAGCAGAGTCCCTACCACAGTCATTACAAGTTCCATTCTGCCTCTGACCTGGGGTGGGGGCTGCAGCTTTTTCAGGCGTCACCAAGACAAGACGCGTCTGCACTGGGTTTCCTGGCAGGCATGGGGCAGGCACCTTGCGAGGTTCCCGTGATAGGAGGGTGCTGAGCACAAGGCGTGGACCACAGGCTGGCATTCCAGGAACTAAGTGAGTTGCCAGCTTGGAAAGCATTCCACCTTCGAGGGCACTGGTGGGGACCCCTTAAGGTTCTCAGCAGTTCCCAGATGCAAACCCAAGGCAGTAGGTATCCAAGTCATCTAGGGCTTTCTACCATGCTTCCCTCAACTCTCCCAGCCTCTGCTCATTATCCAATGCCAAAGCCACGTCCACATCCACAGCAACATCCCAGCTCCTGGGAGCAGAAGCTGTGTTAGTTTCCTAGGTTTGCTGCAAAGCAATGGCTTAAGCAACACGAATGCATTCTCTCACATTAATGAAAGGCAAAGTCGAAAATCAAGGTGTTGGCAGGGCCACACTCTCTCTGGTGCTCTGGGGAGGACTATTTCTCACCTCTTTCAGCTTTGGTAGAGCCAGATGTTGCTTGGCTTGTGGCAGCATAATTCCAGGCTCTGCCTCCAAATTCACATGCTCTTTCACAGAGATCACTGTCTTTTGAATCCCTATCTCCTTTCTTTCATAAGGACATCAGTCACTGTATTTTTTAAAAAATGAAAAGTGAAAGTGTTAGCCGCTCAGTCATGTCTAACTCTGGGACCCCATGGACTTCAGCCCACCAGGCTCCTGTGTCCGTGGAATTCTCCAGGCAGGAATACTGGAGTGACCTACCATTCCCTTCTCGAGGATCTTCCCAACCCAGGGATAGAACCCAATTTCTCCTGCACTGCTGGTGGATTATTTACTGTCTGAGCCACCAGAGCAGCCCGACTGGATTTAGGACACACCCTAAACCCAGGGTAATCTCATCTCAAGATCCTTAAATTAACGATATGTGCCAAGACCATATTTCTAAACAAGGCTACATTTATGGTTACTGGAAAGAAATACCTGAATATATCTTTTTAGAGGATATGCACCAGGGTCTCAGTGGAAAAGAATCTACCTGCAATGCAGGAGACACGAGTCTGATCCTTGAGTTGGGAAGATTCCCCTGGAGGAGGAGATGGCAACCCACTCCAGTATTCTTGCCTGGGAACTTCCATGAACAGAGAAGCCTGGAAGGCTCTAGACCACGGGGTCCCAAAAGAATCAGACACGACTTAGTGACTAAACAACGAAAACAACTCAATCCACTACAATGCCCCCTTTTTCAAAAAGGAAACACAGAATCTAATTTTTTTTTTTGGTCAGGAACAAAAAGATAGAAAATTCATAAGGAAATAACTTTCTTCCTGCATCTTAAAATAATTTAGGGTCTTGTTAGTGGCTTACATTGTGCTGGTGGAATCTGTGCAGCCAATCATTGACGTATGACATGAAAATCCTTTGCCCCCTATGAGAGGAAGAAATAGTACTGAAATTGACTCAGATGTGGTTACAAATATTCATCAAAGAATGAAATACATTTTAAAATATGAATAAATGGATGGAGATTCCTGTTTCTCTTAGCTATTTCTTAATCGTTTGGGTAGTAGATAAGTCTGGTGTCAGAGAGACTCGAGTTCAGACCTTGATTTTATCCCTCTTAGCTCTCTGTCTTTCAGAGTTTCTTGACATCTCCAGGTATGTATTCTTATTCATAAAATGGACATGATAACAACAAAACATGCACTTCCATTCTCCCAGAGATTTTTCTGAAGATAAAATCGTGTATGTATAGGCACAATGCAAATATCTGTGGCTATTCTGAGAGGCTTGCAGAGCTTTGGTTGCCAAATTGAGTCTCTCAAGGTATGATGATCACGCATATAATGGAAGGTCAGATGCAGAAAGAGTTTAAATCCCTGTGGTAGCTTTCCCTAGAGCTGGTTAAATAAACTGTCATGTTGGGCAAGGATAATGAGAAAGAATTTGAAAGAATCTGTTACCTGCCCTCTTGTCTTTCCTAATCCCATTTCAAGACACTATAAGTATCAGAGCAAACACTGGCTCTTCCCTTAAGAATTCTAGCTGCACAAGCAAAATGTACTCAGAAATGCTTGATAACTCCCAGAAAACTTGTATGTACTTCCTATGAGATTATTCCCAATTGCATTACTCCCATTATAAATTATGTGTTTATTTTCTACAGGGGCTTCCCAGGTGGCGCTAGTGGTAAAGAACACACTTGCCAATGCAGGAGATGCAGGAGACAACACGGGTTCGATCACTGGGTCAGGAAGATTTCCTGGAGAAGGGAATGGCTACCCACTTCAGTATTCTTGCCTGGGAAACCCCATGGAGAGAGGAGCCTGGAGGGCTACAGTCCATGGGTTCACAAAGAGCTGGACACAACTTAGTGACTGAACAACTACCACAACTACACTTAAAACATTATTCTTAATTTTACTGTATAAACCATATGGTTATTTTCTACAGAGCATTCCTCCTTCCTTTTATTATTATAGTTTTAGTATTCACTCAACAAACATTTGCTAATCACTTATACTGGGCCAAGCCTTAGGCTACTGATAATCCTATAAATCATGGAAGGCAGGGCTTCTACTCCCATGAATATTATGATCTAGTAAAGGAAAAAGACGGAAATAATCAAGTATACATGAGATGCGCCATCTCAGTTCAGTCCAGTTCAGTTGCTCAGTCACGTCCAACTCTGCGACCCCATGAATCGCAGCACACCAGGCCTCCCTGTCCATCACCAACTCCCGGAGTTCACTCAGACTCATGTGCATTGAGTCGGTGATGCCATCCAGCCATCTCATCCTCTATCATCCCCTTCTCCTCCTGCCCCCAATCCCTCCCAGCATCAGGGTCTTTTCCAAAGAGTCAACTCTTCACATGAGGTGGCCAAAGTATTGGAGTTTCAGCTTCAGCATCAGTCCTTCCAATGAACACCCAGGAATGGTCTCCTTTAGGATGGACTGGTTGGATCTCCTTGCAGTCCAAGGGACTCTCAAGAGTCTTCTCCAACACCACAGTTCCAAAGCATCAATTCTTTGGCACTCAGCTTTCTTTATAGTCCCAACTCTCACATCCATACATGACTACTGCAAAAACCATAGCCTTGACTAGACGGACCTTCGTTGGCAAAGTAATGACTCTGCTTTTCAATATGCTATCTAGGTCGGTCATAATTCTCCTTCCAAGAAATAAGTGTCTTTTAATTTCATGACTGCAATCACCATCTGCAGCGATTTTGGAGCCCAAAAAAATAAAGTCTGACACTATTTCCACTCTTTCCCCATCTATTTCCCATAAAGTGATGGGACCAGATGCCATGATCTTAGTATTCTGAATGTTGAGTTTTAAGCCAACTTTTTCACTCTCCTCTTTCACTTTCATCAAGAGGCTTTTTAGTTCCTCTTCACTTTCTGCCATAAGGGTTCCATCTCAGGGGGAAGTAAATTTTCCCTGGGTTGGGGAGAGTAGCCCAGGCAGAGGGACGAGCAGGAGCACAGAAGTGCAGGGATGAGAGAGTGAAGGCTTGATGGAGAGGCCCATGTGCTGGGACTGTCCGGGTGTAGAACACGAGAGGGGAGCAGCAGCGTGCATGCATGGACGCTTCAGTCATGCCCAGCTGTTTGCGACCCTATGGGCTGTAGCCTGCCAGGCTCCTTTGTCCATGGGATTCTCCAGGCAGAAGCATGAGGTGGAGCTTAGAAGACTAGCTGGGCTCCAACCTAGAGAGCTTTTATGTCAAAAGGAAGGTTTTAGATTTTATCCCTTAGCCAAAGGGAGTCTGGAAGATTGTAAGCAGCACAATGACTATATCAGACATGCCCTAGCCCTACGAGGTACACTTTTGGAGAACGATTCCCATAGGAAATACATCAGAGCAATTATCTCAGCCAGGGAAGTCTGTTTTCCCTTGTGGGTCAAGAGAATAGTATGTCAGCAAACAGCTTGGCATGTCTATAATCCCTGTAGGAATGTCCTAAGACAAGTTAGAATAAAAATATCCCCCTGACTTGGTGCCCCTTAAAATCTCCTGCCAGAAATAGCACTTGGAGAACAAATTCATCAAGGGAGGAAAGCAGGGCATCCAGGAGAGGCACCCAGAATGTGCCACTAGACCTGGGGGGCCGATGGGAAACAGTGATGAAAAAACAGGTGGAGAGACAGTCCAGGGAAACAGTGATGAAAAAACAGGTGGAGAGACAGTCCAGGGAAACAGTGATGAAAAAACAAGTGGAGAGACAGTCCAAAAATGGCTGGACTCTGCCTCGGTGCTGCAGGAAACAAGCAAAAATCAGTAACTCATTTTCTGATGAAGGCATAACTCGTAAAATTATCAGAAAGTCAAGAAACAAGCATAGTCCAGAACAATACAGGAACTTCTGCCAGTAAACAGAGATGGCATTAGCAGCCAACAGCCAGGTAAATTAAAATGAAGTGGCTTGCGTTTTCCATTTGTGTCTGTGCCTCGGGTGGCTCAAGGACCCTCAGAGTAGAACTGATGGACTCCGAGAGCAGAAAGGATGAAAGAATACACTGGTAGGCTTGGCAATCTAAAAGACAGTGGCGGTACGGGTGTCCTAGTCACTCAGTTGTGTCTGAGTCTTTTCGACTCCATGCACTGCAGACCATCAGGCTCCTCTGTCCAGGGGGATTCTCCAGGCAAGAATACTGGGGTGTGTAGCCATTTCCTCCTCCAGGGAATCTTCCTGACCAGGGATCAAACCCAGGTCTCCTGCAAGGCGGGCAGATTGTTTACTGTCTGAGCCACTGGGGAAGGCCAAAAGGCAATACTCCTACACACCAAAAATCTTCAAGTACAAAATGAAATGGCAAATCCAGAGAAGAACGTTTATGCACGAAGGTGTCTTTATTTTAAATTAATTAATTTATTAATTTATTTGACTGTGCAGAAGGCAATGGCACCCCACTCCAGTACTCTTGCCTGGAAAATCCCATGAATGGAGGAGCCTGGTAGGCTGCAGTCCACGGGGTTGCTGAGGGTCGGACACGACTGAGCAACTTCACTTTCACTTTTCACTTTCATGCATTGGAGAAGGAAATGGCAACTCACTCCAGTGTTCTTGCCTGGAGAATCCCAGGGACGGCAGAGCCTGGTGGGCTGCCATCTATGGGATCGCACAGAGTCGGACACGACTGAAGCGACTTAGCAGCAGCGGCAGCAGGATCTTTAGTTGCACCATTCAACTCTTTTAGTCGTGTGGTCTGTAGGATCTGGTTCCCTGACCAGCAATGGAACCCAGACCTCCTACACTGGGAGCATGGAGTCTTGACCACTGGATCACCAGGGAAGTCCCAAAGTTGTCTTTAATAATTTTATTTATTCTCATCAAAAATTGGTGACAACCTAATAACCCCACAATCAAGTTTTTAAAGGACCCATAAATGTGGAAATCACTTACAAATACATCTAGCTAAGCAATAAAACTTGACATTTTAAACATATGGCATGAATTTATCTATATAGTAATAAAAATACTAATCATAAAAAAAATCTAGAAAAATTGTTTAAATGCTTGTTATTCCTTACTCCCTTGGGTAAACGACATCAACCAGAAATCATGCAAAATGTCTCCAGGCATGAGGGTTTAGTGTAAGTTGCTCAGTTGTGTCTGACTCTTTGTGACTCTGTGGATTGTAGTCCACCAGGCTCCTGCATCCATGGAATTCTCCAGGCAAGAATATTGGAGTGGGTTGCCATGCCCTCCTCCAGGGGATCTTCCCAATCCAGGGATCAAATGTAGGTCTCCCACATTGCAGGTGGCTTCTTTACCATCTGAGCCACCAGGGAAGCCCAAGAATATTGGAGAGCGTAGTCTATTCCTTCTCCAGGGGATCTTTCCAACCCAGGCATCAAACCGGGGTCTCCAGCATTACAGGCAGATT
Organism: Cephalophus harveyi; assembly: GCA_006410635.1. Lineage (NCBI taxonomy): Eukaryota > Metazoa > Chordata > Mammalia > Artiodactyla > Bovidae > Cephalophus > Cephalophus harveyi. The sequence continues at coordinate 253,732 of SJYT01036842.1, read as the reverse complement.
CTTTACCAGATAAGCTACCAGCCACCAGTCTGGGAATCCCCAAATGATACATAATCTGGTGGTGCTGTTTATCTCTCCTTTCTAGTACCTACCATGGCCCTCATATTCTGTTCCACAAAAGCAGGGATGAGAAATAGAGTGTAGAGAAGGAAAGCAGCATGCATTCATGCAAAGGGCCCCCTTGAGCACCTATGTTTAAATGCTAGTTAAAATGTATTAGAAGCATAAACAAATCATATGTGTACCCAGGCTCCTGGTATAAGACAGATAAATGCTACATGAAAGCCAGTTTCTTTCAAAGGCGAAAGAAAGATAAAAGAACTCTATGCCCTCTTTTGTGTCTTTCTGGGAGGAAAAAGTTGTCACTTTTGCAAATGATATGAACCCTTGCCTAACTGCTGTACCATCTGCTCCAGCTGGCTTGTCGAATCTAAAAAGAGCATTTACCTTTCTGGGTCAGCAGTGACATCACATGTGGAGGCAGAGGGTGGCAGGGTGGGTGTAGATGAATGTGCAGAACGGCACCAGCCCCTGGGGACTCCCAATACATGTGGCACGCACACATCCTAACAGTCTAAGTGCCCACGTGGAGCAGGGACAAGCTGCTGAGGACCACAGGCAAAGACTAAAGGATGGAAGAAGCACAGTTCCCCGTGGAGGCCGGGAGAAGTACAAATGGACACAGAGTTCTGTAATTTCCTGCCAAAGCGCTACTGTAAGAGCATACTGGTCCCCTGCTTCTGGAAAAGACCTCTCTGGATGCATCAATCTATTTACAAGCAGATTGCTTCTTCCTATTCTGGCGCTGACCTGGGCAGGGGGTGTGGTTGTTGTTGTGGGTGTGTGCTCAGGCATATCTGACTCTTTGCAACCCCATGGACTGTAGCCCACGAGGGTCCTCTGTCTGTAGAATTTTCCAAGGTAAGAATACTGGAGTGGATTGTCATTTCCTCCTCCAGGGGGTCTTCCCATCCCAGGGATCAAACTCACATCTCCTGTGTCCCCTGCATTGGTAGGCAGATTCTGTACCACCGAGCCTCTTGAGGGAGTGAGGGGGAGTCATAAAAGAATTGCAGAACAGCCTTGCTCTATAAAGGCAGCTTGGATCTCTTGAACAAGCAGAGACCTGAATTCAAGTCCCAGCCTGGCCCCTGGCCACCTGCATGGCCTTGGGTAAGTGCCAACTCATACACTGACCTTAGGCATTAGGTAGAAAGTGGGGCTGATACATTTAGGGCTTCCTACTCCTCTGGGCTGCTTCTGGCATCAATGAGCAGAGAGATCTGACAACCTGAAAACTGCCTCGGGGACCACCTAGAACCAGGAAGACAAGCACAAGCAGGGTCTCTGCTGTATCACTCAGGGAGAGGAAAGCCCTGAGCACCGAGGGTTCAGGGGGCCGCAGGATGACTGCAGCCCCAAGCCAGCCATACCCAGATGGTCGTGGTTTGTGATTATTGATCCTCCCAATAAATAAATAAAAAGTCCCCCTGGTGGCTCAGATGGTAAAAATCTGCCTGCAATGGGGGAGACCCGGCTTTGATTCCTGAGTTGGGCAGAACCCCTGGAGAAGAGCATGGCTACCCACTCCAGTGTTCTTGCCTGGAGAACTCCATGGACAGAGGAGCCTGGTGGCTTATAGTCCATCGGGTCACAAAGAGTCAGACACGACTTAGCAACTAACACACACGAAACACACACTCCTAAGGAAAGGTAGCAGTGGCTGCTGATACCTGAGAATGAATTAGTCCACTGAACACTAGCCTCCAGGACGAGCAGCCCATCATTTCTGCTCAAATCAGCAACATCTTCCCACCTTGCCCGTCTCACTATAAAGATGATATTTGGATTTATAACTGCCTGACTTCTATGTCTATCCATCAGTTATTTCCAAACTTAGGTGATGAACCGGGATATCATTTAAGTCCTTAGGGGTAGTGTACCCATGTAGGAGTCTGTTGATGTATCTGTATTCCTCTCTGGTCCCCAGCACAGGGGCCCAGCCAACATCAGCTGAAGCAAACCCCATCTTGACCAGTGCTTTTGGCTAACCCCCTTCTCAAGGACTTAGGAAATTCATATTCCTTCTCACACTCCACTGAAAATTCTTGGGCTCTCTCTGGCCTTGACAGCCCCCTCCCAGGCCTTGATGGTGCAAGGACGCTGTTTCCTGGACATCTCTCTACTCTCAGGTCCCTACATCTCTCTGGGCATTGTGTTGTTTCAGAGTACCATCTGTAATAGTTTCTGAGGGCTGCTACAACAAATTGCTACAAATTGGGAGGTTTATAGGCTTTCCCAGGTGGCACTAGTGTTAAAGAACTCACCTGACAATGCAGGAGACCTAAGTTTGATTGGTGGGTCAGGAAAATCCCCTGGAGGAGCGCAAGGCAACCCATTCTAGTATTCTTGCCTGGAGAATCCCATGGGCAGAGGAGGCTGGGGTTGCAATGAGTGGGACACGACTGAAGCAGCTCAGCATGACACATACAATTTGGTTTACAGCAACAGAAGCTCAGTTCTGGAAGCTAGAAGTCTGAAAGCAAGATGTCAGGAGGGCCATAGTCTCTCTGAAGAAGTGAGAGCAGGTCTTTCTCGCCTCTTCTAGTTTCTGAATGCCAGTAATCACTGACATTCTTTTGTCTTATAGATGCATCACTTAAATCTCTGGCTTTGCCTTCACATGGCCTTCACCCCTGTTTCTGTCCATGCCTCTGTGCCCAGATCTCCTTTTCTTAGAGGGACACCAGTCCCTGGATCTAGTATGACCTCATCTTAATTTGATTTCATCCATAAAGACCTTATTCATAGGTGCTGAGGTGTCAGGACTTCATATCTCTTGTTATTTAGTCACTAAGTCATGTCCAACTCTTTGCAACCCCTTGGACTACAGCCAGCCAGGCTCATCTGTCCATGGAATTCTCCAGGCAAGAATACTGGAGTGGCTTGCCATTTCCTTCTCCAGGGGTTCATTCCGACCCAGGGATGGAACCCACGTCTCCTGCATTGGCAGATGGAGTCTTTATCACTGAGCCACCTGGGAAGCCCTAATCATTAGTTTAGGACCTTTAAAACCTGATGGTCCATTTAGATTTAGAGAACAAGGTCTTGGGAGAATGTGTTCTGGGCTGATAAGTTTGAGGGATCAGTAAGTTGGGGAAGATGGTGGAAGGAAGAGCAGGAGTTCTTACAAGGAAGAGCAGACCTTGCAATGCACCCCAGGAGAGATACGGGGCATAAAAACCACACCCCAGGGACTTCCCTGGGGGTGCAGTGGCTAAGATTCCATGCTCCCAATGCAGGGAGCCCAGGCTTGATCACTAGTCAAGGAACTAGATCCCATATGCCTCAACTGAGAGTTCACATGCCAAAACCAAGACTCGGTACAGCCAAATGCATAAATATTTTTTTAAAGCCCCGTTCTGGAGGAGGCCTTGGGAGAGTTAGCACTGGGTCTACAGGGGAAAGAGGAGAACACATTGCATGCGAAGTCAGAAGACCCTGGTTTGAGTCCCAAGTCTGCTGCTTACAAGTCCCTGGACTGCTTGACTGCCTTCCCTAAGAAAACGGGGTCAACCTCAGTGCCGCCTACATAGTGTGAGGCTTGTTATTCAGTCACTCAGTCATGCCTGACTCTCTGCAACACCACAGACTGCAGCACGCCAGGCTTCCCTGTCCTTCACCATCTCCCAGAGCTTGCTCGAATTCATGTCCATTGAGTCAGTGATGCCACCCAGCCATCTCATCCTGTTGCCCCCTTCTCCTCCAGCCCTCAGTCTTTCTCAACATCAGGGCCTTTTCCAATGAGTCTAACCATTCTGTGAGGCTAACCATTCAGAATTAACTTGGGGACCAGGGGAGGTAATTCTTCATTAAGTTGCTAATTTCCTGATTCAGATGAGGCTTATAGTAATGATCCCTTCACCAGTGGGAATGGAAGGCTAAATCCAGGGTAGAAATAGTCTGGTTCTTAGGTCATTTTATCACTGACCTCTTCTCCAGGCCTGGCCCATCAACTCTGAGGGGGGTTTGTCCCAAAGCCATTGCCACCATCAAACACTGGTGGCTTAGGATTCTCTTTTGTGTAACCCCCGAGTTACTCATATTCCGATGACAAGGACCATCCAGAGCTGAAGCAACAGTGTCTTTTCTGCCATGATAGCAAATATTTTTTAGGTCCAGAGGTTCTGGGAGGTGGTTTAAGCTCTACCAGGCAATGAAGGGGCTTCCCAGGTGGCACTAGTGGTAAAGAACCCACCTGTCAATGCAGGAGATATAAGAGCCATGGGTTTGATCCCTGGGTCAGGAAGATCCCCTGGAGGAGGGCAGGGCAATCCACTCCAGTATTCTTGAAGCCTGGAGAATCCCCATGACAGAGGAGCCTGGCGGGCTACAGGCCGTAGGGTCACAAAGAGTCAAACACAACTGAAGCAACTTAGCACACATGCACCCAGGCAATGACAGGTTGCTGCCTGCAGGTAATCCCCTCATCAGCAGAGCAGATGAAGTAGCATCATTCAAAGAGAAAGAGAAAAGGATGCTCTCTTGGGACGCTCATTGCAAATACAGTTCTGGAGCAAAGGAACAAGTTAAGCTCGCTGTTAACCTTTAGAAGCAGGAAAAAATAGATGGGAGAGAAGGCTGAGGTCTCTGGTTAGTGTTTTTTTTAAATCTGTCAGATTTAATTAAATCATCACAAGTGCCTTTTAAAGGGCTCTGTGTGGTTGTCCTGCATGGTCAGAGAAACGTGATCCAAGAGGCAGCCGGGGCCTTGGAAGATCTCCAACTTCTGTCCTTTCCCAGGCAGGAAACACAAGTCAGCCCAGTAGCGCTCGTCATTGTGTGGACTCTGAAGGCCATGAAATGCAGGTCTGGCATCGGATCCGGGGGCTCAGCACGATGCACAGAACTTTGCCAGAAAATCTAATGCCCACATCTTTTGTCCCTGAACTGGCTAGACTTTCTCTGCAGCGCAGCCTCTGCTGTATATCTGCTGAGTCCCAAGCTCCAGTCTCCCCTCCCTTTTCACTCCCCATACCACCAGAGGCACAATATGCAGGACTTAAATTCTGTTCTCCCATCTAAGAGATAGCTATTAAATGAGAAGCCTCCGTTGGTTAAATATATATATATATATTCAGTTCAGTTCACTCAGTCATACCTGACTCTTTGCAACCCCATGGACTGCAGTACTCCAGGCCTCCCTGTCCATCATCAATTCCCAGAGCTTACTCATGTCCATTGAGTCAGTGATGTGATCCAAACATCTCATCCTCTATCATCCCCTTCTCTTCCTGCTCTCAATCTTTCCCAGCATCGGGGTCTTTTCAAATGAATCAGTTCTTCACATCAGGTGGCCAAAGTATTGGACTTTCAGCTTCAGCATCAGTCTTTCCAATGAATATTCAGAACTGATTTCCTTTAGGATGGACTGGTTGGATCTTCTTGCAGTCCAAGGGACTTGCAAAAGTCTTCTCCAACACTGCAGTTCAAAAGCATCAATTCTTTGGTGCTCAGCTTTCTTTAGAGTCCAACTCTCACATATATACATGACTTTTGGAAAAACCACAGCTTTGACTAGATGGACCTTTGTTGGCAAAGTAATGTCTCTGCTTTTTAACATGCTGTCTAGGTTGGTCATAACTTTCCTGCCAAGGAGCAAGCATCTTTTAATTTCATGGCTGCAGTCACCATCTGCAATGATTTTGGAGCCTCCCAAAATAAAGTCTTTCACTGTTTCCATTGTTTCCCCATCTATTTACCATAAAGTGATGAGACTGGATGCCATGATCTAAGTTTCCGTGTTAAAACATTGAGTTTTAAGCCAACTTTTTCCACTCTCCTCTTTCACTTTCATCAAGAGGCTCTTTAGTTCTTCACTTTCTGCCATAAGGGTGGTATTATCCACATATCTGAGGTTATTTATATTTCTCCCAGAAATCTTGATTCCAGCTTGTGCTTCCTCCAGCCCAGTGTTTCTCATGATGTACTCTGCATCTAAGTTAAATAAGCAGGGTGACAATATACAGCCTTGATGTACTTCTTTCCCAATTTGGAACTAGTCTATTGTTCCATGTCCAGTTCTGACTGTTGCTTCTTGATTTGGCCAAAAAGTTTATTGGAGTTTTTCCATAAGATAGAACCAAAAATTCAAAGAAACGTTTTGGCCAGCCCAGTGATATAATACATATCATTGTGCCCAGTGTTTCTCATGATGTACTCTGCATCTAAGTTAAATAAGCAGGGTGACAATATACAGCCTTGATGTACTTCTTTCCCAATTTGGAACTAGTCTATTGTTCCATGTCCAGTTCTGACTGTTGCTTCTTGATTTGGCCAAAAAGTTTATTGGAGTTTTTCCATAAGATAGAACCAAAAATTCAAAGAAACGTTTTGGCCAGCCCAGTGATATAATACATATCATTGTATATGAATAATACAGGTGAAGGGGCTTCCCAGGTGGCGCTAATGGTAAAGAATCTGCCTGCCAATGCAAGAGACATAAGAGATGCAGGTTCAATCCCTGGTTTGGGAAGATCCCATGGAGGAGGCCATGGCCACCCACTCCAGTATTCTTGCCTGGAGAATCCTGGACAGAGGAGCCTGGTGGGCTACAGTCCATGGGGTCACTAAGAGAGGGACACGACTAAAGTGACTTAGCAAGGACATACCATCAGGCAAAAATGATCATAGGAAGTGCTTCTTTAGGAGACAGAATCTGTCCTCCACACAACACATTTCCAAAATACAAGAAAAATTTAAAAAAAAAAAAAAAGACTAAGGCAGAACTGTGGGTGGTAATCAATCAGGTTGTTCACCACAGAATCCTGGCTCTCTGTTGGTTTGCAACCTCAGCAGCTGCCCAAGTGTAAAGTGAAACCCGCCCCATCCACAGAGGGCAGGCAGAGAAGGAAGAAGAGGTGGGTCACTCCAGATTGGAAGGTGGCAGGTGTAATAAGTAAAGGAAGTTCTGTATGATGATCATCTTCAATGTCACAAGACAGGTTGTCTGGCAAGACGCCCACTTGCCAGAATTTTAAAATGAATATAGAGAACTTAACATGGCTCAGTCACATATTCCATCTAGATGGTTTCACCTTCTTGTCTCAAGGTTGCATCCTTGGGCAGCTTCTGGGCTGGGGAAGGCCACCAGAACACACATTCCAAGGACAGGAGAGTGAGGTCCCTGCAATTGCCCGGTCCAGCTCACAGCCTCTCATTGTCCTCTTCCAGCACTGCACACCTCATGACTAGATCCTACCATCTCCGAAGCCACCCCCTTCTGCAGTGTGCCCTGAGCAGTCAGCAAGGGTTTCTACTATTAGGGAGGTGGCTTCCTTTTTTTGGGTGGGTGGGTCCATTCCATGCAAATGGGCACAATAAAGGACAGAAATGGTATGGACCTAACAGAAGCAGAAGATATTAAGAAGAGGAGGCAAGAATATGCAGAAGAACTATACAAAAAAGATCTTCACAACCCAGATATCCACCACTGTGTGATCACTCACATAGAGCCAGACATCCAGGAATGCAAAGTCAAGTGGGCCTTAGGAAGCATCACTACAAACAAAGCTAGTGGACATGATGGAATTCCAGTTGAGCTATTTCAAATCCTAAAAGATGACACTGTAAAAGTGCTGCACTCAACATGCCAGCAAATTTGGAAAACTCAGCAGTGGCCACAGGACTGGAAAAGGTCAGTCTTCATTCCAATCCCAAAGAAAGGCAATGCCAAAGAATGCTCAACTACCACACAATTGCACTCATCTCACACACTAGTAAAGTAACGCTCAAAATTCTCCAAGCCAGGCTTCAACAGTACGTGAACCGTGAACTTCCTGATGTTCAAGCTGGCTTTAGAAAAGGCAGAGAAACCATAGACCCAGTTGCCAACATCCATTGGATCATTGATAAAGCAAGAGAGTTCCAGAAAAACATCTACTTCTGCTTTATTGACTATGCCAAAGCCTTTGATTGTGTGGATCACAATAAACTGTGGAAAATTCTTCAAGAGAGGGGAATAACAGACCACCTGACCTGCCTCTTGAGAAACCTATATGCAGGTCAGGAAGCAACAGCTAAAAATGGACATGGAAAAACAGCCTGGTTCCAAATAGGGAAAGGAGTATGTCAAGGCTGTATATTGTCACCCTGTTTATTTAACTTAAATGCTGAGTACATCATGAGAAATGCTGGGCTGGATGAAGCACAAGTTGGAATCAAGATTGCTGGGAGAAATATCAATAACCTCAGATATGCAGATGACAGCACCTTCATGGGAGAAAGTGAAGAAGAAGTAAAGAGCCTCTTGATGAAAGTGAAAGAGGAGAGTGGAAAAGTTGGCTTAAAGCTCAACATTCAGAAAACTAAGATCATGTCATCTGGTCCCATCACTTCATGGCAAATAGTGGGGAAACAGTGGAAACAGTGACAGACTTTATTTTCTTGGGCTTCAAAATCACTGCAGATGATGACTGCAGCCATGAAATTAAAAGATGCTTGCTCCTTGGAAGAAAAGTTATGATCAACCTAGACAACATATTAAAAAGCAGAGACATTACTTTAGCCTGTAGTCAAGAGTGGATGGCCAGCTGACAGTAGCCATTTGTTTCCCTTATTTGTCACAGGGCACTACACAGTTTCTCACACACACACACACACACAAAAGCAGTTTTCAGAGCATCCTGTATTGATGCAGCAGTCTAGAAGCATTTAAGTAGGGATTTCCCCCCCAGATACTTCTTCCTTCAGACCCATGTCTTTGGTCTCTTGGCTGGCTCACCAGCTGTTAGTTTACACCTTATACAGTTGACTCCTGTATAAGGAAAGCAAGGAGAGACCAAAGAATGAGGCCGACCAATCAAGACTGATCGGTGGAAGCTTTCACAAGCAAAGGAGAGTATATACGGGCATGTCTTTGATGCTGCGAGAGAGGCAGATCTCCACACCCACCAGAATCTTTTTGTGAATTTGATTCGTTTATTTTCAGCTGTGCCGGGTCTCCCTTGCCGTGCAGGGTCTCCTCGAGTTGTGCTGCGTGGGCTCCTCTGTGGTTGCTTCCCTTGTTGTGGGGCGCAGGCTGTAGTGTGGAGACTTCCATAGTCGTTGCACAGTAGCGCGTTCAGCAGCTGCGGTTCCCTGGCTCTGGAGCACTGGCTCAGTAGTTGTGGGCCAGGGGCTTAGCTGCTTTACGGTATGTGCGATCTTCCCAGGCCAGGAATCGAACCCATGTCTCCTGCATTGGCAGGTAGATTCTTTACCACTGAACCACCAGGGAAGCCCAGAGTCTTAAAATTTATGTAGAGGCTGTAACTAGGTTCAGTCACATACACCACCCAGATGGTCTCAGCTGCACCTCACTCTCAAGACTGTGTCCTTGAGCAGTTTCTGGTACAGGGAAGGCAAGTGGAATGCACAGTCTAGAATCAAGGGAGGGAGTGAGAAGCCTACAGCTGCCCAGGTCCAGCTTTCAGGTCAACTGGCAGCCACACCCTCTTGAAAACCTTCAAATTCTCCCCTCCTGACCACTTAGTTGGTGGGACATCCTGACTCCACTGTAGCTTGAGAGGGGCCACATGACTCATTCTGGCCAATGAGTTTTGAGTGAAAGTGGTACATGTCACTTGCAGACTACAGCGTCTACTTGCCAGTGCAAGACCCTCCATTTCTCCCTTTCCCTCTGGCATAATGACTGGCATCTTTGGGGATCAGAGCCCTGTACCAAACCAACATGGATATGCAGCATTGTTTGTTTCTAGTTTATGAGGCACTAACATTTTGGTTGTTGCGTAGCAAGACCTCCTCTAGTCTATCTGGTTAAACATATATCCGTGGGTCAGCCAGTCCTAAAGGAAATCAACTCAGAATATTCACTGAAAAGACTGATGCTGAAGCTCCAATATGTTGGCCACCTGATGTGAAGAATCGACTCTTTGTAAAAGACCCTGATGCTGGGAAAGATTGAGGGCAAGAGGAGAAGGAGGCAACAAAGGGTGAGATGGCCAAATGGCATCCCTGACTCAATGGACATGAGTTTGAACAAACTCAATGATAATGAAGGACAGGGAAGCCTGGTTTGCTGCAGTTCATGAGGTCTCAAAGAGTCAGACATGACTGAGCAACTGAACATCAGCAAGGATTATTTCTGAAAAGATAAAAATTTTGAAAGTAAGAGAAGAAGAATCAGAAGTGGGAGCGATTTTATACTTTCCTCTTATGTGCTATTTGTTTAGGTTAGCATGCCCATGTATGAATGCCTTTCCCCCTCCTCCACCCTGAAATTTAAGCAAATGAATGAATAAAATACACTGAGCGGCACTATATGCCAAGCATCACCCTAGGCAACTGGGAGACAAAGCGTGAAGCTATTTTATGTTTTCCTAGCCAAGGCTCTGTAGGGCCAATGTTCCTGAGTCTTCTCTGGGCATCTACATCCATCCCCATCTTACTCAAAACAGGCCCTCCCCACCCCATACGGTGTTTCTCTTCCACTCACAGCCAGGAAGGCGGAGAGAACGGAGCCAGAACCTTCCCGGCCATGTCAGGGAGGTCTAAGTGCTTCCCTTCGTCACTGACACCGCTGGCTAGGGTGAAGTGAGCTCGGGAAAGGCTGTGATGAAGCTTGAAGCCTCTCTGCTCACTGTGTGGATAAGCAGTGCTGCGGCCAGGTCGCTGAAGTGGCCACTTCCCAGCCATATGGATGTGAGCCTGAAGCAGGCTGTGTCCTGGGAAAGCTTCTGTTATAAGTGAGCCCAGAAACAGCCTTGCTTGCCAGAGGCTGGGGCCAGTGTGCCAGTTAGGGTTCATCCTTCAACTACAGAATCCCCACCACAGTGGTTCAACCAAATAGGTATTGTTTCCCTAATAAGAAGGAGCCCAGAGGAAGGTGTCCAAAGTGGTACAGCAGTCCGCGATGGAATCGCTGTCCCAGGCTTCATCATCTATATTATGTGGCTTTTATTCCTAATACTTCCCACCTTTAAGGCGTAAGATGATGACTCCACCTCCCACCTCCCGTCGTCATTCCTGGCCAGAAACAGCAGCAGCAGCAAGCCACCTCGGGAAAGCACAAACTTTTTCAGAAATCCAATGTATATTAGCTGCAACCAGCCAAGCATAATAGTTAAGAGCCCTGATTCTCCAAACTAACTGGATTCAAACACTGGCTCCACCATTAAATAGCTATGTTCTTGGGCTGTTTACTTCACCTCTGTGTCTCAATTTTCTCATGAATAAAATAGAGTAGACTGTCACGGGCTTCCCTGATGGCTCAGATGATAAAAAAAATCGGCCTGTAATTCAGAAGACCCAGGTTCGATCCCTGGGTCGAGAAGATCTCCTGGAGAAGGGAATGGCAATCCACTCCAGTATTCTTGGCTAAAGAATCCCATGGATTGGGGGGCTACAGTCCTTGAGGGTCACAAAAAGACAGACATGACTGAGTGACTAGCACACACAGAGACTCTTATACAGAGTGAAATAAGTCAGAAAGAGGAAAACAAATATGAAGACAGATATATAGCGAATCTAGAAAAATGGTCCTGTTGAAACTATTTGCAGGGCAGGAGTACAGATGCAGACGTAAAGAACGGAGTTCTGGATGGGTGGGGGAAGGGGAGAGGGGGACGAACTGGGAGACTAGCACTGGCGTATATACCCTGCCATGTGTCAAATAGCCAGCTAGAGGGAAGCTGCTGCATAGCACAGGGAGCTCAGCTTGGGGCTGTGATGACCTAGAGGGTGGGACGTGGCGGTGGGAAGGGGGCTCAAGGGGAGGGGGTATACATATACATACAGCTGATTCACTTTGCTGTACAGCAGAAACTAACACAATACTGCAAAGTAATTATACTTCCACAACAACAACAAAAAGGAATGAAGTGCTCTCGGTCATGTCTGAACCATGGTAAGGATAACATGAGCCACCCAAAGCCTTGGCTCTCACCTTGCCCTCCCCCATTTTCATCAAGCAAAGGACCAATCCTTGACGCTGAGGGAGGATCTGCAGAGACCCAAGACCCAGTCTGACACTGCATCTGTCTCACTCAGAGATGCTCGACTGCTGGGCTATGCCTGATTTTATGCAAGGCCTGGAGGGAGGGTCAACCAGGAGACCACAGTCCAGGCAGCCTAGGGAAGGAAGTTCCGAGGCAGCGCTAACGAGGCCCCCACCACACTTCAGATCTTGACAACACAGAACCAGTGTATATACACAGCAGGTGTACCTGGTAGTGATGCTTGGAGAGGGGTGGTCCGTTAAACTCACAGCAAGATCCCAGTTATCAGTAAGAGATACAGGAGTGGGGGTGGGGATGGGGCAGAGCGCAGGTTCCTGGGAGAAGAGGTGAGGGAGGCTGGGCGTGAGTCAGCATTTGGCTTCCAAGACAGCTCCCATCCAGCTGAAGACCAAGGAGCAAGCACAAAGGTGTCAGGAGAGACCCCTGCACTCACACACACAGGGGAGCACTCAGTGCACAACCAGTAAGCTGGAGCACCTGAACAGGAAACATTCGAGACGAGGAGCCTAGAGCCCCTGCGGTGCCAGGACCACTGATACTTTAGTTTCCGGACCACAGGGAGCTCTGGGTGTCCAAGGGGAGCCCAGGGAAGGAGTGAGGCAACCAAGCAATGCAAGGGCATTTAGGCAGCAGCCACAACTTTCCAGTTCCTAAGAAAGTGTTTTAGCATTTTAACAGCCAGCTTATCTGCAAAGGCGTCTTCTAGAAAATGTCAGCCCTGTGCTCACCAGCTGAATTCCAGACACCGTCCATCCCCACCACGGTGGGTGTGCATTTTGAAGGGCCCCGTTCCTGCTCAGAATGGCTGAGCAGAGAGCAGGCATTCATCTGCAAGTACAGGGTCTCAGTGTCCATAGACTGAGGGGTAAGGCTAAGCCATCTCGCCTTTGCTCTTTCTCTAAATTCCCAAGTCTCTTGTTTCCCACTTTGAGGTATTTCTGGGGGTCAGGTAGCCATGTAGGGGTGTCTGCTCAATGCCCAGCCCCAGCAGGGACTGAGTAGTGGGGCACAGGTGTGTTTCCGAGCCCCCACCCTGCTGGAACAGGCAACCCAGAAGTGACAGGGCTCATCCTCCGCTGAATTACTCCATTCCGTCAGGCAGCAGGATTTTTCATAAAAACCCAAGCCTGTTTCTATCCTATCGCCCCCGTCTCCACCCCCACAAGCTGCTTTCTACCAACAACAATTTCAAAATTGATCTTTGAAATGACTCCTCACTTAAATCAGCTTCTGAGTTTTTTAAAGGGTAAGAAAATGTCTCTCACTCATTTAGACTAAACTAATGTGCCCATTAACCATGTTGGAGACACGCAAATCCTACTGCCTAGAAATTATCCATTAGCCTCATTTCAGGCTCTTCCACCCACTGCCTTCCTCCCACACTGCCTTGAAGTTCTAAACCTCAAACTTCATCTTGGCGTTCCCCTCCTCCAAAGACTAAAGTTCCATGGCTGTCCATAGTCTTAAGGGTAAACTCCAAAATCCTCAGCCTGTGATCTAACTGTATATATATATACTGATTGCACTGAGCCTTAGTTTCAGCACATGGAGGTCTTCAATCTTTAGTTGCAGCATGAGGGACCTAGTTTCCTAACCAGGGATCAAACCTGGGCCCCCTGCATTGGGAGCTCTAAATCTCAGCCACTGGACCACCAGGGAAGTCCTGTGTGAGCTAACTTTAATCTTCTAATTCACCAAGTCACCCTCCTTTCTGGCCTGGAAGCTCAAGGCTCCACCTTTACCGGACATATCACAGTTTTCTCCCACTTGTTATGTCTTTCTTTTCTACCTGGAGAGACTTTATCCCATATCCACCTGTTAAATCCTAGCAGTCCTTCAAGTGTGCATGTGTGATAAGTCGCTTTAGTCGTGTCCGACTCTGTGCAACCCCATAGCCCTCCAGGCTCCCCTGTCCATGGGATTCTCCAAGCAAAAATACTGGAGTGGGTTGCCATGTCCTCCTCCAGGGGATCTTCCCGACCCAGGGATCAAACCCAAGTCTCTGGCATGTCCTGCATTGGCAGGCAGATTCTTTACCACTAGCGCCAACTGTTAAGCCCCTGTGCTTCATGGGAGGGAGTTAACTCCAAACTCTAAGCAGTTTTCCCAAACCTTCCTAGCTTAGAGGATTAGCCAGCCTGTGCCATCTCCCCGCAGCTTGTCCTCATCTCTTACAGAAGTCCTGTCCCCGTCTCCTAGGCCCCAGCTCAGGCTTTCCTGTCCATCTCTGTCTACTCTTTGTTACTCCCTGAAGACAACAACTTGCTCTAGGGTGCTTTTCGTGCCTCTTCATATGTTTATCTCTGAACCGTCTTCTCGCCCCTTATCTGTCCAGCAAACCCACACTCCTCCTAAGGCAGTGGGTCTCATCCTTGGCTGCAAATTAGAATCAAATGGGGAGCACTCAAATGGAGATGATACTCAGGCTTCACCCCTTCCCTCAGCAACTAAATTAGAACCTCTAGGGGTGAGATCCAGGCATCAGCAATTTTTGAAGCTCCTCAGGTGATTCCAATAACCCCCAGATACGCAGATGACACCACCCTTATGGCAGAAAGCAAAGAAGAACTAGAGAGCCTCTTAATGAAAGTGAAAGAGGAGAGTGAAAAGGTTGGCTTAAAACTCAGCATTCAGAAAACTAAGATCATGGCATCCAGTCCCATCGCTTTATGGCAAATAGATGGGGAAACAGTGGAAACAGTGACAGACTTTATTTCTGAGGTCTCCAAAATCACTGCAGATGGTAACTGCAGCCATGAAATTAAAAGATGCTTGCTCCTTGGAAGAAAAGTTATGACCAACCTAGATAGCATATTAAAAAGCAGAGATGTGACTTTGCCAACAAAGGTCCATCTAGTCAAAGCTATGGTTTTTCCAGTAGTCATGTATGGCTATAAAGAAAGCTGAGTGACAAAGAATTGAAGCTTTTGAAGTGTGGTGTTGGAGAAGACTCTTGCGAGTCCCTTGGAGAGCAAGGAGATCCAATCAGTCCATCCTAAAGGAAATCAGTCCTGAACATTCATTGGAAGGACTGATGCTAAAGCTGAAAGTCCAATCCTTTGGCCACCTGTTGTGAAGGACTGATTCATTGGATAAGATTTTGATGCTGAGAAAGATTGATGGCAGGAGAAGGGGACAGCAGAGGATGAGATGGTTGGATGGCATCACCAACTCGATGGACATGAGTCTGAGCAAGCTCTGGGAGTTGGTGATGGACAGGGAGGCCTGGCGTCCATAGGGTCGTAAAGAGTTGGACACGACTGAGCGACTGAACTGAACTGACTCCAACGTGCTTCCAAGGTTGAGCACACCTGTCCTGGAATCGCCTCAAGCTCTCACCTACTTCATCCAGGTTAATCATTATTTGTATCCTGGGAGCTTAGCATAGTACTTATAACTAAAGAAGTTTTCATTGAATGGCTAAATAAATGAATGGCTGGATAGAGGAAGGGAGGAAGAAAGGAAAGGAGGGAGGGAAGAAGACAGGAAATGGTGTCGGGAGGAGGGGGGAAAGGAGGGAAAGTGAAAGTACTGAAGGATGGTGTAACTCAGAAAAAACCACATGCTGCCTTCCACTTCTAGACTTACTCCTGGAAGGAAAGTATTGATCCCATCCTTCTAGCAATGCAACTTCTGTTCATCTCTCTGGTCTCTCCGTGCCAATAGACAGGGGCACAGACAGACCAGAGAAAGAGGCGGACCACTCCAGGTTGGCAGGTAGCAGACTTAATAAGCAAGATGTATGATGAGGCTATTCAAAGCGACTGTGTTTTTTTCTTTTTTTCTCTCTATACGTCCCCAGCTTGACCAGCCCCTGCTTCACTGCCAGGACTATCCAGTCTTCTTAATTATAGGGCTTAGTCCCTAGTAACTCACGAGTCACCTGATGACCCTTCCCTCTCCAAATGGGAGCCTCCTTCTCCCTCAAGCTGCTGCTCCGTCCTGTCAGCCGCACGCAGTGGGGTATGACTCCAGGACCTTTTGTATAAGATCCCCCTGTTCAATAAACCGTTGATGTCTCCGTAGCTGTCTCCAGGCCCTTTCTTTGGTCTTGAGACTGGGCAAGCACAAGGCTTGCAAGCCTGCAGGGTGTAGCCGAACACAACACGCTTACTTATGAGGCTTGTCTTGGGTGCCCCAAGATGAATAGGTCTCCACAGTCACCCCCCAGAATCTTAAGTTGACATAGAGGCCTTAATGAGCATCAGTCACTTATACTCTGTAGCTGGTCTCAACCCCACCCTACTCTCTCTAGGAGGTGTCCTTGAAACAGCTCCCACTGTGGGAATGGTGGGTGGGCAGAATGCATATTCCAAAGATAGGAAAGGGGCAAGGAGGCTCCCATTGCCTGGGTCCAGCTGGCAGGTCAACGGATGGTTGCATGCTCTCACTGACCGCCTCCAAACACTTCCCTACAAAGCACAGTATTAGGCACTCAATCATGTCTGACTTTTTGTGACTCCATAGATTGTGGCCCGCCAGGCTTCTCTGCCCATGGGATTCTCCAGGAAAAAAATACTAGAAAGGGTAGCCATGCCCTTCTCCAGGGGATCTTCCCAACCCAGGGATCTGGGTCTCCCACGTTGTGGCAGATTCTTTACCATCTGAGCCACCAGGGAAGCCCAGGTACTGAGCAAATATCTGTGATTTAAACTGAGTTGTAGCTTCACGCCGTTGTCAAGTTGTCCACTACAGCAGCAGTTCTCTAATTTTGCCTACAAAACACTCAGTTTTTAATTATATCAAAATGAACCACTACTAAAAATGAGGTGATAAAAGTCAATCTTCTCCTAATTTGCAGAAGAGCTTGGAATTGATTCTCTTTTAAATTTGTCCTTCCAAAAGTTTTCTTAAAATTTAGTCTCCCTGCTACTGACTTTTTTTGCTAGCAAGCAGTAATAAGTTAACATAATGATTAAACACAAGAGTGAACTAATACAGGAAAATCTCTAAAATGCCATTAGAAATTAACATCTGGAGAATGTTTCTTCTGCTTAATTATCTGTTGTCCCTGCTTCTTCCCTCCTCCCTTCCTTCTTTCCTTCCTTTCTCCCATCCTTTTCTCCTCCTTCCCTTCCCTCTTCCTTTTCCTCTTTCTTTCCACAAATATTTATTTATCACATGCTAGGTACCAGGCACTCTGCTAGGTTTAATAGCACAATACAGACATAGTCTTTTCCCATGAGAATATTCCATGATTCTCACAAGGTACATCATGACTTCCAGAAATTCCACCTCCTTGGCAAGGTTAAGATACACGAATTTCATAGCCAGGGCTCCTTTTCAGGCCCCAGGGGAAGTCACGCCTGATTTCAAAGCCTAGATTGCACTGTGGTTCATTTAGCAGATTTCTGTCTTGCATACAAGAGACACCTCTAACTTCCCAATGTGGAAGTGAAAAAAAAAAAAGCCTCTCCTCTGCTCATATTATGGTCAAATAATTCTCTGAAGATTCATCATTCGAGTGGAGGAAGGAATAGAATTTTCCAGAGGCCTCTTAATTGCACTCTTACAGACTATGGTGTTTTAAACATTAATACTCTGTAATAAAAGAAACTAGAAGACATTTGGATTAGTCAAAGGCAGAAGCTGGAAGAGAAGACACATTATGGAGATTGATGACTCAGGTTAGATAATCACAGGGAGCTATGCATCCATTCAAGAAAGTAGTTTTTAAACTCTGGCCTTAAAGCCCTAGGGTCCTATGGGATGCTTCAGGTCTGCAAAGATTCCATAAAAGTTTGATTCAGAGACTCTATATATTTAACTGTTCTTCCAAAAAGTCTAACAAAAACTTGCATATTCAAAGGTTATGGTTCCAAAATTTTATTCTTATTGGAGACATACTTTAACATGTGTGCTAACTCACCAACTTTATAATAAGTACCACAACTGTGAAAAGACCAAACTTGCCTGTGTTATACACACACATATACACAATGTAGGATATGAGGAATGTGGTGAAAAACATTTTTCGTGTCCTTCACAGCTGGCCCCGGGTTCCTCCTGGACGGGGAAATGTCTTTGCTTTTCGGCTTGCAAGCCCCAGCCTCCTCCAGGTTCAAGTCCCTTGTTTTATGGATGGGTTCGCCTTCTCCCCAGAGCCCACTGGTCCTACAGCTGCCATCCGTTGCCTCAGCGCCACTCCTCCCACACACATCTTCACTTTTTTCTGCCCAAGAGGCAGACTTGAATGGATGACATCAACGGCCTCCCTGGCCCTTCGGCTCTCTGTGGAGTAGACCAGTGGGGTGTTCTAGGGAGCTTAAGGGAGGGAGGTCAAGGGAATGTAGCAGTATCTGATTCCTTTCCTTGGGGTCGTTTAGATCTAGCTGGGTCCCTCAGCAGCTGAAAGCCACTACTGAGTTCCTGGCAACTCTCTCCTCACAAGTCTTCTCCCTTTAAGTCCTACTAGCCTTTCCCTTTGGGCTTCCCAGGTGATGCTAGTGGTAAAGATCCTGCCTGCCAATGCGGGAGACATAAGACAGGGGTTCCATCCCCAGGTTGGGAAGATCCCCTGCAGGAGGGCATGGCAACCCTCTCCAGTATTCTTGCCTGGAGAACCCCATGGACAGAGGAGCTTGGTGGGCTACAGTCCATGAGACAGTCTTTGAGACCATGGGGGTCTCAAAGAGTTGGACTCGACTGAAGTGACTTAGCATGTGCACACACACATACAAGCACGCAGGCAACCATTCCCTGCAGGTTGGGTTAAGATAATAGCTCTGGGTTTCTGTACCACCTCTTGGGTTTCCTTGTCTACTCCCATACCTTTGTAAACAAATGTACCTTGAATTGTCTTCATTTGGGTGTGCCATCTCTTTCCTGCTGGGACTCTGACTGTACACCCCACTCCTTGTCCCCTTCCCACCATGGAAACCATCATTCACTTATGTGCTTGTGTTTCTATGTGTTCTCACAAAACGGATCTGTATTATATGTTTGAGCTTTCTCATAAACATTATTGAGTTCTATATTTCATTCTGCTTCTTACCTTCCTCGCTAATTACAATTTTTTTCAGGTTCATCCATGTGGCTGTGGATATAATTAATCTATTGTCTCTACACTGCTGCTCCCTGCTCTGCTCTGTGCACCCTCCACGCTTACCTATCCAGTCTCCAGATGTTGGGGACCCAGGTGGTCTCCAGATTCCTGGCACCACAACCGATACTGCACTCAAGTCTGGGATATGTCCCTTGGGGAGCTGTGTAACTATGTCTTTCGACTACAGAGAGAAAGGTAAAACTGCTGAGTCATTCAATGTGCAGCTACTTAATTGGAGAAGACTCTTGAAAGTCCCTTGGACAGCAAGGAGATCAAAACAGTCAATTCCAAAGAAAATCAACCCTGAATATTCATTGGAAGGACTGATGCTGAAGCTGAGGTGCCAATACTTTGGCCACGTGATTCAAAGAGCTGACTCAATGGGAAAGACCCTGATGCTGGGAAAGATTGAAGGCAGGAGGAGAAGGGGATGAGAGAGCATGAGATGGCTGGATGGCATCACCGACTCAATGAACATGAGTTTGAGCAAACTCCAGGAGATGGTGAAGGACAGGGAAGACTGGGTGTGCTACAGTCTATGGGGTCACAAAGAGTCAGACACGACTAACCGAACAAAAATAAAGAGAAGGGCACCAGCTGTGCTCCACAGAACATCACACTATCTACCCTCCTGGCAGCAGTGCCTAAGGGTTTGCATCCCTAAGTCCCCACCAACACTTGGCATTAACTGGCTTTCGAATTCTGTCAGTCTATTAGATAGAAAGTGGTATATTATTTGGTAATTTGTCTTTCTTTGATTATTAATAATTGTAAGCACTTCCTCAGATGCATTTGATTTCCTCTTTCATAAATCATATGTTCACATGCTTTGACTATTTTTCTGTTGGGGTCATATTTTTCTTATTTATAAGAATTCTTTGTATATTATTTTAAAATACTCCCATTAGTTTCAGTTTGCTAATATTTCACGTAAGAATTTTTACATCTATATTCATAAATGAAATGAGACTATAAATTTCTTTCCTTTTCTATTTGTCCTTATCTTGTAAAGTTATAGGAGCTAAATGTTCCTTACAAGAAGCTGATGGTCTCTTATCGTTGACACATTGGTCCAAGTCACCACAGTCCGTTACAGGGACTACCAATGAGGAATAACCCAACACAAGAGAGAAGGATATTGGGTTTTAAATGGAGCAGGCCCCTCTCAAGAGCCCCCATGGGCTTGTGATAATTATCTACTTTTGTATCTGTCCTCCTCATCGGACTATACTTCTAGTACCTGGCACACAAGTGCATAAAATAAATGTTTAATTCATTGGTGAGTTGGAGATCATTCTGCTTCTTACCTATATGATTTGGGCAAAGTCAGGAAACCTCCATTTTCTCATCTCGATTATCAGGATAATAATGAAAAACTCAAGTCCCGTATTTGTGATAAGGGTTAAATAGAACAGGGCATGTAGAGCAGCACCCAGTCCCTGGACCTGATGGCTGATGATATGCACGTATGGGTGGAGGACAGCCCTGGGATTGCCTCCAACTTATTTAGATGGAGTTCAAGACACAATTGTTGGGAAGCAGGGCCGATGTTTCAGGCTGGAGATGATCCCAGGGACGGTGCACCTGGCTGTGCAGGAGCTGAGATGCCTCAGGGTAATGCTGTCCTCAACTTCCAAGGATCCCAGGGCTGATCAGCATGTGAACAGGGCTCTAATTAGAGAAGAGCCCCCAGAGGAAAGAGAGAGCCAGTCTCTCCTCTGGTCCCTGGGCCTGCTCACCATACCTCTCACACCCATTTAATTCCACTCATTAGCGCATGAATGGGGCATTGATTACCAAGCCAAGCTATTGTGCAGCCTTTCAATGGAGTGGCTTCATGTGGGGATTTATTGGTAATTAAGCCTTGAATACATGTTTTGCAAATGGGGCTTCTCCTGATGAATAGGAAGGGCTTTGGGAGATGAGAAACCCTCAATGCTGGGACCACCCAGGCCTGAAATGCATGCTTTCACTTTCACAGAATCGTATGTTTGTCCACTTCAAGGCTGCCCAGAACCCATTGGCAAATGACAACTGGTTACTAATGCAGGCCTACGCTCTGGGTTCTGTTCTTTATTGGAAGAAGTGTGTACAGTTTCTGGATTGTTTATCTTGGCTAGTACAAATCCAGAGAGTGCACTGGCAGGGCCTATGGAAGTTCCAACCTCACAGGAGGGTGCCGCTTCTCCAGGGCACCTGGGAGTTACAATACGATTTCTCACCGGCTTGGTCTGGCAGCAGTTCTCACAGGGTGATTACTTAGCTACTCCTAGCCTCTAGCAGGATTCCCAAACTTGACGCTATAGACATTTAGGGCCAACAATTTATTGTGGGAAGTGAGCTGTCCTATGCATTGTAGGATATTTAACAGCATCCATAATCTTAAAGGAGGAGAAGGGGACGACAGAGGATGAGATGGTTGGACGGCATCACCAACTCAATGGACATGAATCTGAGTAAACTCTGGGAGTTGGTGATGGACAGGCAGGCCTGGCATGCAGCAGTCCATGGGGTTGCAAAGAGTCAGACACGACTGAGCGACTGAACTGAACTGATGATCTTGAAACACAGTAGGACCCTGTAGAACTCCTGAGCACCTTGTTTGCAGAGAACACATTCCAGCCTTCATGACCTTTCCTGAATTCCAAAGGGACTTTTCTGGTTGGTCTCAGTAAAGAATCTGCCTGCGAGGCAAGAGACCTAGGTTCAATCCCTGGGGAGGGAAGATTTCCCCAAGGAAGGGAATGGCAACCTACTCCAGTATTCTTGCCTGGAAAATCCCATGGACAGAGAACCATGGCAGGCTACAGTCCATGTGCTCACAAAGAGTCGGACAGGACTGAATGACTATCACTTTCACTTTCAGGGTTCCAAAAGACCAATTTGAACCATTGCTAATCAGGAGAGGGAGGGGATGCAGAGACAAGGGAGAAGCAGTCAAGAAGCAACAGTGCAGCCTTGGGGCAGGGTCCTGGAGAGGAACACACAGCAGACTTGCCTGACAGGGAAGTTGTGCTGAATCTCAAGGGAGCCTTTGGTACTGCTGGCAACTTGGCTCATTTAACCACTCTAGAAGAACTGAGTTATGGGAACTTAAAAGGACATCTTGAAAAGCCTATGGTGAACAATTTAGAAAGGCCTACACAACTGAGCGACTGAACTGAACTGAATTGAACCTAAGAAAATAGTTTTCTGCAGAACACGTTTCTGTTTTCTAACCTTTTCTTTGAAAGTGGAAGTTGCTCTTGGCTATTGAAACCAAATCTCAGATGCATTTCCACAAGGAACTGGAATACAGAATGACTTTGCAAACTGGTCATATGGAAAGTCCCCCTTCTTCAGTCCCCTCCTACTTCAAGACAAACCATTAGGGTTCTATAGAAAGTCACTATAGTGCCACATGAAACTTCTGTACTGGTAAGTCCTCCATTGGTAGGTTAGACACTAAACAAACTACTCATTATAAAATTAGTCGCAGATGCAGGGTTGATGGCTGACACCTGTGTTAGCTTCCTACTGCTGCTGTAACAAGTTACCATAGACTTCAGTTCAGTTTAGTCGCTCAGTTGTGTCTGACTCTTTGCGACCCCATGAATCACAGCACGCCAGGCCTCCCTGTTCATCACCATCTCCCGGAGTTCACTCAGACTCACGTCCATCAAGTCCGTGATGCCATCCAGCCATCTCATCCTCGGTCGTCCCCTTCTCCTCCTTCCCCCAATCCCTCCCAGCATCAGAGTCTTTTCCAATGAGTCAGCTCTTCACATGAGGTAGCCAAAGTACTGGAGTTTCAGCTTTAGCATCATTCCTTCCAAAGAACACCCAGGGCTGATCTCCTTCAGAATGGATTGGTTGGACCTCCTTGCAGTCCAAGGAACTCTCAAGAGTCTTCTCAAACACCACAGTTCAAAAGCATCAATTCTTTGGCACTCAGCTTTCTTCACAGTCCAACTCTCACATACACACATGACCACAGGAAAAACCATCGCCTTGACTAGACGGACCTTTGTTGGCAAAGTAATGTCTCTGTTTTTTAATATGCTTTTTAGGTTGGTCATAACTTTTCTTCCAAGGAGTAAGCATCTTTTAATTTCATCGTAGTGACTTTAAAATAACACAAATTTATTCTCTTACATTTGGGAGGTCAGAAGTTTGAAATCAGTCTTCTCCCACTAAAATCCAGTTATCTGCAGGGCTGGGTGCTCGAGGACGCTGCAAGAGGGACATCTCTTTCCTTGCCCTTTTCAGCCTCTAATTGTCACCTGGATTCCTTGGCTTGTGGCCCCTTCCTCCATCTCCAAAGCACAGAGCTCCAGTTACTGCTTCTCTCATTACACCACACGCTCTTCTGACCCTGGCTCTTTCTGCATACTGATTGTATCAGATCTACATAAATAATCCAGGAGAATCTCCCCATCAAGATTTTTAACTTGATCACAACTACAAAGTCCCTTTACAACACAAGAGAAGACTCTACACGTGGACATCACCAGATGGTCAACACCGAAATCAGACTGATTATATTCTATGCAGCCAAAGATGGAGAAGCTCTATACAGTCAACAAAAACAAGACCAGGAGCTGACTGTGGCTCAGATCATGAACTCCTTATTGCCAAATTCAGACTCAAATTGAAGAAAGTAGGGAAAGCCACTAAACCATTCAGGTATGACCTAAATCAAATCCTTTATGATTATACAGTGGAAGTGAGGAATAGATTTAAGGGCCTAGATCTGATAGATAGAGTGCCTGAAGAACTATGGAATGAGGTTCGTGACATTGTACGGGAGACAGGGATCAAGACCATTCCCATGGAAAAGAAATGCAAAAAAGCAAAATGGCTGTCTGGGGAGGCCTTACAAATAGCTGTGAAAAGAAGAGAGGCGAAAAGCAAAGGAGACAAGGAAAGATATAAGCACCTGAATGCAGAGTTCCAAAGAATAGCAAGAAGAGATAAGAAAGCCTTCTTCAG
>SJYT01036842.1:200910-229437 GCA_006410635.1 Cephalophus harveyi | reverse complement strand
AGAAGACTCTTGAGAGTCCCTTGGACTGCAAGGAGATCCAACCAGTCCATTCTGAAGGAGATCAACCCTGGGATTTCTTTGGAAGGAATGATGCTAAAGCTGAAACTCCAGTACTTTGGCCACCTCATGCGAAGAGCTGACTCATTGGAAAAGACTCTGATGCTGGGAGGGATTGGGGGCAGGAGGAGAAGGGGACGACCGAGGATGAGATGGCTGGATGGCATCACTGACTCGATGGATGTGAGTCTGGGTGAACTCCGAGAGATGGTGATGAACAGGGAGGCCTGGCATGCTGCGATTCATGGGGTCGCAAAGAGTCGGACACGACTGAGCGACTGAACTGAACTGAACTAAGGTATTATTCACAAGTTTCAGAGATTAGAACATGCACATATCTGAGGGACTGTTATTCAACCCGCCAACATCTTTTCAGAGGGCATCTAAACCCGAGAATAAAATTTCTCCAACAGTTTCCCTGGCTTCTTCTTCAGGTCCTGTCACGTTTAAAGACACCATATAACCATGTCTCAGCCATCAATCCGAAGTCTGTACTTTGTATGAGTTACATTCTTTACTGGTAAGACCTGGTATCTAAGATTTGACTTTTCTTCCCCCCGTTAATTTTTAAAAGTAATTTTATTTATTTATTTTTGATGGTGTGGGTCTTTGCTGCTGTGCGGGCTTTTCTCTAGTTGTGGCCAGTCGGCGCTCCTCATTGTGGTGGCTTCTCTTGTTGTGGAACACAGCCTCTAGGCCCACGAGCTCCAGTAGCTGCAGCTCCCAGGCTCTGGAACACAGGCTTAATAGTTGTGGCGCACAGGCTTAGTTGCCCCACGGCATGTGGGATCTTCCCAGGTCAGGGATAGAACCCATGTCTCCTGCAGGCACAGGCAGACTCTTTACCACTGAGCCACCAGGGAAGCCCTCCCCTTCATTTCTGAAACTGAAAACTGTACACGTCATCTTGTTAGCAGGGTAAATTGGGTCTTCCCAGGTGACATTAGTGGTAAAGAGTCCTCCCGCCAGTGCACGAGATAAAAGAGTCATGGGTTCAATCCCTGGGTCGGGAAGACCCCCCTGGAGAAGGAAAGGGCACCCCACTCCGGTGTTCTCGCCTGGAGAATCCCGTGGACCGAGGAGCCTGTCGGGCTACAGTCTATGGGGTCGCAAAGAGTCAGACATGACTGAGCACAGCACTGCAGTAGGATAAATTAGAGAACATTTGTTCTAAGCACAGGGCTTAAATCAGGCCTTGACTTTCTGGATACTCATTTTTATTGCCTTTTCTGCCAATCAGCTCTGGCCACTGTAGCAATGATGAGAACCTAAGTGGAGACCAGCATGGCATACAACTGCACATTAGACATGCCAGTTCAGCTCACAGTGCTTATTTCTCTACCAGAGCCTGCAACAGATAAATCCCATGAACCACACAATATTGAACATGTCAAGGCTGACAATTCTCTGAGGCAGAGACGCCCTAAACTGCAGGAGACTGTAGCTATTACTGTGCCTTCCAATTAGGCTACACTACAGGAAGCAATTAACCTTTGGAGAAGAGTGAGTCAACTTACACCTGTTGAATCCAGGTACAGTGAATTTTTTCATTCATTCACTTTATCAATCAAACATTCCTTACTAATTGCAAGCTGATTATACCCATCCAGTGCTGGTGCTGAAGAGATAAGAGACAATATTATAGTATGAATTTATGGTCTCATGAGGCTTGCTACTATTTATTTAGAACTTGCTATGGACCAGCCATACAGAGGAAACATTTTGGAATGCAATTCCAAATTATATTTACAGTCCTCTAATACCTCAGAGAATTTACACCAATCTTAGAACTTGATTGCTGGCTCAGATGGTAAAGAATCTGCCTGCAATGCAGGAGACCCGGATTCAATTTCTAGGTCAGAAGCATCCCTTGGAGAAGGGAATGGCTAACCCCACTCCAGTATTCTTGCCTGGAGAATCCCATGGACAGAGGAGCCTGGCAGGCTACTGTCTACTGGGGTTGCGAAGAGTCAAACATGACTGAGCAACTAACACTTTATGATTAAGGAGGAACTGGTGGGTGGAGTGAATAGGGAAGAGACCCAAGTCAAGAACAAGCTAAGTAAAATGTGGGTTCTGGAACCAAGCTGGGGCTTTGGGATATGTGGGTCATATCACCCCCTCCAGGGTTAGGCATGTGCTGATTGAAATCACTGACTGAAAGGATTAAAGGAACCAGATTGAATTTATCTGGAGAGCAGCCTCACACTCAGGGTGTTTTCTACAACTATTTCAGTGGCACTCTGGACCCAGCTGTCCAGGGACAGGCCGTCATCTGGAGATGGCCATTATCACAGGTCAAAATTCACATCTCAGAAAATGTGGTGCTGTCTCTGGGAAGCTGGAGGTAATATGCATTTTGTTCTCATCACAGAGACAAGAAAATTCCCTTTCAGTAAAGGTGCTGCCAGGAGCTGGTGTGCAAGCAGCCCAGAGCAGACCCTTGTTGATGGTGGAGACAGGAGCAGAGACAGGGCCAGCTATTTCAAGCAGCAAAGTGTAGTTATTTCCATGGATGACCACTGATAATGATAAATGCAACAAAAGCAAAGTACCTCATGATGTTTGGCAAATTACACTTCTGATGTGATCAAATTCTGATGTCCGCATCTGAAAGTCTAGAAAACTGACTGGAAAATGTATGCCCCACCCTCAGTTACACTCCGTCTTGAAGATCTTTGGGCTGCAGGGCAGACACAGTGCTCTTTACTCACTGACAGCTTCCCTCTGAATTGTGTCCAGCTTTGACTGAGTCCACTTCTTTTGAGGGAAGGAACCAAGCCAGGCCCACCTGCAGCCCCAGTCATGGGATGGAGCATTTAGGGGCTCAACTTGGGGGGACTAAAGAATTTACCTGAAATGGCCAAAAGTAAAAGATTTAGAGTACGTGTAAGATACAGATGATGGAAACAATGAGTGATGGGGTTAAGAGGAAGTCTGTCTTGTTCATTCAGTCAGCATTTCATAAATATATTTTGAGCGTTTATGCTGGACCAGACTCCACAACTAGTAACGGGGATTCAGTGGTGAACAAATCACAGGTCCTGCCTGCAAACTCTTCTGCCTGATGGGCATCTTGGTTTAGCAGGAAAAGGCCAGGTCACTGTAGGGATATCTGGTGGTTGCCTGTCCAGCATCCATTCCCACCACAGCCCTTCCAAGCCATACTCCACTTTATTCTGGAGACCTGGGGTTTGCCTGGGTATGATGGTATTTCCAGCTCTGGAGATGGGCCCTCCTAGTTTAGGCTAATCACTGTGTCCAAAACTGCAATCAGGAAACAGGGCCCCTGCCCTGGCCCCACACTTCAGGGTGTTCAGCTTTCAAGCATGCATTTTGGGCTTCCCACGTGGTGCTAGTGGTAAAGAACCCACCTGCCGATACAGGAGACATGAGTTAGATCCTTAGGTTGAGAAGATCTCCTAGAGGAGGGCAAGACAACCCACTCCAGGATTCTTGCCTAGAGAATCCCAAGGACTGAGAAGCAGTCCACCGGGTTGCAAAGAGTCAGACATGACTGAAGCAACTTAACATACATGCATGCACACAGCATGCATTTTACTATGCTGCGAGAGTCTGCGGGACTGAGGGGACAGACCCACAGGGATCTTGCGTGTTACTCCCTCAGTCATGTCCAACTCTTTGTGACCCCATGGACTTGTAGCCCGCCAGGCTCCTCTGTCCATGGGATTCTCCAGGCAAGAATCCTGGAGTGGGGTTAGCCATTCCCTTCTCCAGGGGCTCTTCCTGACCCAGGGATCGAATGCAGTTCTCCCACACTGGGGGCAGATTCTTTATCATCTGAGCTACCAGGGAAGTACAGAACAGACCCTTGGTATCTGGGCTCTACTTCCAGGCCTGCGTGGGCCTCCTGCCCAGCTCTGTCCTCCCAGAAGCAGGTCATGCTGCCAGTGGGCCCAGGCCAAGGCCAGATGTGGAGTTTGAACATAAGAACAGAGGTATCCACATGCATGCACATGAAGCCCTTCACGGTGTGGATAGAGCATGGGGTGGATGAGCAAAGGGTGGGCCGTTGCCTAGAATCCTCTGTTTGTATACTGGCCTGGAAGCCATAAATGTCCACATAAGCCTAAGATATCCCATCTTCCATCAACCTGCAAATGGTTCAGGAGTGGGCAAGGAACCCAAGTTAATTCCACCAAGGGAATTTGGGAAATTTTATGGGGTGTCACTGAAGGAACCTTCTAGGACTACTCTTGCCTAAGACCAGCCCTACCTCTGAAGGTTTGGGGTTTTGTAAGTGAATCAATTCCCTTTATCGTTTAAGCCACTTTAAATTGGAGTTTCTGTTTCTTACAACCAAAAACATCCTAATAGGTTATCAACCCCACTTCTATCAGCTACCAGCTAAGGTATAATGAGCCCACATGTAATTTCTATTTCAACAAGACTCAACATCCTCAAATGTACAGGAGGATGATGACTCAAATGTTGCTGGGTGGCTAGGAGGAAGGAATGAAGCCGTGAGTGGAAAACACTGCCTGCCGTGGCGTAAAGTAGGTGCTTAGTAAATGTCACTTCCCATCTGACCAATGGAGACTAGAGCAGGGGTCCCCAGTCTTGGGAATCTAATGCCTAATGACCTAAGGTGGAGCTGATGTCATAATAATAGAAATAAAGTACACAATAAATACAATGCCCTTGAATCATCTCCCAAACCATCCCCCTCCCCCAACCAGCCCTAGTCTGTGGAAAAATTGTCTTCCAGAAAACCAGTCCCTGGTGCCAGAAAGGCTGGGGAGCGCTGGACTAAAGGGCTCAGATGAAGCTGCTAGAGGAATCTAGGACAATCACTCCTTCGTGCCACAACTTTTTACTAGGCCCCTCCCAGGCATCAGGCTCCATATTAGGGGTTAATATCCAAAGATGGATGAGTCAGAGGCTCTGCCCTTAAAGGACATACAGGCTCACAGACTGCAAGGGAAAGAGATGCATCCTCGATCACATCAGCCTGGATGTTTCTGACATGTTTCCCATATGTCATTCGTGGGAACTTCTCAGGGCCTGGCACAGAGGAGATGTTCCCCACTGTTTGTTAAATGATTAGGATGTGAAAAGACTACGCCTTAAAGAACAGGTTGGATATGCATAAACAAAGAGAAATTTCAATCACATTTTATGTTAGAAATTGTTTTCGGTTGCTATTAACAGAGATTTTCTCTCTCCTATGAGAGATTCCAGGGTTGCCATGGTGGCTTCAAAGAACCCTTGCTTTTTCTATCTTTCTGCTTGGCTATATGTAGCCTTCCTGTCAAGGTTTCTTCTAATTCCAGAAAACCAGTCCCTGGTGCCAGAAAGGCTGGGGAGCGCTGGACTAAAGGGCTCAGATGAAGCTGCTAGAGGAATCTAGGACAATCACTCCTTCGTGCCACAACTTTTTACTAGGCCCCTCCCAGGCATCAGGCTCCATATTAGGGGTTAATATCCAAAGATGGATGAGTCAGAGGCTCTGCCCTTAAAGGACATACAGGCTCACAGACTGCAAGGGAAAGAGATGCATCCTCGATCACATCAGCCTGGATGTTTCTGACATGTTTCCCATATGTCATTCGTGGGAACTTCTCAGGGCCTGGCACAGAGGAGATGTTCCCCACTGTTTGTTAAATGATTAGGATGTGAAAAGACTACGCCTTAAAGAACAGGTTGGATATGCATAAACAAAGAGAAATTTCAATCACATTTTATGTTAGAAATTGTTTTCGGTTGCTATTAACAGAGATTTTCTCTCTCCTATGAGAGATTCCAGGGTTGCCATGGTG
Source organism: Cephalophus harveyi (assembly GCA_006410635.1). Taxonomy (NCBI): domain Eukaryota; kingdom Metazoa; phylum Chordata; class Mammalia; order Artiodactyla; family Bovidae; genus Cephalophus; species Cephalophus harveyi. The sequence goes on along the minus strand of SJYT01036842.1, from coordinate 223,600 downwards.
GCTTCAAAGAACCCTTGCTTTTTCTATCTTTCTGCTTGGCTATATGTAGCCTTCCTGTCAAGGTTTCTTCTAAAGGTCCTGGAAGGCTGCTACAGCTCCAGCCATTCTATCCATATTCCAGGTAGCAGTTGGGAGAGAGAGAAAAAAGTGAAAAGACAAAAAGGGGTTTACCCCAGTGACCTTCCTTCTCAGAAGTCTCTCCCTCTAAACTTCCACTTAAAATCACCAGCTCAAGTTTAATTCTGTGACTACTCCTAGGTACAAAGGAAATGGTGTCAACTAGGCACAACAATGGCTTCATAATACAGATCTATTGGCAATAAAGACAAGGAGGATGGAGGTTAGGGAGAAAACCAGCTGCTGCTGTCACCCATGAGCACCATAAGAGCAGAGATGAAGATGATTAAATACAGATGCAAACTCTTTTATATAAAATAGATAAGGTCCCACTGTACAGCACAAGGAACTCTGTATTCAACATCCTGTGATAAACCATAATTAAAAAGAATATATATATGCAACTGAATCACTTTGCTATACAGCAGAAATTAACATAACATAGTAAATCAACCATGTGTGTGTGCTCAGTCACTCGGTCATGTCTGCCTCCTTCTAACTCCATGGACTGTAGCCTGCCAGACTCCACCGTCCATGGGATTTTCCAGGCAAGAATACTGGAGAGGGTTGCCATGCCCTCCTCCAGGGGACCTTCCCAACCCAGGATTGAACCCACATCTCTTGCATCTCCTGCATCGGCAGATGGATTCTTTACTACTGTACCACCTGGGAAGCCTGAAAAAAACTATTAAACAGCACATGACCAAGAGCAAGGAGAGGGCAGATTTGGTTTGAGCGGAAGGTAATGAAGAGGTAGTAAGTCAGGATTTCAAGCTTTCAGTTCAGTCACTCAGTCGTGTTCAACTCTTTGTGACCCCATGGACTGCAGCACGCCAGGCTTCCCTGTCCATCACCAACTCCCAGAGCTCAAACTTTAGAGTCAGAAATACCTAGAGAGCTGTTCCAACACAAATGACTGGACCCCATCTCCAGGGTTTCTCGTTCAGGAGATCTTGAGTGAAGCCCTAAAATTTTCTGCATTTCTAACAAGTTGGCAGAGAATATTGATGCTTCTGGTCTGGGGCCCACACTTTGAGAACCACTTTTGGATGAATTTAGTATTTCATTCTCTGAGCATCACAGACTCCCTTGAAGCTTTTGAGTTAAGAAGAAAAACAATGAACAAACTGATTTATGAAGGCTTATCTGGCAGAGGTCTGTAGGATGGGCTGGAGAGGGTAGAGATGGAGGCAGAGGCAGAGGCTGCGGCAATAAGAAGGCAGGAAGGAAACCAGCATTGGCACTGTGTTCAGCTAGGCTTTGCTGTATTATTTATAGCAATTCCATGAAGATGCTGACCTCCAAACCCAAATTTTATCAGCTGTGGGGAAACCAATCAAGCTAGCTGCCTTGTGCCCAAGACCACTCTGGTATTGAAGGTGTATTAATATTGATGATTGTTTAAAAAAAAAAAAAAGCAAAGATGATATGAAGATATGTGTCCCTGTCTCCCAGTCCCACCCAAATGCAGCCCAAAAAAGTTTATACTGAAAAATGAGAAGCAGCTGGATGGGACTCACAAATTATCAAGTCATGATTAGAAGAAATAAAATGGCAGAGAGAAACTAGATCAATGCGAGGCAGGATGTACATTCCGCCCCCTGCCCCCGCCAGCCCCCTTCGAGTTAGGACCTGTCTCTTATACACATCTAAGTAAGCAGCTGCTGGAGTTTTTTGGACAGAAACTCCAAAATATCAGTCAAGAGAGGAGGCTGGGTCTTGCCCAGATAGGAGATGAAAGATCACAAATTTCTCTAAGTCAAAGAGATCTTTCTGACTGGAAAGCTCCTTGGAGGTCAAAACGGGAGTGATGTCAACCTACCCATAGACCTCTTCATTGGAATCTATCTTGGCTGCGAGATGGGTGTTCACACACGAGAGGATCATGATATAAAGAGAGGCTCCCGCGTGCTAAGTTGCTTCAGTCATGTCTGACTCTTTGCAACCCTACGGACTGTAGCCCGCCAGGCTCCCCTGTCTATGAGATTCTCCAGGCAAGAATACAGGAGTGGGTTGCCATGCCCTCATCCAGGTGATCTTCTCAACCCAGGGATCAAACCTGCATCTCTAATGTCTCCTGCATTGACAGGCGAGTTCTTTACCACTAGTGCCACCTGGAAAGGCCAAGAGGCTCAGAACTAGGCAAAGCAAGATGATTGGACACAGGAAACCAGGAGGAAATGCCCCATAGAAGTGATTTAAACTACTACTCTCTGAGTCGGCCCGTGTGTCTGTCCACACGTACTATACTCTTTCCTCCTAATAAACACTTTATTTGTTTCACTACTTTCTGTCTTTGTGGGAAGTCTTTTCTGCAAAGCTGAAGGGTCGGGGCTTCGTCACTGCCCACCGGTCTAGCAGCTATCGGCCCGTGTGTCTGTCCACACGTACTATACTCTTTCCTCCTAATAAACACTTTATTTGTTTCACTACTTTCTGTCTTTGTGGGAAGTCTTTTCTGCAAAGCTGAAGGGTCGGGGCTTCGTCACTGCCCACCGGTCTAGCAGCTAAGATTCAGCTCTCTCCGAGCTGAGACCTGATTTCAGTCTCTAGCCAGGAACCAAAGCTGCTGCTGGTCGAGGCCATCCAAGATCAAACGGATCCTTGTTCCTTGCAGACCCGAGTCTCCACCTGTTTCTGCTTGTCTTGCCTTCACCTGAGTCTGGGGCTTGCTCTTCAGTCTCAAATATACAGGGAGGGGGGGCAGCCAACTGAGGATTTAAAGCGGCTCGAGTGTTGCTGCTGTGCAGTCACCAAGTCATGTCCGACTCTTGGCGACCCCATGGGCTGCAGCACCCCAGGCTTCCCTGTCCTCACTATCTCCCAGAGTTTGCTCACACTCGTGTCCATTGAGTCAGAGATGCCATCCAACCATCATCCAACTCAAGGGTAGCCCTAGACTTCAGTCTCTGGGAAAAGGAATGCTCAACACAGCTTGACAACCAGAGGTGGCTAGATTTCAGTCCCCATTTGTCCACTTGGCCAATGCCCTTGAGCTGGACACAACCTGTGGAAGAGTAAGAGGTGGCCAGACTGTGAGAGGGACCACCCTCAGGAGCTCCGGGTTTCTCCTCTGTCAGATGGGACGTTAGGGAACCGCCGCAGAGTTTGGGGGCAGATAAAGGGAAGTAAACCATACAAAGTACCTGCACGTGGCTGGTGACCAGCAACGGTTTCCTTCCAGATTTCCTTTCGAATCAGTGAGGGTAGCCGGATGGGTTAAGCCTCTTGGGCTGTGAAGGAATCATCTGTTCCTGCAAATCTTGGCACAGCCGCCGCTGCTTGGCATTTGCAGCAATGTGCCTGCTGCCTCTTGGCCAGCAGCTCATGGTCTGGCACGAGGAGGAAGCGATGCAGGGTGCACAGGACTGGGACCAGCTGACCTTCCGCGGTCAGCACATTAGCTTCTGAATACTGCCCGCTTCAGGGGTCGCCCTGCCCCTGACTGAGAGTCTGAGATTGCGAGGCCTTTCTTTCCTTTTTCATTAATTTCCTAAGCTCCAACACCGCCAAGATAATGCCCCCACCAGGTGCAGGGACATCGAATAGCCAGGTCCCGCGTGCTTGGCACAGGTGCTGGAGAGGCCAGGAAGGCTGGGCCACGGGCATCGTTTCAGCAAGCCCTGTTGATGTGAGTGATGTGAAGGGCTTTCACCGCTGATGACTCTCTTTCTAAAGGGGCCGGCCAAGAGGCTGAAGTACCAAGTCCCAATTAAATCACAAAAGAAGTGGGAGCAGGTGGAGGATGAGTGGGGAGGGAGGCTGCCTCCTCCTAAGTCTCCAAGGACCACCTCCCCTACTTGCCCAAGGCTGAGTGAGGCTTCCTGGGTGGGGACTTTTCTCCTCTTTGTCTAGGAATAATAGTAAAAGATGCTGAGCACCAGTCACGGGCTGGGCATGGGCAATCCAGGTGGGAGTGAGACTTGGTGAGCAAGCTGGCATTTGAGTCGGGGAGAGACCAGCAAACAATCTCTGGCCACAATATGGTAGGGGTCTAATTGGGCTCGGTGGGGATGTTGCTAGTAGAGGAGGGAGGGCACATCCATCTCTGCTTGCAGTGGTGGGGAGGCTTCAGAAAGGAAGGGTCTCTGGTGCTGATTCCCAAAGGGACGGGCAGGAGTTTGCAAAGCAGAGGAGGTGGGAATGGCATTCCAGGAGCAGGAAGAGCATGTAGCAGCAAGAGCCCTGAAGTGTGGTGAGGATGGAGGAGCAAGTAGGGCACTGAGGCCAGCGAGGCAGCGGCTCTGAAAAGGGCCTCTGACAGTCCTGTCGAGGGGCCAAGGGAAGGAGAAGTCAGGGGGTGAACTGGGGACTGGGATTGACATGCATGCACAACTGACACTATTTATAAAAATAGATAGCTAATGAGAGCCGACTGTGCAGCACAGGGAACTCTACTCAGTGCTCTGTGATGACCGAAATGGGAAGGAAGTCCAAAAAAGAGGGGCTATATGTGTATGTGGAGCTGATTGCCTTTGCTGTACAGTAAAAACTAACACAGCATTGTAAAGCAAATATACTCCAATAATTAAAAAAAAAAAAAAAGGACAAAGGAGGGAGAAGCCTTATAGTCCACAAAGCAAACTCCTTAAGCTGCTCTGTGTCACACACACACACCCACACACACATTCACTTTCGCCATCTGCATTTGTGGGGCTGGGGAAGGGCAGACTGGTACGATAAGGAACTTCTAGGAGCTGGGTGCTTGCTATGATATCCAGGCCAGCAAAAGGGAGAGAGTAAATCCTAAAGTCTAAGATCAGTGCAGAGGGCACAGACTTGGGGATGGAAGTTTAAGTTAAAAGACCTGGAAGAAAGAAGCTGGGCAAGAGGAGAGGGCATCCGGGATTTTGCCATGCCTGGGGCTCTTTGTCTGCATCTTATGCTGTATTAGTGACATGGCCTCATCTCTCTCTAATTATCTGGATTCACTGTCATCAAAGCTCATCTGACTTCTGCCCCTAACCCATCCCTATAGGTTGTCGTTAGTGTCAGGAAAGGCGGCAGGCAGGGAGCTGCCAGGAGCGTAAGGCCTGGGTCTTGTAGGTACAACATTGTTTGAGCTCATGGTCGTGGACTCTGTAGGGTCTGCCCAGCTCAAGGGTCTGGATGAAAAGCATGGGAACTAGATCCAGGGTAGATGTAGGATCATTCTCCAGCCACTCAGAGAAAACCAGTATCGTGCGTTTGATTTCTCCCAAAACCATGAGGGAGAGAGAATACCACCAGGGATGAGCCCCACCAATGATATGAAAAACATGCACCTGGGGCTTCTGTGAATAGGAGCTGATTTTTCCTTGCATACTAGTGATGTCTAAATAGTCCAGATGGTGTCCCTGAGACCCTGCAGCACAGTGGGCTGGGGGAGGGTCATGGCAATTCAGCCCAATAAACATTGCTTGTTGTCTGCTGAGACAGCACTGTGCTTGATATCTAAAAAGGGAACAATACCAATCCGGCCTGGCTTTCCTGAAGCTTATAGTCTACTTGGGGAAACAGAAAATTAAACCTCAGTTACAACTGGCCTGTGCTAGATCTAGGATTGAAGAAGCACAGGTAGCCATGGAAAGCTATCCCAGGGACCCAAAAGGGGCTGTGTGGGTGTCAAGGATGTTCCAGGCAGAAGAAAGAGTGCAGCAAAGCTCTGAGATCACAGAGACTGGCACAGACAAGCAGGGAACAAGAGTAGTGTAGCTGGATAGAGGACATGCTCTGCGCTGGGAGGTAGGTGCAGGCCAGAGTGGAATCCCAAAGCCAGGACCAAAAGAAAGGGTAAAAAAAAAAAAAAGGACAAAGGAGGGAGAAGCCTTATAGTCCACAAAGCAAACTCCTTAAGCTGCTCTGTGTCACACACACACACCCACACACACATTCACTTTCGCCATCTGCATTTGTGGGGCTGGGGAAGGGCAGACTGGTACGATAAGGAACTTCTAGGAGCTGGGTGCTTGCTATGATATCCAGGCCAGCAAAAGGGAGAGAGTAAATCCTAAAGTCTAAGATCAGTGCAGAGGGCACAGACTTGGGGATGGAAGTTTAAGTTAAAAGACCTGGAAGAAAGAAGCTGGGCAAGAGGAGAGGGCATCCGGGATTTTGCCATGCCTGGGGCTCTTTGTCTGCATCTTATGCTGTATTAGTGACATGGCCTCATCTCTCTCTAATTATCTGGATTCACTGTCATCAAAGCTCATCTGACTTCTGCCCCTAACCCATCCCTATAGGTTGTCGTTAGTGTCAGGAAAGGCGGCAGGCAGGGAGCTGCCAGGAGCGTAAGGCCTGGGTCTTGTAGGTACAACATTGTTTGAGCTCATGGTCGTGGACTCTGTAGGGTCTGCCCAGCTCAAGGGTCTGGATGAAAAGCATGGGAACTAGATCCAGGGTAGATGTAGGATCATTCTCCAGCCACTCAGAGAAAACCAGTATCGTGCGTTTGATTTCTCCCAAAACCATGAGGGAGAGAGAATACCACCAGGGATGAGCCCCACCAATGATATGAAAAACATGCACCTGGGGCTTCTGTGAATAGGAGCTGATTTTTCCTTGCATACTAGTGATGTCTAAATAGTCCAGATGGTGTCCCTGAGACCCTGCAGCACAGTGGGCTGGGGGAGGGTCATGGCAATTCAGCCCAATAAACATTGCTTGTTGTCTGCTGAGACAGCACTGTGCTTGATATCTAAAAAGGGAACAATACCAATCCGGCCTGGCTTTCCTGAAGCTTATAGTCTACTTGGGGAAACAGAAAATTAAACCTCAGTTACAACTGGCCTGTGCTAGATCTAGGATTGAAGAAGCACAGGTAGCCATGGAAAGCTATCCCAGGGACCCAAAAGGGGCTGTGTGGGTGTCAAGGATGTTCCAGGCAGAAGAAAGAGTGCAGCAAAGCTCTGAGATCACAGAGACTGGCACAGACAAGCAGGGAACAAGAGTAGTGTAGCTGGATAGAGGACATGCTCTGCGCTGGGAGGTAGGTGCAGGCCAGAGTGGAATCCCAAAGCCAGGACCAAAAGAAAGGGCTTTACATGGAAACCATAGGAAAACAGGGAGAAGGTGGAGGAGGGGAACAGCATCAACTTCTGGGGTGAATTACTCTGCCTTGTGGAAAAGGGGCTGGAGGGTAGCAAGAGGGCAAAGAGGACTTCACTTAACGGATTACTGTGTTGCTCAGGCAAGAGATGGTGGAACCTGGATTTGAACACACAAATGGAGGTGGAGGGATGTTCAAAGACACCAGAGATACTTATGCTAGTGGCAAAGAACCCACCTGCCTATGCAAGAGACATAAGAGACGCAGGTTTGATCCCTGGGGTGGGAAAATCCCCTGGAGGAGGGTATGGCAACCCACTCCAGTATTCTTGCCTGGACAATCCCCATGGACAGAGGAGCCTGGTGGGCTATGGTCTATAGGTCACACAGAGTCGGACACGATGGAAGTGATTAAGCAGCAGCGCTGTCAAAGGGGTGGTGGGATTATAAAGCACTGCAGAACTCCAGGAGTGGGTGAAAATGAGAAAGTGGAAGCAAAGAGTGAAAACCACTGTTTCAAGAAAAGAAGGAAGGAGGGTAGGACCAGCAGCTAGAGGGGAGATGCAAAGCCAAGTGAGGCTGTTTTCTATTTATTTCTGTTTTCAGGGTGGGGATGATTTCAGAATCTTTGCATCTGCAGGGACAGAGGCAGGAGAGAAGACGTTGAAGGTGTGGGGCCACAGTGGGGATAGAGCAAGGAAGCAGAGGAGGCAGAGGGGATGAAGGCCAAGGTACAGGAAATGGTGCAGCCTGGGATGCAGAGGAAAGCAGAAGTGGTCCGTTGAGGGACAAATCCGTGAGAAGGCGTGAGCGAGTCTGAGGACGTTTTGGGGACGCTGCCCTGTGGTGGTACTTCCTCTGGAGGTAGAGCGTAAGTAAGATCACCTGCTGAGACTGGGTGGGTGTAGGTGTGATCAGTTAAAACCACTGTGGGACCTCCCTGGTGGTCCAGCGGTAAAGAATCCGCCTGCCAATGCAGGAGGCGTGGCTTCAATCTCTGGTCAGGGAAGATTCCACGTGCTGCGGGGCGACTAAGCACATGAGCCACAGCTGCTGAAGCCCGTGTGCCTAGAGGCCACGCTCTGCAACACGAGCAGCCCCGCAATGAGAAGTCTGCACACTGCAACTTGAGAAAGCCCTCGCACAGCAACAAAGACCCAGTGCCACCATAAATAAGTAACATAAATAAGTATAACAGGAGGAGGAATTTGTAAAAGAAAATAAAAAGCCAAAAGCCACTGTGAAGACTGGGGGCAGAGAGCAATCAGGAGAAAGAGAAGTCGTCTGGAGCAGTGTCAGCTCTACTTCTGGTTGATTACTGGGAATTTATCTTGGCCCCAATTTGCAGGCTGTCTCTCTCTCTCTCTCTTTTTTTTTTCTTGACAATGCAGCAGAAAGGGCCAAGAGGTGAAGTGGTCCATAGCTGGGGTTTTGTCAGAAGGGGGAGATGAAGGGGCTTGAGTTGAGGATGCTGGCAAGACAGTGGTTGACACTCAGCATGGATCCCAGACTCCAGGCAGGAAGGATGGGAATTGCTGATGGACAGAGGGAAATAGGTCAAGTGACAGGCTGTCGGAAGGAGGATGCACGTGACTGGTGACAAACATGAGCAGGGACAGGGTTATGATCAGAGAATGGGATGTCTGAAATGTTGATTTCAGAGGTAGAGTCCCATGGAAGCAAACCTGAGATACACTGGGAGGAAGTGTCCGGTGGGCCAGGGCAGGAAGCGTGAATTCAGGTCATCATTCCAAACAGGTCCAGGTAAAGGGGTGAAGCCAGAAGCTGAAAGAGGAGCTAGGCTGTGGTCACTGAGGTTTTGGGGTGGGGGGCTGCCAGTGGGCCCCCTTAGAGGGATGCGATGGGGTGCTCAGGAGACACTCTCTTGATGAGACTTATCAAGGCCCCATTTATGCGCTGTCCTTGCCTCACACGTGACCGTTGCCACCATGCATCATTGTTTCTGTATATTAACAATTACATCAAAAGCATCGTTGTTTTTGTATGTAAACAACTAGTATTCTGTATATTAATATGATAATAACTATCCAAGTTTATATAACACAGAGTTCACGTCTGTAACTGCTTCAGCTGAGCCCCCTTTGAGAGGCCACAGGGGTGGGGAGGAGGGAAATGTGTCATCGTCTGTTTGTTTTTAGCTGCAGCGGGTCTTCGTGGCTGTGAGTGGACTTTAGCTGTAGCGAGTGGGGGCCCCCCTCTAGTTGGGGTGTGCAGGCTTCTCACTGAGGCGGCTTCTCTCGCTGCAGAGCGTGGTCTCTAGGAGACACTGGCATCAGCAGCCGTGGCGTACCAGCTTAGTTGCCCCACAGGTGTGGGATCTTCCAGGGCCAGGGATCAAATCCACATCATTGGCAGGCAGACTCTTAACCACTGGACCACCAGGGAGGTCCTGTCACCATCTACAAAGGTGGCAATTTCTCAGCTCTTCCCCAACTCTTCTTTCAAAGGGTTCCCCTTCCCCTTCTCCCTCCTGAACTGGCACTGAGGGCAGAGGGGAGCTGGCAAAGCCTCATGAGGGGTCCCACCATCCCCTGAGTCCTGCTAGGGCGGCCCCTCTCACCTCCTCACTGGCTTCCTGCACTGGGGTTTCCTGAGGGGAAACGGCTACCCTGTGATTCTTGGGAATCACACAGATAGAAAGTGATGGAGGGAGGCCTCCAACCCAGGTCCATGTGATCCAGAGCCTGAGGCAGTAGTCACGGTATGCATGCATGTGTGCATGTGTGCGTGCATGCATGTGTGCGTGAGAGCTAAGTCGCTTCAGTCATGTCAGACTCTTTGTGATCCTATGAACTGTAGCCCATCAGGCTCCTCTGTCCATGGAATTCTAAAGGTAAGAATACTACAGTGGGTTTCCATTTCCTCTTCCAGGGACCTTCCTGACCCAGGCACTGAACTTGAGTCTCCTGCACCTCCTGCACTGGCAAGAAGATTCTTCTTCCACTGAGCCCCCTGGGAAGCCCCTAGCCACTGTACACACAGCCTCAGCTAGGCCACCCAGCTTCCAACTCCTAAGTCCAGAAACCAAGAATCTCATTTTCGTTCTCTCTCCCTGGAGCCCCAAGGGTAGTGTGTGTGCGTATGTTTAGTCACTCAGTCGTGTCTGACTCCTTGCGACCCCAGTGACTATAGCCTGCCAGGAGCCTTTGTCCATGGAATTCTCTGGTCAAGAATACTGGAGTGGGTAGCCTTTCCCTTCTCCAGGGGCTCTTCCCAACCCAGGGATCAAACCCAGGTCTCCCACATTGCAGGTGGATTCTTAACCAACTGAGGCACCAGAGAAGCCCAAGAATACTGGAGTGGGTAGCCTATTCCTTCTCCAGGGGATCTTCCCAACCCAGGAATCAAACCGGGGTCTCCTGCATTGCAGGCGGATTTTTAACCAGCTGAGCTATCAGGGAAGCCCCCCCAAGGGTAGTATTTTCTGCATTTTTCCCCTAATAGCAAGTGAAGGAGGTAAAGAAATATTTTACCATCTCTCCAGTGTTGGAGCCATTGGGAAGAATGATGGGGTTAATATTCATCCAGGCCGACCCAGACTAGCCATATCAATTGTTAAAATATTGAAGATTGAATTGCTAAAATATTCTTATTCCAGCTGGTAAATAACTGCTCTCCTCAAGTCCACCCTCCCAAGGGAGACCTTCTGGTGCTTCGTTCTGTTTGGTTCCCAAGCTGTGTACATTGATAAATATATTGAATATTACCCCTAAAAGTGGAAAAGAGAAGTTTTACCCAACTAGGATGGGACACATATGTATAAATGCTACCTGGAGCTATTGATGGTGCCATAGAATTGTCATTTTCTGTAACATTAGTGAAATAACTCGTGAAACCACAGAGCATAATGCCTAGCACATAGCAGGTGTTCACTAAACATTAGCTGTGTGATAACCTAAGTCATCTTGCTAAAAGCCTCCCTGGAGGAAGAGTTTGGAGCCCAGCAATTCCCAGACTTGATGGAGCTGACACTCATAGCAATTTTCATTTAAGTCCCTGAAGTGGAGATACGAGTCAGATATGGCTAGAACTATATCCAGATGCTAGAGCATCTGGATAAGTTAACCAAGGTGGTTTCCTGGACATCAGAACCACTGGACCTGAATGGGGACTAACTGACAGGCAAAAGCAAAGTGAAATAAGAAAGAAAATTGTGCCAAAAGCAGAAGCCAATTGGACTCAGCACCAAGTCCTTTCTGTGAACAGATGCTGAAAGTGTTAGTTGTTCAGCTGTGACCGACTCTTTGCAACCCCATGGACTATAGCCGGCTTCTGTCCAGGGAATTCTCCAAGCAAGAGTACTGGAGTGGGTTGTCATGCCCTCCTCCAGGGGATCTTCCTGGTCCAGAAATCAAACCTGCATCTCCTATATCACAGGCAGATTCTTTACCACTGAAGCCACTTGGAAAGCCTAGGATACTGGAATGGGTAGCCATTCCCTTCTCCAGAGGATCTTCCCAACCCAGGGATCAAACCCAGGACTCCCTCATTGCAGGCAGATTCTTTACTGTCTGAGCCATCAGAGAAACATTGGTCCCTGTCATTTACTGAGTGGTGTACCCTCTTTTAATCCTTAAACCCACTGTAGAAAGAATACCAGCATTCCTGTTTTTGATGTTTGGAAATTAGAGATTAGAATTCGGTTCAGTCCAATCCAGTTGCTCAGTCATGTTCAATTCTTTGTGACCCCATGGACTGCAGCACGCCAGACTTCCCTATCTATCACCTACTCCCAGAGCTTGCTCAAACTCATGTCCATCGAGTCAGGCTGGTCATTGGTCCAAGGTCCATGGGTATTAGGGCTTGGAGTTGGAAATCCCATACATTCTATCTGGTTCTACAGCAGTTAGTCTGTCCCCTCCACCATGAGCCCAGGTGTTCGCCTTATACACTGCTGTGGTTTAACAGACCCCTAGAAGGAAATCACAAAAAATAATAGTCCAAATATTCACATATTCCCAATTAGACTTGCTTTCAGTAGAACTCACCCGCAATCCAGACAATCCAGCAAGGTCTGTGATGATGGGAGGGGTAAAGACATGCAAAGAACCAGACACACACACCTGCACCTGCCAGAAAAGCAAGACAAGACCTGTGACAACCACTCACTGCCTTGGGTGGAGAATTGGATGTGGGTGGGGAGAATTGGATGGTGCCAAGGAAATGCTTTGCCAATGGATGGCACCCCCAGATGAACAGGCTTGGCCTTGGTGTACAAGGGAGCTGTGAATGACAAGGCAGATGAGTGTCCCTGGTGGGCCCGGTGACTGGATTGATGCACGGGAGCTGTGTTCCTGCACTGGTCGTGTTTGCAACTGGGATTAACACAGAGAGAGCGGGCTACAGGCTGGAGTCCCCCTGTGTGTTCACTCAGTGTCTCTGATGCCTCGACTTTGCTAACTGTGTGTGTGTGTGTGTGTGTGTGTGTGTGTGCATGTATGTGCGTAGAGCTCTCCATGGTTCTCAAAGTGCTGTCTCAAACAGGATGGCTTTTTACCTGAATGAGGATTTTGAAGATGATGGTATTCTGGGTTCCTGGAGCCCAGTGTTGCCATCAGCAGGTGAAGGAGTCAAGTTGTTTTTCCTTTTCTTTCTCTCTCAGTAGAATCAGCTACTTCCTAACTGGTCTCCCATAGGCTGGATACCACTGTGTCCATTCTTGAATCCACTGCCTCAGATGCCTTCATAAACACAGATCTGACTATGTTTCTGCTCAGAAATTATCTAAGACTCTCCAGTACCATAGTCTGTCCACAGATGATATTCCGAATATGGAAATGTGGGCAAGTAAGTTTGGGGAAGAGGCTACAAATCAGATCCTCTCTTTGTTTCACCATGTACAGCGGCATATTAATGGGAGTACACAGACCTGATTCCCTGTGTGGGGGAGTCTTGTAAATAATTTGGGCCACAGAAATGTACTTTCTTTGCCCTCTGTAACATCTACTAAAATCTCAAGGTGATCTTATAGAACAAGTTTTGGAAAAGGTCTGCCTAGAAGATAATACCCATACTGAATAGCTCGACATGCAAAACTTTCCAGAACCTTGACTTAATATTCTTGAAAAGTTGTAAGAGTTCAGGCTCAAGAATCAGATCCCAGTTCTAATCCTAACACTGCCATTTAATCCTGTGAACCCTTGGCCTTAATTACTCTCCTATTCTGTGCCACAGGTTTCTTATCTGTAAATGACAATGCTGTGCCTTCTTGAAGGGTTACTATAAAGGATTGCACGAGAGAACCAATGTAAATCCCATAGTAGCATATCGAGCCTACAGAAAGTACTCAGTGAATGGAATTTCTATTATTATAATTATCTTTAATGCAAAAAAGCAGACCATTTCTGAGCACACAGTACCTGACTTTCTTCTCAAATTTCTACAGACTCAAAGACCTCGGTACTGACAAAAGCAGTGAAAATAACTGGCCAGGATGTAGAATTTCAGGGGTTTTCAGCACCAGAAAAATAACTTGGCCACATGACATGACTGACTATGAACATCACTGCCTATGAAGATTAGAAGACAGAAGGTCTGCATTTTCTGGTCTTAAAACTATGTGTAACTCGGTTTGGGACCCTGGACAACAGTCTTGGCCTCTTAGGGACCCAGTTTCCCCTCCTGCAGATGGCAACGTTGGGTAGGAAGATGCCTAAGCTCCCTACCATGGGAAAAGTCTAAGTCCATGGGGAAATCCTCCTTCTCTACTGGCTTAGCGTGCGTGCGTGCATGTTCGGTTTCTTCAGTCATGTCTGACTCTTTTTTGACCCTATGGACTGCAGGCCATCAGGCTCCTCTGTCCACGGGATTCTGCAGGCTAGAACACTGGAATGGGTTGCCATGCCCTCCTCCAGGGGACCTTCCTGACTCAGGGATCAATCCCCTGTCTCCTGTGTCTCCTGCATTACTGGCAGCTTCTTTACCCACTAAGCACCTAGGAAGCCCCTGTGTGAACACATTGCCTCAGGCATGTGTCAGTTGGCTCCCAGGGTAGCGTGGGATCTGTCACTCTAAAAGCATCACACAGAGATCAACACACCACTTGTGTTGCCTTACATCACAAAGGACCCACTCCCGGTCTGCCTGTGTGCCTAGGTCACGGCAGCAGAACCTTGTTCTGAACATATAGGTCAGTCCAGAGGAAATGCAGACAGAGGAAGTTTTTCCTTTCTACCTATCTGATACTTTGTCTTGTCTCTGGTTCACTTGGTACCAATAAGTGAATCACTGGGGGGGCAGTAATGATTGGAATGTGGGTTCTATGACTTGACCATATGTAATCTCTGTAGAGAGACAACAGACTGGTTCCAAATAGAAAAAGGAGTACGTCAAGGCTGTATATTGGCACCCTGCTTATTTAACTTCTATGCAGAGTACATCATGAGAAACGCTGGACTGGAAGAAACACAAGCTGGAATCAACATTGCCGGGAGAAATATCAATAATCTCAGATATGCAGGTGACACCACCCTTATGGCAGAAAGTGAAGAGGAGCTAAAAAAGCCTCTTGATGAAAGTGAAAGTGGAGAGTGAAAAAGTTGGCTTAAAGCTCAACATTCAGAAAACTAAGATCATGACATCTGGTCCCATCAAAATCATTGCAGATGGGGACTGCAGCCATGAAATTAAAAGACGCTTACTTCTTGGAAGAAAAGTTATGACCAACCTGCTTTTCATGTTGAAAAGCAGAGACATTACTTTGCCAACAAAGGTCCATCTCATCAAGGCTATGGTTTTTCCTGTGGTCATCTATGGATGTGAGAGTTGGACTGTGAAGAAGGCTGAGCACAGAAGAATTGATGCTTTTGAACTGTGGTGTTGGAGAAGACTCTTGAGAGTCCCTTGGACTGCAAGGAGATCCAACCAGTCCATTCTGAAGGAGATCAGCCCTGGGTGTTCTTTGGAAGGGATGATGCTGAAGCGGAAACTCCAATACTTTGGCCACCTCATGTGAAGAGTTGACTCATTGGAAAAGACTCTGATGCTGGGAGGGATTGGGGGCAGGAGGAGAAGGGGACGACCGAGGATGAGATGGCTGGATGGCATCACCGACTTGATGGACGTGAGTCTGAGTGAACTCCGGGAGTTGCTGATGGACAGGAAAGCCTGGCATACTGCGATTCATAGGGTCGCAAAGAGTCGGACGTGACTGAGCGACTGAACTGAACTGAACTGAATCTCTTTAGAAGGATGATGAAATCTCTATTGGAAGAAAAAGGAGACTTGTTTCTACCTAGCTTGTTGCTCTATTTGTCCATTTGAAGCTCTGATCAATTAAGAATTTCAGCCCATAAAGGAAGAGACCAGTTCTTTTAAATCTGGACCAGTGAGTTTTTGTGTTTCTACATTTACTTTTGACTTCTAGCTTAAGTTGTAGAGCTGGAGCTACAAATACTCTATATGACTGTCCATGACAAAGGCCTTGACTTTTCATTTGCAAGAGTATAAAATATTTTCCTACTTTTGGAAAATATGAATTATATTTCTTAGGTTATAGGAGTGCTTGTTATAAACACAAATCATTGCATATGTGGAATATTCCTAAAATTCTCGGGAAATAGAAACACTGAATTTCTGGTACTTCAATGTGCTAGAGCTGAGAAAATCCATCTTACATGAATTGTTAGCTCAGAAACCTTTTAGGGACCCAAACTCACATAATTACAGTAAATTTTGGCAAATTACAAGAAACACTTGCTACGTCTTTTCTCTGATTGATCGGTGTTAAGTGAATGTAACAGTATGTTTTATTTTACTTGGGTTTGTTTTTCAACAAAAAAACCTGAGACTCCCAAATTTATGTAGGTTACTAATCAAATAATCTAGCATTATTCCCGATGAGGTTTAAGATTATGGAAAATGTGAATTTGCATTCAACTAAACTGAGTGATTATCTGACCAACTCTTCCTATCAACAGTAATTATATTTTGTATTGAACCAATTTAAGCATAATTTCCAGCATCTTTAGGTAAATTAAAACTTTAGACACATATCACAGTGCACTAATTAATCGATAACTCTTAGATACCTAGGTAATTTCAAAGTAAGTAATATAGAATGATGAGACTTGGTTATAAGTTATGATTTAAAGTTTATGTGCTTTTGCTCCTCATTTTTATAAGCTATGCAGCTAAATCTTTGGGTCATGTTAATAAACGTGTTCATTTTAAATTGTAAAAGTGGCATCTGTGGCTAATAAAGTTGTGTTGCTTATATCACAAGTTCTGTTAGTCTGCTAAAGTGCTTGGATATGACTGACAGTCCTCAGATAATCTACCCCATTATTTTCTCTGTGAAATAGATGTTAGTTCCTTTAGTTAGAAATCATAATTAATATGGATGGTTGAGACTATAGTAGAAGCCATAGAGACAGAAATGAAGGCGCCTACTTGCTTTTATTTCTAAGATATAAATGAGGGTAAGAGAAGGACACAACTTGGAAAGCGAGATCTGTTTGTCTTGGTTTATATTTAGGCTGGTGCAAACGCAAATGCAGTTTCAGACCATGAATTTTAAATCATTATAACTGGGCTCAAATACATCTTTATTAATTAAAATAGGAACCATTGCAATCAACACAGTTTTGCCAACACGAAACAAGTTTGTTTATTCCTGTAGTGTAAAAATCCATGCTTCGGGATTCAACAAACTCTTGGAAAGCATTTTTTGCCTCTTGCTGGCTGTGGAAACATTTTCCCTGTAAAAAATTGTTGAGATGCTTGAAGAAGTGTTAGTCGGTTCGTGAGAGGTCAGGTGAATATGGCTTCCCTGATAGCTCAGATGGTAGAGAATCCACCTGCATTGCAGGGGACCTGGATTCAATCCCTGGGTTGGGAAGATTCCCCTGGAGAAGGGAACAGCCACCCACCCCAGTATTCTGGCCTGGAGAATTCCATAGACTGTATAGTCGACGGGTCGCAAAGAGTCGGACACCACTGAGCGACTTTCAGTGCAGCTTCAATGTAGGTGAATAAGTCAGATGAGGCAAAACTGCATAACCCGATTCGTTCAACTTTGGAAGCATTGGTTGTGCAGCATGCAGCCGGGTGTTGTTGCAAAGAAGAATTGGGGCCTTTCTGGTGACCAGCGCCCGCTGCAGGTGTTGTAGTTTTCAGTGCATTTCATCAATACGCCAAGCCTACTTCTCAGTAATGGTTTTGCTGGGATTCAGAAAGTTGTAGTGGATCAGACAGGCAGCAGACCACCAAACAGTGAAAGCAAAAGTCACCCAGTCACTGTTATTGTGCAGAATAAAAGAAGGTGACCCTTCAAAGCGATGATCTTTTAAATTTTCGGTCAGCTCCTGAGGCACCCACTTGCGGAGCTTTTTCACCTTTCCATTTTGCTTCACATGCCAAATGACCACAGAATGGCCCGTGTTGAGTTCTTGGGCAACCTCTCGCGTAATTGCAAGAGGATCAGATCTGATAATGCTCTCAGCTGGTCGTTGTCACCTTCTGACGGCTGGCCACTGCGCTCCTCATCTTCAAGGTTCTCATTGCCTTTGCAAAACTTCAAACCACCACTGCCCTGTACATTCATTAGCAGTTTGGGGGTCAAATGCCATTGTTGATGTTTCAAGTTGTCTCCGCTATTTTCTGACCTATTTTGAACTTGAAGGGCTTCCTTTGTGGCTTAGCTGGTAAAGAATCTGCCTACAATGCGGGAGACCTGGGTTCAATCCCTGGGTTGGGAAGATCCCTTAGAGAAGGGAAAGGCTACTAAAAAAAAAAAAAAAATCACTCAAATTTGCTTTTTGTCTAACATCATTTCCCCACTCTAAAATAGATATAAAATAAACAGTAAGTAATAAGTCATTAGCAAAAATAATAAAAAACAAAGTAACAAATGTGCATTAAAATGATGTATACCACAGCCACATTTATTTAAGAATATGTCCATGCTCAGTTGCTTCAGTCATGTCCAACTCTTTGCAACCTTATGGACTGTCATCCACCAGGCTCCTCTGTCCACGGGATTCTCCAGGCAAGAATACTGGAGTATTTTGCCATGCCTTCCTCCAGGGGATCTGCCCAACCCAGGAAGCAAGCCCACATCTCCTGAGTCTCCTGCGTTGCAGGTGGATTCTTTACCACTGGGAGCCACCAGAGAAGCTCACATATTCCAATATCAAATGGTAAAGTTCAGCAATACAAAACCTCAGTTACTTTTGCACTAACCTAATAACCTGATTCTAAAAAGAAACCATAAAAATGTCAAATTTTGTCAAAGTTCTCTTGATTTTGACGGGCTGACCTCCTTGATTTACTGACCAATGTCATTATCACAATATAAAAGAATATTCTTTATCTTCTGTGCAGTCTTCCTAGATAGTAAAAGTTCTTTGTTTTAGCAGGATCATTTTCTATGCCTCTGTCTGAGATTTATGTTTACTTTATTATGTCCTTGATTATAAAACAACAGAGGTTCATCACATAAAAAGAGCTCAGATGCTTTATAAGCCTGTTGTTTTAAAATATTTCATAGTCACCTTGATAAATAGGTAGCTAATTATTATTTTTCAAGCATCCAGTGATAATATCTTAATCAAGTATCTCCTCTGATGACTCTTTATATTTTTGTCTTCCCTAGATTGTATCCTAATTTAGAAAGAAATAAAATAAAATGTTCAGAATACTTTCCACACCTATCTTTGAAAATTCCCAGTAGACCACCAGAAAATTACAAAGACTTATACTTCCCCCTTACAAACAGAGAGGCATTGAAAATAACGAGGCTTACTTGGTGTGAGTCATTGATCCTCTGGCTGGATTCACTGTTGTAAGGGATGCATTAGAAGAGCTGTCGGATCAGGAGGGCTGCTCTGAGTCCTCTGTCTGAGACATGATCCCTGTTTCCGAGTCTGGGCAACAGTGGAAATGGCCTGGTCTCCCTCCCCTGTCCTAGAGCTTCTATAGGATGAGAGGACGTATGCATTCAAAGGATTGGGGGCAAGAAAGAGTTCAGTGATTAGAGTAAATGTGGAAAAGAAACTTCTCTTAAATTCCTTCTCTCCTCCCCATGCTCACAGGCCCACCTTTTTCCAAGTGTTCCTTTTTATATGGAACCAGAGTAACCTAAATAAATCACAGACAGGCTGAACCGTTTGGATGGATGAGTGGGTGGGTAGTTGGCTGGGTGGGTGGGTAGGTGGATGGTTAGATGAATGGGTGGGTGGTTAGATGGTTGGGTGCATGTATAGGTAGATGATGGATGGGCAGATGAGAGGGGGTAGGTGAGTGGGTGAATGGGTAGATAGATGAGTATCTGGGGTTGATGGCTGAGTGCGTGGGTAGGTGTGTGGTTGGATGGCTTGGAGGGTGGATAGGTGGATGGAAGGTTGGGTAGATGGGTGGATGAGTGGGTAAATAGGTGAGTATGTGTGTGGTTGGATGGTTGAGTGGGTGGGTAGGTGGATGATGGATGGGTAGATGGCTGGGTGAATGGTAGGCAGGCAGGTAGATGAGTCATATGGATGGGTAGGTGGCAGGTGAGCTCCAGCAGGGATTTGACCTTACGCGCCTGTAAGCAGTCCTGTGAGGCTGTTTTCTGACACTGCACTTGAAGTCCTCAGAACTGGTAGTCACGCAGGGAAGATGGATATAATATGAGGGAGAACAAGGACAAGTTGAAACTCACAGTCTGAACTAAATCCTCTGTCAACCCTGATGATGGGGCCACCTGTGGAAGCTGACCTTAGGCCATGGGGGAAATCCAGCACACCTTAAAAAATGTTGTGAGTTTCTCAGGTTCTCTCCAGAACACCACCTTGCTCCCACTGTTACAGTTCAGTCACTCAGTGTTGTCCCCGACTCTTTGTGACCCCATGGACTACAGCTCACCAGGCTTCCCTGTCCATCACCAACTCCCGAAGCTTGCTCAAACTCATTTCCATCAAGTCGGTGACACCATCCAACCATCTCATCCTCTGTCATCCCTATCTCTCCCTGCCTTCAATCTTTCCCAGATTCAGGGTCTTTCCCAATGAGTTGGCTCTTTGCCTCAGGTGGTCAAAGTATTGGAGCTTCAGCATCAGTCCTTCCAGTGAATATTCAGGTTTGATTTCCTTTAGGATGGACTGGTTTGATCTCCTTGCTGTCCAAGGGACTCTCAAGAGTCTTCTCCAACACCACAGTTCAAAAGCATCAATTTTTCAGTGCTCAGCTTTCTTTACAGTCCAACTCTCACATCCACACATGACTACTGGAAAAACCATAGCTTTGTTGGCAAAGGAATGTCTCTGATTTTTAATATGCTGTCTAGGTTGATCATAGCTTTTCTTCCAAGGAGCAAGCATCTTTTAATTTCATGGCTGCAGTCACCACCTGCAGTGATTTTGGAGGCCCCCAAAATAAAGTCTCTCACTGTTTCCATTGTTACCCCATCTATTTGCCATGAAGTGATGGGACCAGATGCCATGATCTTAGTTTTCTGAATGTTGAGTTTTAAGCCAACTTTTTTACTCTCCACTTTCACTTTCATCAAGAGGCTCTTTAGTTCGTCTTCACTTTCCACCATACGGGTGGTGCCATCTACATATCTGAAACTATTGATATTTTTCCCAGCAATCTTGATTCTAGCTTGTATTTCATCCAGCCCAGTATTTTGCATGATATACTCTGCATATAAGTTAAATAAGGAGGTTGATAATTTACAACTTTGACATACTCCTTTCGCTATTTGGAACCAGTCCATTGTTCCATGTCCAGTTCTAACTATTGCTTTTTGACCTGCATACAAATTTCTCAGGAGGCAGGTAAGGTGGTCTGGTATTCCCACCTCTTGAAGAATTGTCCACAGTTTGTTGTGATCCACACAGTCAAAGGCTTTGGCATAGTCAATAAAGCAGAGTAGATGTTTTTCTGGCATTCTCTTGCTTTTTTTGATGATCTGTAGGATGTTGGCAATTTGATCTCTGGTTCTTCTACCTTTTCAAGCTGCCTAAATCCAGCTTGAACATCTGAAAGTTCTCAGTTCATGTACTGTTGAAGCCTGGCTTGGAGAATTTTGAGCATTACTTTACTAGCATGTGCTGCTGCTGCTGCTGCTGCTAAGTTGCTTCAGTCATGTCCGACTCTGCACGACCCCATAGACGGCAGCCCACCAGGCTCCACCGTCCCTGAGATTCTCCAGGCAAGAACACTGGAGTGGGTTGCCATTGCCTTTTCCATACCAGCATGTGAGATGAGTGCAACTGTGCGGTAGTTTGAACATTCTTTCGCATTGCCTTTCTTTGGGATTGGAATGGAAACTACCTTTTATCGCTTATCCTTAAATTTATCTGATGGTTCTATTGAGTAGGCATCCCCTACTCAACTTGAGGGACAGTTCCTAAGGGCCCCACACCTATTTCTTCTTCTCTGATTATTCTCTCCTCACCTCAGTCTACGGAGTTGTTGTGCAGTCTGTGTTTGGAGAAGAAACAGATGCTTGGCAAACAAACATCCTTCCAAAATTTTCCTGCCACCTCTGGGGCAGTGGCTTTTTAGTCTTTAAAGCCAAATATGTGATGTCTTTCCCTCTGGCTCTCCTGGGGTCATCAC
Organism: Cephalophus harveyi; assembly: GCA_006410635.1. NCBI lineage: Eukaryota > Metazoa > Chordata > Mammalia > Artiodactyla > Bovidae > Cephalophus > Cephalophus harveyi. Next base: position 201,892 of record SJYT01036842.1, on the reverse strand, counting down.
TTTGGAGTGAACCGGGCTTACATCTGACTGCTGGGGCTGAGGGGTGCAGAACTGGTGAGGAAGGGAGGAGAGAAAGCAAGCAGGATGTTTGGAGCAAATGGAGAAATTTGGAGTGGAGAGGTACTCAGTTAAAACTCCAGAATTTTCTGTACTGCAAAAATACCAAAATAAATAAATAAATAAATAAAACACAAACAAACAGGGGACTGCCTGGGTAATAATTTCAACAAACACCTCCTTCCTTTCCAGTAAAGAAGCAAACCTCTTCCCAATATGCCTACTATACCCACTGCCTTCAAGTCCACTGAGACATTGTCATAGACTGTAGAAGTAGCACACAGGCATGGTGGTTGGAATTGCAACCCACCATAACCTCAGATATGCAGATGACACCACCCTTATGGCAGAAAGTGAAGAGGAGCTAAAAAGCCTCTTGATGAAAGTCAACATTCAGAAAACGAAGATCATGGCATCCAACCCCATCACTTCATGGGAAATAGATGGGGAAACAGTGGAAACAGTGTCAGACTTTATTTTTGGGGGCTCCAAAATCACTGCTGATGGTGACTGCAGCCATGAAATTAGAAGACGCTTACTCCTTGGAAGAAAAGTTATGTCCAACCTAGACAGCATTTTCAAAAGCAGAGACATTACTTTGCCGACTAAGGTCCATCTAGTCAAGGCTATGGTTTTTCCTGTGGTCATGTATGGATGTGAGAGTTGGACTGTGAAGAAGGCTGAGCGCCGAAGAATTGATGCTTTTGAAGTGTGGTGTTGGAGAAGACTCTTGAGAGTCCCTTGGACTGCAAGGAGATCCAACCAGTCCATTCTGAAGGAGATCAATTCTAGGATTTCTTTGGAAGGAATGATGCTAAAGCTGAAACTCCAGTACTTTGGCCACCTCATGCGAAGAGTTGACTCATTGGAAAAGACTCTGATGCTGGGAGGGATTGGGGGCAGGAGGAGAAGGGGACGACCAAGG
>SJYT01036842.1:166718-200830 GCA_006410635.1 Cephalophus harveyi | reverse complement strand
AAGACTCTTGAGAGTCCCTTGGACTGCAAGGAGATCCAACCAGTCCATTCTGAAGGAGATCAACCCTGGGATTTCTTTGGAAGGAATGATGCTAAAGCTGAAACTCCAGTACTTTGGCCACCTCATGCAACGAGTTAACTCATTGGAAAAGACTCTGATGCTGGGAGGGATTGGGGGCAGGAGGAGAAGAGGATGACCGAGGATGAGATGGCTGTATGGCCTCACGGACTCAATGGACGTGAGTCTGAGTGAAGTCCAAGAGATGGTAATGAACAGGGAGGCCTGGCGTGCTGTGATTCATGGGGTCGCAAAGAGTCGGACACGACTGAGTGACTGAACTGAACTGAAGATAGCAAAAGCAAGAAGAAACTACAGTCCTGCAGCCTTCAGAATGAAAGCCACAATCACAGAAAGTAAACAAAATGAAACTGCAGAGAATCATGTACCAGATGATTCTCCAGAAAAAATGACTAAATAAATGGAGATAGGCAACTTTCCAGAAAAAAAGACTTGAGAGCAATGACAGCAAAGTTGATCCAGCATCTCAGAAAAAGAATGAAGATGCAAGAAATGTTTAACAGAGACCTAGAAGAACTAAAGAACAAACAGAGATAAACAATGCAAAAGCTAAAATGAAAAATATACCAGAAAAAATCAACAACAGAATAACTGAGCCAGAAGAATGGATAAGTGACCTGGAAGACAAATGATGGAAAACACTGTTGTGGAACAGAATGTAGAGAAAAGAATGTAAAGAAATGAAGACAGGCTAACAGACCTGTCAGACAACATTAAATGCACCAACATTCACATTATATGGGTCCCAAAAGGAGAAGAGTGAAAGGACCTTAGAAAATAAAGAGATAATAGCTGAAATTTTTCTTTTCCCATAAAGGAAACAGGTACTCAGGTCCACAAAGCACAGAGAATCCAAGGCAGGATAAACCCAAGGAGGAAAACACCAAGACACATGCAATAAATGCAATAAAACTGGCAATAAAAAATAAAGACAAAAATAAAATATTAAAAGCAAAAGGGAAATTTTGCTTTATAAGGTTTCTTATAAGGTTTTCAAGGGAATTCTTATAAGATTTTCAACTTATTTCTCAACAGAAAGCCAGAAAGCAGTGGTATGACATATTTAAAGTGATGAAAGCTAAGGAACTACAACCAAGAATACTCTACCCACTGAGGCTCTCAGTTAGATTTGATCAAGAAGTCAAAAGCTTTACAGACAAGCAAATTTAAAAGAATTTAGCACCACCAAACAAACTTCACAACAAATACTGAAGGGACTTCTCTAGACAGGAAACACAAGAAAAGGAAAAAACCTATAAAAACAAATGAAAACAATTCAGGGGATGGTAGGGAGATTTAAGAGGGCAGGGATATATGTACAACAATGGTTAATTCATGGTGATATATGACAGAAATCAAAACAATATTGCAAATCAATCATCAATCACTTAAAATTAAGTGAAGTGAAGTGAAGTCGCTCAGTTGTGTCCAACTCTTTGCGACCCATGGACTGTAGCCCACCAAGCTCCTCCATCCATGGGATTCTCCAGGCAAGAATACTGGAGTAGGTTGCCATTTTCTTCTCCAGGGGATCTTTCTGACCCAGGGATCAAACCCAGGTCTCCCACATTGCAGGCAGATGCTTTAACCTCTGCACCTTAAGTAAATATTTAAAAAACAAACTATTAGAGACTTAAAAAAAAATAAAAATGATAATAGGAACATACACATTGATAATTACCTTAAATGTAAATGGATTAAATACACCAAAGACATAGACTGGTTGGATATACAAAACAAGACCCATATAAATGCTGTCTATCAGAGATCCACCTCATATCTAGGAAAACATACAAACTTAAAGTAAGGGGATGAGAGAAGCTATTGTTTGTAAATAGAAATCAAAAGAAAGCTGGAGAAGCAACACTCATATCAAACAAAAGAGAATTTAAAACAAAGAGACAAAGAAAGACACTATGTAATGATCAAGGGATCAATCCAAGAAGATATAATGATTGTAAATATATATGCACCCAACATAGGGACGCCTCAATACGTAAGGCAAATGCTAACAACCATAAAAGGAGAAATCAGCTGTAACATAGTAATAGTGGTAAACTTCAACATCCACTTTCATCAATGGATAAATCATTCAGAGAGAAAATTAACAAGGAGACACATGCCTTAGATGACACAATACACAAAACGGACTTAATTGATATTTATAGAGCATTCCATCCAAAAGCAGTAGAATACACAAGTGCACATGGAACATTTTCCAGGATTGACCATATGCTGGGCCCCAGGTGAGCCTTGGTAAATTTAAGAAAGTTGAAATCATATCAAGCATATTTTCTGATTACAGCATTATAATATTAGAAGTCAACTATATACTATAATAAACACAAAGATGGCTAGACAATAAGTTACTAAGCAACCAATGGATCACTGAAAAAATCAAAGAGGAAATAAAAAAAAATACCTAGAGACAAAGTAAAATGAAAGCACAATGGTCCAAAACCTGTGTGATGCAGCAAAAGTACTTTTAAGAGGGAAGTTTATAACAATACAAATTTACCTCAAGAAACAAGAAAATTCTCAAAGAAACAACTTAATCTCACACCTAAAATAACTGGGGAAATAAGAACAAACAAAATCTAAAATTAGTAGATGGAAAGATATCATAAAGATCAGAGCAGAAAAAAATGAAATAGAGGCAAATAAAATAACAGCAATGATCAGTTAATCTAAAAACTGGTTTGTTGAAAAGATAAACAAAATTAATAGAACTTTAGCCAAACTCATCCAGATTAAAAAAAAAAAAAAAGCAGGGGGAGGGGGGAGAGGACTTCAGGCAATAAAATTAGAAATGAAAAAAGAGAAGTTACAACTAACATCACAGAAATACAAAGGATCATAAGAGACTACTATATACAACTGCATGCCAATAATATGAAAAACCTGGAAAACACGGACAAATTCTTTAAAAAGTACAGCCTTCAAAGACTGAACCAGGAAGAAGTAGAAATTATGAACAGATTAATCACAAGCACTGAGATCAAAATTGTGATAAAAAATCTTCCAACAAACAAAAGCCCACGCCTAGAAGGCTTCACAAATTCTATCAAATTATGTCGAACTTTTAGAGAATAGCTAATATCTATCCTTCTCAAACTCTCTCGTCCAAAAAACTGTTGAGGGAGGAACACTTCTGAACTCATTCTATGAGGCTACCATCACCTTAAAACCAAAAGCAGACAAAGGTATCACACACACACACACACACACACACACACACACAAATTACAGGCCAATATCACTGATGAACATAGATGCAAAAATCTTCAAAATATACTAGCAATCCAAATCAAGCAATACATTAAAAGGATCATAGACCTTGGCCAAGTGGGATTCACTCAAGGGATGTAAGGAGTTCTCAATGTCCACAGATCAATCACTGTGATATACCACATAAACAAACTGAAGAATAAAAATCATATGACCATTCCAATAAACACAGTAAAAGATTTTGACAAAATTCAATACCAATTTATGATGAAAAATCTCCTGAAAGTAGAGGGAACATATTTCAACATATTGCAAGTCCATACATGACAAACCTATAGGTGACATCATACTGAATGGTGAAAAGCTGAAAGCATTTCATCTAAATCAGGAACAAAACAAGGATGTTCACTTTTGCCACTTTTATTCAATGTAGTTATGCAAGTCCTAGCTACAGCAATCAGAGAAGAAAAGGAAATAAAGTGAATCCAAATTGGAAAAAAAAATAAGTAAAACTGTCACTATTTGCAGAGAACATAATGTTATACACAGAAGATCCTAAAGACGCTACCAGAAAACTGTCAGGGCTCATCAATGAATCTGCTAAAGTTGCTGGCTACAAAATTAATACACAGAAATCTGTTGCATTTCTATTAAAAATGAACACTGAATATTCCTTTAAAAAAAAAAAAAACACTAAAAATAGAGCTACCAAATGATCCCTGGAATCCCACCCCTGGGCATATATCTAGAGAAAAACATAATCTGAAAGGATACATGCATTTCAGTGTTCATTGCAGCACTGTTCACGAGAGCCAAGACATGGAAGCAACCTAAGTGCCTATCGACAGAGGAATGGATAAAGAAAATTTTGTACATATATACAATGGAATGTTGCTGCTAAGTCGCTTCAGTCATGTCCAACTCTGTGCGACCCCATAGACGGCAGCCCACCAGGCTCCCCCGTCCCTGGGATTCTCCAGGCAAAAACACTGGAGTTGGTTGCCATTTCCTTCTCCAATGCATGAAAGGGAAAAGGGAAAGTGACACGACTCTTAGCGACCCCATGGACTGCAGCCTACTAGACTCCTCCGTCCATGGGATTTTCCAGGCAAGAGTACTGGAGTGGGTTGCCAGTGCCTTCTCCGACAATGGAATGTTACCCAGCCATTAAAAGAATGAAATCACGCCATTTGCAGCAAGATGAATGGACCTAGAGAATGTCATACTGAGTGAAGAGAAATACCATATGACATCTCTTATATGCAGAATTCACACACACACACACACACACACACACACACACAAATTACAGGCCAATATCACTGATGAACATAGGTGCAAAAATCTTCAAAATATACTAGCAATCCAAATCAAGCAATACATTAAAAGGATCATAGACCTTGGCCAAGTGGGATTCACTCAAGGGATGTAAGGAGTTCTCAATGTCCACAGATCAATCACTGTGATATACCACATAAACAAACTGAAGAATAAAAATCATATGACCATTCCAATAAACACAGTAAAAGATTTTGACAAAATTCAATACCAATTTATGATGAAAAATCTCCTGAAAGTAGAGGGAACATATTTCAACATATTGCAAGTCCATACATGACAAACCTATAGGTGACATCATACTGAATGGTGAAAAGCTGAAAGCATTTCATCTAAATCAGGAACAAAACAAGGATGTTCACTTTTGCCACTTTTATTCAATGTAGTTATGCAAGTCCTAGCTACAGCAATCAGAGAAGAAAAGGAAATAAAGTGAATCCAAATTGGAAAAAAAAATAAGTAAAACTGTCACTATTTGCAGAGAACATAATGTTATACACAGAAGATCCTAAAGACGCTACCAGAAAACTGTCAGGGCTCATCAATGAATCTGCTAAAGTTGCTGGCTACAAAATTAATACACAGAAATCTGTTGCATTTCTATTAAAAATGAACACTGAATATTCCTTTAAAAAAAAAAAAAACACTAAAAATAGAGCTACCAAATGATCCCTGGAATCCCACCCCTGGGCATATATCTAGAGAAAAACATAATCTGAAAGGATACATGCATTTCAGTGTTCATTGCAGCACTGTTCACGAGAGCCAAGACATGGAAGCAACCTAAGTGCCTATCGACAGAGGAATGGATAAAGAAAATTTTGTACATATATACAATGGAATGTTGCTGTTAAGTCGCTTCAGTCATGTCCAACTCTGTGCGACCCCATAGACGGCAGCCCACCAGGCTCCCCCGTCCCTGGGATTCTCCAGGCAAAAACACTGGAGTTGGTTGCCATTTCCTTCTCCAATGCATGAAAGGGAAAAGGGAAAGTGACACGACTCTTAGCGACCCCATGGACTGCAGCCTACTAGACTCCTCCGTCCATGGGATTTTCCAGGCAAGAGTACTGGAGTGGGTTGCCAGTGCCTTCTCCGACAATGGAATGTTACCCAGCCATTAAAAGAATGAAATCACGCCATTTGCAGCAAGATGAATGGACCTAGAGAATGTCATACTGAGTGAAGAGAAATACCATATGACATCTCTTATATGCAGAATCTAAAAGGAAATGATACAAATAAACTCATTCAAAACAAAAATAGACCTAGAGAACAAACTTATGGTTGCCAGAGCAGAAAAATCAGGGGAAGGCATAGTTAGGAAGTTTGGGATCAACATGTACACATGACTATTTTTAAATTGGATAACCAACAAGGTCCTACTGTATAACACAGGGAATTCTGCTAACGTCATCGTTATGTCAGCCTGAATGGGAGAGAAGTTTGAGGGAGAATGGATACATGTGTATATATATATATATATATATATATATGTATATGGCTGAGTTCCTTTGCTGTCCACCTGAAATAATCACAACATTGCTAATTGGCTGTATTCCAATATAAAATAAAACATTAAGAAAAAAATAACTATGGTTGATAAACTTTAAAAATATTCAATTCCACAGGTTAAAAAAAGTAGTGTAAATTAAAATGACGTGATGAGATATTTTTTGGAGGGAGAGAATTCTCAAAACTCAGTGTTGTAAGACTGTATACACTGCTCATTACATGTAATTTGATGAAATATTTCTGGAGGGCAAAATGAGGGGTTATGTACTTATATAATACCAACTAATTTTTAAGGTTGTTAGTTTCATTTGTTAACTCACTTTATCTTACAACAACCAAATGAGGTAGGTGTAATTATTATTCTCATTTTGCAGATTACAAAAAACTAAGACAGGAAAAGGTTAAGTAAATTGGTCAAGACTACACAGTCAGTTAATGACAATGCTGGAATTTTCTTTACATTATTAGAGAATGAAAGTGAAAGTGTGAAAGTTGCTCAGTGTGTCCAGCTCTTTGTGAAAACATGGACTATATAGTCTGTGGAATTTTCCAGTCCAGAGCACTGTAGCAGGTAGCCTTTCCCTTCTTCAGGGGATCTTCCCAACCCAGGGATCAAACCCAGTTCTCCCACATTGCAGGTGGATTCTTTACCAGCTGAGCCACAAGAGAAGCCCAAGAATACTGGAGTGGATAGCCTATTCCTTCTCCAGTGGATCTTCCCGACCCAGAATAGAACCAGGTCTCCTACAATGCAGGCAGATTCTTTACCAACTAAGCTATCAGGGAAGCCCAGAAAGTGAAAGTGAAAGTTGCTCAGTCCTGTCCTATTCTTTGCGACCCCATGGACTATACAGTCCATGGAATTCTCCAGGCCAGAATACTGGAGTGGGTAGCCTTTCTCTTCTCCAGGGGATTTTCCCAACAAGGGATAGAACCCAGGTCTCCTGTGTTGCAGGCGGATTCTTTAACAACTGAGCTATGAGTCTGTCAGTCAGTTCAGTCGCTCAGTCATGTCTAACTCTTTGTGACCCCATGAATCACAGCATGCCAGGCCTCCCTGTCCATCACCAACTCCCGGAGTCTACTCAAGCTCACGTCCATCGAGTCAGTGATGCCATCCAGCCATCTCATCCTCTGTCGTTCCCTTCTCCTCCTGCTCCCAGTCCCTCCCAGCATCAGAGTCTTTTCCAGTGAGTCAACTCTTCGCATGACGTAGCCAAAGTATTGGAGTTTCAGCTTCAGCATGAGTCTTTGCAATGAACCCTCAGGACCGATTTCTTTTAGGATGGACTGGTTGGATCTCCTTGCAGTCCAAGGGACTCTCAAGAGTCTTCTCCAACACCACAGTTCAAAAGCACCAATTCTTCGGCCCTCAGCTTTCTTTATAGTCCAACTCTCACATTCATACATGACTACTGGAAAAACCATAGCCTTCACTAGATGACCTTTGTTGGCAAAGTCTTGTCTGTGCTTTATAATATGCTTGTCTAGGTTGGTCATAACTTTCCTTCCAAGGAGCAAGTGTCTTCTAATTTCATGGCTGCAGTTACCATCTGCAGTGATTTTGGAGCCCAAAAAATAAGGTCTGTCACTCTTTCCACTGTTTTCCCATCTATTTGCCATTTAGTGATGGGGCCGGACACTATGATCTTAGTTTTCTGAATGTTGAGGTTTAAGCCAACTTTTTCACTCTCTTCTTTCACTTTCATCAAGAGGCTCTTTAGTTCTTCTTCACTTTCTGCTGTAAGGGTGGTGTCATCTGCATATCTGAGGTTATTGATATTTCTCCCGGAAATCTTGATTTTCTATACATACATATCTATTATAAGGTTGAATTTATAAATTAGGCACAGTAGGAGATTAGCAACAGTAACTTAAAATAGGACAACTATGACAATATACTATAATAAATAAACTAAAAAAATAAATAAACTAAAATGAAAGTTATATGTATATTGTCTCTCAAAATATCTTGCACTCATCTTTCTTTTTTTGATGATGTGATAAAATTACATGACTACATGATGTGATACAGTGAGGTGAATGACATAGGAATTGTGACATTAGGCTGATACTGACCTTCTGATGGTACCTCAGATGGAGGATGATCTTTTTCCAGTAATTCTAAATTATCAAGCCATGATCATGTTGATGGTTGTTGATCCTGGGTAGGATTGAGTATAATGGCACTACTCAGAATGTTGTGCAATTTATAATCTATGAATTACTGTTTAATTCTGGAATTTTCCTTTGAATATTTTCAAAATGAAGTTGACTATGGAAACTGAAACCATACATACCAAAATCTCAGATAAAGGGGAACAAATGTAACTGAGGATAAATATAATTAGTGACATCTAACATTTCCTTAGTGCTGTCTTCAAACTATACTTACTAATATTAGTTTTAAGCTCTAGCTCCTGTATCATTATAACAAGTAGGTGTGCATGCTCAGTCACCTCTGATTATTAGTGATCCCATGGACTGCTGCCTGCCAGGTTTCCTGTATTATAACAAGTGGTAAAAACCGAAGATTAAATTCAACAAACTAATTTGCTGGCATTCACTAAGCAACAAATTTAAATAATTGAACTTATCATATCTCAAAAGCTTATGACTTTGTGGAGAAACAATTAGAAGATACTAAGTTACAGAAAATTTTCAATGAAAAGCTAAACAGAAAATAACAGTTCAATCAATATATATAGTGACTGATTAATTAAGCCAGGGTTTAAAGAACTGAAGTAATTGGATTACTATATAAAAAACTCCCAGGTATTTGAGACCAGTTGCTAAAGCTGAAACTCCAGTACTTTGGCCACGTCATGTGAAGAGTTAACTCATTGGAAAAGACTCTGATGCTGGGAGGGATTGGGTGCAGGAGGAGAAGGGGACGACAGAGGATGAGATGGCTGGATGGCATCACTGACTCGATGGACGTGAGTCTGAGTGAACTCCGGGAGTTGGTGATGGACAGGGAGGCCTGGCGTGCTGCAATTCATGGAGTTGCAAAGAGTCGGACACGACTGAGCGATTGAACTGAACTGAACTGATACGGGACAAAGTGATCTAAAATATAACCACATTAGTATTGCTGTTGTCTTTCAGTTGCTCAGTCATGTCCAACTATTTGTGACCCCATGGACTGCAGCATGCCAGGCTTCCCTCTCCTTCACCATCTCACAGAGCTTGCTCAAACTCGTCTTCATTGAATTGGTGATGTCAACCAACCATCTCATCCTTTTTCATCCCCTTCTCCTCTTCAGTTCAGTTAAGTTCAGTCACTTAGCTGTGCCCGACTCTTTGCAACCCCATCAACCTCAGCACGCCAGGCCTCCCTGTCCATCACCAACTCCCAGAGTTCCCCCAAACCCATGTCCATTGAGTTGGTGATGCCATCCAGCCATCTCATCCATGAGTCCTCTGTCGTCCCCTTTTCCTCCTGCCTTCAGTCTTTCCCAACATCAGGGTCTTTTCAAATGAGTCAGCTCTTCACATCAGGTGGCCAAAATATTAAGCTTCACCATCAGTCCTTCCAATGAATATTCAGGATTGATCTCCTTTAGAATTGACTGGCTTGATCTCCTTGCAGTCCAAAGGACTCTCAAGTCTTTTCCAACATCACATTTCAAAAGCATCAATCCTTTGGCGTTCAGCCTCCTTTATAGTGCAAATCCTACATCCATACAGGATTACTAGTAAAACCATAGCTTTGACTATACAGGGGCTTCCCTCCTACCTCAGTTGGTATAGAATCTGCCTTCAATGCAGGAGACCTCGGTTTGCTTCCTGGGTCGGAAATCTTGGGCTTCCCTCTTGACTCAGCTGGTAAATAATCCGCCTGCTATGTGGAAGACCTGGGTTTGATCCCTGGGTTGGAAAGATCCCCTGGAGAAGGGAAAGGCTACCCATTCCAGTATTCTGGCTTGGAGAAATCCATGGACTGTATAGACCATGGGGTTGCAAAGAGTCAGACATGACTGAGCGACTTTCACTTTCACTTTGACTATATAAACTTTTGTTGGAAAGTAATGTCTCTGCTTTTTAATATGCAGTCTAGGTTGGTCATAGCTTTTCTTCCAAGGAGCAGATATTTTTAAATTTCATGGCTGCAGTCACCATCTGCAGTGATTTCAGGGCCTAAGAAAATAAAATCTGTTACTGTTTCCACTGTCTCCCCTTCTATTTGCCATGAAGTGACTGGACTGAATGTATTGATCCTCATTTTTTGGATGCTGAGTTTTAAACCAGCTTTTTCACTCTCCTCATTCACTTTCATCAAGAGGCTCTTTAGTTCCTCTTTGCTTTCTGCCATAAGGGTTGTGTCATCTGCATATCTGAGGTTATTGATATTTCTCCTGGAAATCTTGTTTCCAGCTTGTGCCTCATCCAGCCCAGCATTTCACATGATGTATCTTGCATAAAAGTTAAATAAGCAGGGTGACAGTATACAGCCTTGATGTACTCCTTTCCCAATTTGGAACCAGTCCATAGTTTCATGTCCTTTTCTAATTGCTGCTTCTTGACCTGCATACAGGTTTCTCAGGAGGCAGGTAAGGTGATCTGGTATTCCCATCTCTTTAAGAATTTTCTACAGATTGTTGTGATCTACATATAGGCTTTAGGATAGTCAATGAAGCAGAAGTAGATGTTTTTCTGGAATTCTCTTGATTTTTCTATGATCCAATGGATATTGGAAATTTGATCTCTGCTTCCTCTGCCTTTCCTAAATCCAGCTTGTATATCTGGCAGTTCTCAGTTCATGTACTATTCAAGTCTAGCTTGGAGAATTTTGAGCATTACGTTGCTAGCCTGTGAAATGAGTACAATTGTGTGGTAGTTTGAACATACTTTGGCATTGCCTTTCTTTGGGATTGGAATGAAAACTGACCTTTTCCAGTCCTGTAGCCACTGCTGAGTTTTCCAAATTTGCTGACATACTGAGTGCAGCACTTTCACAGTTTCATCTTTTAGGATTTGAAATAGCTCAACTGGAATTCCATCACCTCCGCTAGCTTTGTTCATAGTGATGCTTTCTAAAGCCCATTGACTTTAAACTCCGGGATGTCTGGCTCTAGGTGAGTGATCAGACCATGGTGGTTACCTGAGCCATTGAGATCTTTTTTGTATAGTTCTTCTGTGTATTCTTGCCACCTCTTCTTAATATCTTCAGCTCCTGTTAGGTTCATACCATTTCTGTCCTTTATTGTGCCCATCTTGGCATGAAATTTTCCCTTGATATTTCTAGTTTTCTTGAAGAGATCTCTAGTCTTTCCCATTCTGTTACTTTCCTCTATTTCTTTGAATTGTTCTTTAGGAAGTCTTTCTTATCTCTCCTTGCTATACTTTGGAATTCTGCATTCAGATAAATTTATCTTTCCTTTTCTCCTTTGCCTTTGAGACAATTTGAGACCAGTTATATGGGACAAACTGATCTAAAAATATAACCATGTTAGCATTACACATAACAATTAATAACATAAATATTCTTATTCACTAATTACTCCAAGATATCTAATAAGTATGAATGTAGATGTTCTCTCCTTAAAGGACAGCAAAAAAGTCATAGCCTTTGAACAGTGGGATTCAAATATACATATTTATCACTTCAATTTGCAATTAGATTTGATATGCACATTTTATTCTAAAATAACTCAGCAGTCAAGGTGTGAAAAAAAATGATGTTACAGTGTAGTGTTTAAGAGTGAAAGTTCTCTAATGAGGCAGATTTTGGTTTAATCCCTGGTTCTGCCACTTTTTTTGTAAACTTGGGTAAATTGTAGGAGTAATAATAGTATCTACCCAAAATGGTCATTGAGAGAATTGATTGAGAGTGTGCATGTAAAGATTGCCTTCACATAGTAATTACATATTAACTCTTATAGTTGTTTTTAATAACTTTCCTCTTTATCAGCAACTATGATCCACAGAGATACAGCACAGAAAATCAAGGTAAATCAAATAAAGGTTTTAATATATTTTCCTATGCAAACCACCTCTCACTTAAGGTAACATTCAGTTCAGTTCAGTTCAGTTCAGTCTCTCAGTCATGCAGCATGTCAGCCCTCCTTGTCCTTGAGCAAACTCCCGGAGCTTGCTCTAACTCATATTCATCGAGTCAGTGATGCCATCCAACCATCTCATCCTCTGTCACCCCCTTCTCCTCCTGCCTTTAATCATTCCCAGCACAGTGTCTTTCCAAACGAGTCAGTTCTTCGCATCAGGTGGCCAAAATATTGTAGCTTCAACTTCAGTGTCAGTCCTTCCAAAGAATATTCAGGATGGATTTCCTTTAGGATGGACTGATTTGATCTCCTTGCAGTCCAAGGGACTGTCAAGAGTCTTCTCCACCACCACAGTTCAAAAGCATCAGTTCTTTGGCACTCAGCTTCCTTTATGGTTCAACTATCACATACATACATGACTACTAGAAAAACCATAGTTTTGACTAGACGGACCTTTGCTGGCAAAGTAATGTCTCTGCTTTTTAATATACTATCTAGGTCCCTCATAGCTTTTCTTTTCAAGGAACAAATGTCTTTAATTTCACGGCTGACAAAACGTGGTCCAGTGGAGAAAGGAATGGCAAACCACTTCAGTATTCTTGCCTTGAGAACCCCATGAACATTATAAAAAGGTAACATTACTATCTTATTTAAGAGCAATCTCTCACAATTGACCTCTCTTAAACAGGTTAATAATGTTACTTTAAGTAATGTCTCAGTGACTTTAGAAAGTCAGACTATAAGGGAATTGAAAATTGCCAAAATTTTTAATTGATTCAGTTCAGTTGCAGAGTCAGTGTCTGATTCTTTGTGACCCCCATAGACTACAGCATGCCAGGCTTCCCTGTCCATCACCAAATCCCGGAGTTTACTCAAACTCATGTTCATTGAGTTGGTAATGCTGTCCAACCATCTCATCCTCTGTCATCCCCTTCTCCTCCTGCCTTCAATCATTCCCAGCATCAGGGTCTTTTCAAATGAGTCAGTCCTTCACATCAGGTAGCCAAAGTAGTGGAGTTTCACCCTCAGCATCAGTCCTTCCAGTGAATATTTAGGACTGATTTCCTTTAGGATGGACTGGTTGGATCTCCTTGTGTTTTAAGGGACTCTCAAGAGTCTTCCAGCACCACAGTTCAAACGCATCAATTCTTTGGCGCTCAGCCTTCTTTATAGTTCAACTCTTACATCCATACATGACCACTGGAAAAACCAAAGCTTTGACCAGATGGATCTTCGTTGGCAAAGTAATGTCTGTGCTTTTGAATATGCTGTCTAGATTGATTACTTTTCTTCAAATTCTCCATTTCACTTGTCTGACAAGTTATTCTCACAGAGACTGCACAATTACCATAAATCTTTTACTGTATTTGGAATGCACAATAGCTTTGTTCATATCACTTTATTCCTCTTAAAAATGGCATTCTGTACTGTCATGATGTTGCTTCTACCTCTTTATTTTGCCAAAGGTAGCCCAAAAGCAAGATAATAGCATATAACTCCTAAAGACAGGGATTGTAAAGACTTATACAGCTCTCCGTTCTCTCAGTGTAACCAATTCTCTATTTATCAATGAGTAAACTATGTCACAGAGTGTCTCTCACCTGGCATAGTATGTAACCCACATATCTTCTAAAAATACCTACCTTGTTTTAAATGGACTTTCAAAAATTCAACTTTAAAGCATCTCTCGCTTTATCAAGTTTGGAATTTTTAACTAGTCTCAAGTTGACAGTCTTGCTGTTCCTCGCTGTGCACACTGTTTGCTGAACCCAGGGTAGGCAAGACGGGAGAGGGGAAGCTGGAAGAAAACTCAAGGAGTCATAGGGACTGCAGACATGTGTATTCCCTAATGGCAGGTGCGCCGGCCATAGCAGCAGACACTCTGTATTCTCTCCTTTTGTGGTTGACCCAGAGGACATAGCAATAATGTAGCCACAAGGGCTTT
The DNA here is from genome assembly GCA_006410635.1 of Cephalophus harveyi. Classification (NCBI taxonomy): domain Eukaryota; kingdom Metazoa; phylum Chordata; class Mammalia; order Artiodactyla; family Bovidae; genus Cephalophus; species Cephalophus harveyi. Next base: position 186,721 of record SJYT01036842.1, on the reverse strand, counting down.
TTCAGGGGGAGCTTATATATGCTTATAGAACAAAAGTGGCCCATGGCCAAGCAGTTACATTGAGATGTGCATGTGCAGTGCTACAAGCGATCACAGCTGCTACATAGCCGTGCATTTAGGAAACATGGGGCAAGAACGAAAGCCTGACCACTGCCATCTTGGCTAATTTGCTCTTTCCCTACATTGACCTTTATATTATCTTATGCTTTATGAACATATTTATTTATGCTACTAGATACAATCCTGATCCTAGATTATTCTGCAAAACTATCAAGAACAAAAATGAATTTTAGTTTTGTTAATACTGATAAATATATCAATATTTATCCATGCGATATCCAATATATCGCATGGAGCTGGGTATTTTTCTCTTATCTATCAGAATAATATTATATAGTTTTATTTTACTTTTCAGTCACTAACTCATGTCTCACTCTTGCGCCCCATGGACTATAGTCCACCAGGCTCCTCTATCCATAAATCTGGGGAAATGTATTTGATTATAGACCATGAAATTAATTAATGATAAATGACTAGAGAGTCAGAGGAAAGAAAATATAAATGATGAGATTTCCAGTTCTTATAATAGAAGATGTAAAAAATTACTCCTGTGTTAAAAGTATAAATTATGCTATATAAACATATGAAATAAATGACTTATTTAATTTTTTCTTTGAAAAAATTTCTTCAGGTTTCCTGATTTCACAATTCTTAATCAAATTCATGAGACAATATGACAAAAATCACAAATGAGTTGGTGTAAAGTATTATCTTCGCATGAAGTGGAAAATATCTCTTCCTTATTTTTCACCTCTCCATTCATCATTTGTGAGTCTTGGAATATAGCATTTCAGTATTAGGTCTTTTAACATTTGACTTAACAATAAGTAACTCTCTGATTCCCTATTCATCCCTGAAAGTAAGGATGACTCAGAACTGGGTTGGAATCCTGCCTCTTTTCACTCAAAACATCTATGGGCATACTTTATTTTTCATTACTGGTCTAGAAATTGACCCAAAGAATATAGCAAGTTAATTTTTTAATCTGCTTTCAGGAATATGATTCCTGACAGTGAATTGAAGGAAAAATTATTTCTTAAGCTGAAAATACCCAACCAAATGTCAACTATTTAAAGATATTTTGAGTCAAGCCAGATCCCTTGGCTTAGTGACAAACTAGGTCTATGTACTGTCTCCCCTCGTCTCTCAGTTGGCCATTCATATTCTCAAGTGCAGTCTGAAAGAAAGCTTAAGAGAAAAAAGACAGGCATGGTCTTGGCTACAGCCAACAGGATACCTAGACAAGAAGGAAGACAATGGCTCATCTTTCAGTTCTTCCTACAGTACTGCTATTCAGACTGCAAACTTCACTAACCAGACACTCTTAAAAGAAAATTATGATAGTGAAAGCATAAGGATATGCACAAACTAATGATGCAAGGCACTAATCTGTCTCATTTGCCAAAAGACATTTAAATATTACTGGATCAGTTTTGCTGAAATATTGTGTATACTCTATTTAAAACTTATTCCAAATGCTTCCTTTGCTTGCCTCAGCTAATTACCTCAATCTAACTCAGCTTCATGTTTCTAGCTCGCCCAAGCTTTTCCTAGATATTACTATTTTTTTAATATGTGGAATAGTTTTTTGCAGTCTGTGAAGTGAAATAAGACTATTTGGCTCAACTGATGTCACACCTTTATTATGTCACAACATTTTCAGATGGGAAGAATCCATGGGGTTCATGTTAAGTGTGTCCACTAATTTAGGGTTTAACTTGTACTGTTTTTCTCCCGGTACTTAACTCTTTTGGAAACACTCAAGCTTGCAGGTTCTCAAAATTAAAAGATTTTCCCAAGTTCACTTTTGGCCTACTTTGCTACTTGGCTTCACTTTACATGTTCTCATTTTTGAACTTGTTATTCTCTGTGGACACGGTCTTTGACATCCATTTTCCCTTTAGCAATCAAAACATTATATAACCTGGAAAAACTCATACCATAACCTGTTTACGTTTCTAACTTCTGTTGTAAGAATTGCATGGATGGACCAAGTGCATTATGTAACCATTGTTTTAATTCTTTCTTTTCAAGTAACTGCAAGTCTCATTTTCTAGTATATTTCTAGAATATTTTTAGATTCCATCTGTTCACATTCACTTTTTTTAAAAGTTCCTATTGCCATTGTTTCTATTGTAAAACAATAATTGCCAAGCCCTATCTCTAAAGTCACAGCTATAAGCCACAGCTTTTTCAATAGCTTAAAAATATGGAATAGATGCCTCTTGCTCAGAATTATTTGAATACATTTTATAACATTCTGCTTTTCCCGATTCACCCCATTCCCAAGAATATGTTCATGCTGTTAAATGATTTATTTATTCAGTGAATTTATTGTGTATTTACTTGGCCAATGGGGAGAGGAATGTAGAGCACTGTGCAAAATGTTACTTTATCATATACTGTATGATATACTGTTACTGTACATATAAAATTATCTTGTTTTGGAACAAGTTTAAAAACATATCAGATAATTGGCAACCCACTCCAGGATCCTCACTTGCTACTGAACTACTCTAATGAAGTCTCCTCTTTCAAACGGTTCAGAAAATTCTTATTAGCCTCTACAATTAGCCTTTGCTAACTCTTTAGTTGGTGTCAAGGATTTAAAGGACAAAGTCTGGAGCCTCTTTCATGTGTTTCAACTGATCCATTTTGGCACTATATCAAGTACATAATTTTCTAGGAACAGTGAGGAGTCAATCAGGGACTACTTTAGGAAGTTCATTCTAAGTTATGTGGAAGGAACTTCAAGAAAAATGGCAGTTAGTGGTGTTATCCTGGCGATAGGATTGCTTTGCATCCCTAAGGTTCAGAAGATGATTGATAAAGGAAGCTGGGGCAGGAAGGCCGAAGGGTTCCCTTACTCCATGTGTCCTGTAAGGCCTGCTTGCTACCCACTTTGACGAGTCAAACTGGAGGAAGGGGGCAGTTTGGATCTAAACTATATTTTCAAGGTAAGTAGGGGGAATTGATCATAAATTTTTATTTCTGTTATTTCACTGCTTTCTTCATAATCCTTTCCTTTAATTCTCCTTTTCAGGTGCCCAAATGATCACATTCTCGTCCCTAGTGGTAAAATGCTTGTGGAAGTAGAAGACAAGACGGATGGTGTGATGCTTGAACTTGGAGTCAGACTGCCTGGTAACAGAATCCTGGCGTCCACCTGCTGCAGAGGATCTTGAATGGCGATTCAAGTTCTCACTAAGCAGGAGATGTCCCAGGGTGAGCACCTGGCCTTTGTTGTCAGTCAACATTCCGCCTCTCTTACACTCACCTGATTTCTGGATAGTGATTTAAGAAGCCTGGCTCTGTAGATACTTCAGAGTGATTTCCTTCGGCCGCAGTCACTTAGCGGATAATTTTGTTGCGGATTTGAAAGAACAGAAGCTCATCGACCTCAAACACATTTATTGAAGAACGACTGAATGCCTGGCGATGAGGACAGCGGAAAACCCGACAACGATCCTGCTCTTTCAGAGAGACCTTCCATTCTGGTGGAGTTGACTTCTTTTTCAACGCCTGCACTGTGCCGTGCCAGCTCTATCCAAGGACTGCTTGAAGTTCACTATTCGGACAAAGGGGTCCACAGCTTTCCAGCGAATCGCTGTAATCCGACCTCAGCTCTCCTCTGACAAAATTTGAAATAATATAAACTGCAGAGCAGCGGACAGCTAAGGAGTACGTAGATTGGCGGAGGGGGGAGAGGGAAGACGAGAAGGAGCTGGGGGAACTGGGGAGAGGGGGATCCCCTGGAGGTGGCGTCTATTCGTGTCAATACGGCAGAATCAGGGGACCCAGTCGGAGCCAAAAAACTTCAAGCCAAACAAACTCTGAGATCACTCCCCCTCACCCCTTCCTCTCCCCTCCGACGAACCATCTCAGCTAAGAGCACTGTGCCTGTGGTAGCTCGGGGGAGACAGGCGGTTCGGAGTAGGCGGACCCCGCATTCGTGCCCCCTTTTTCCCCATCCCCACCATGGGCTTTGCCCTGGAGCGCTTCGCCGAATCGGTGGACCCAGATTTCCAGTGCAAATTGTGCGGCCAGGTGCTGGAGGAGCCCCTGTGCACGCCGTGCGGGCATGTCTTCTGCGCCCGCTGTCTGCTGCCCTGGGCGGCGCGGCGGCGCCGGTGCCCGCTGCAGTGCGGGCCCCTGGCGCCGGGCGAGCTGTACCGGGTGCTGCCTCTGCGCAGCCTCGTCCAGAAGCTGCGCATCCAGTGCGACTACCGCCCCCGCGGCTGCGGCCGCTCGGTGCAGCTGAGCGAGCTGGCGGCGCACGTCGAACGCTGCGACTTCGGCCCTGCCCGCCGCCGCCAGCCGCGCAGCGTTTCCCGGCCGAACGGCCTGGGCAGTGGGGACCGGTCAGTGCGCGGGGGCTGCCGCTCAGCGCCCGGCGTCCGCCGCGGCGGGGGCGGAGGCGCACGCGGGGGGTCGCCGGGCGTCCGCGGCGGGAGCTGGAGGGGACCCGGGCCTCGGGTCTGGAGGCGGCGCGAGAAGGCGCTGCTCGCGCAGCTCTGGGAGCTGCAGGGCGAGGTGCGGCTCACCGCCCGCAGGTACCAGGAGAAGTTGACCCAGTACATGGCTCACGTCCGCAACTTCGTCAGGGACCTGGGTGGCGGCCACGACGCGGTAAGCGCTGAGGGATTGGGGCACCGGGGAATGATCCATCGGGGTGGAAAGGGAACGGTGCTTTCTGGCACTCAAGATTCTTTTGCAAGGTGACATCCTTCCTCACGCAGTAGGAAGCATCCACCGCTCTGATCATCCACTACTCTTACCTGTCTTGTGTTTTAGTATTGCAGTCAACGAGGATTCTCCCCTTTCCCTTATAATGGGATTGGAAGAAGTAAACAGCTTCAATTCCAACTTTTCAGTGGAGGAGGAGAAATTAATAAAACTCATTTTCCCACCAGACCCTTGCTCCACGTCTTTCACTCTCCTGCCCTAGCCTCTCCGCCTTTTTTTGTTTGTTTGTTTGTTTGTTTCACCTTTGGCCTTTGCCTGAAGCCGGTTTGAGGAGGAAAGCCAGGAACGAGGACCTCTCTGACTCTGCCTCCCCTCTGCCGCTGGCGAGCATCCCAGGGCGTTGTCAGTCAGTCTCACACCTTCAGGTCTGAAAGATTTAGTTTCTACCAAACCGCCGGTATCAGCCACCTTCTACTCAGCGCAGGGACTCTGAGGGATGCGGGAAACCAGAATCACTTGGAGTTAAGAAATGAAAAGATGACATTTCTTAGACCCACCAGGTTATTTTCATCACTCCCTAATAGTCCTTAAGTGCTTCCGAATTTCATTATTAGTGGAATGTTGCGAGTGTGAGTGTGAGACTTGGGGAACCAAGTCAGGGGCTCACATCCATCTGCGCTCAGACTAGCCCGATGCGCTCCTGGGCTGTTTCATTTCTTTGTCGAGGCTTCTGGCCTTGAAATGTGTTCCTGGACTGCCCACTTTCCGACCGAATAAACAAGCCTTCCTGAAGCGGCGGGTGAGACGAGGCCTGTTTATAAAGCTGTTCCTTCTCTTCTGAAGGACTTCTGCACAGTGTTTGACATTGTTGGTCGCTGCCATGGTGAGCAGAGATTTAGCAGAACTTACACTCCGTTCAAGGAGCTGTTTTCATTCCCCAGCTTCCTGGGGAGGAGCAACCCAGGAGGGTGCCCATCTGGGACTGCTTTGCACTGCCTCCAGCTCAAGCACCAAGTTTAGAAGCTTCTGTCCTTGAACCTAAAAAAGGATAATTGAAGGATGAGGAGCTGAGCTGTATCTAGTCTGATAAACAGAAGTACACCCTTATTAAAAGATTGGATTCTATTACATTTCTTTCTCTATTGTATCTGTATCTAGTTAAATTTATAAAATGGGAAGACTAGAGAGAAGCACAGAATTATGGTCTGTAATAATGGAGAAGGAAATGGCAACCCACTCCAGTGTTCTTGCCTGGAGAATCCCACGGACGGGGGAGCCTGGTGGGCTGCCGTCTCTGGGGTCGCACAGAGTCGGACACGACTGAAGCGACTTAGCAGCAGCAGCAGCAGCATACTGGTTAAGGGTGCAAGGTTTTGGGGAAGCAATGATTGGTGGAAAAGAGCAAGGCTAGATTATATCACAGAGAAGTCCATGCAACAAGTCAGGCTGTGGTTCTGAGAAGTGAGGAAGAACTAGCGAGATCTGTATCTACTTACCAAACTAAGGGAGATCTACAGACTACTTACCAAAAGGCTTCTCTGTGCTGCTCAGAAATGTTTTGCCTCTACCAGTAGGGGCTGCTGTGCACACTGCCTGGGAAAAGCTCCTGAGAAAAAGTGGTGATGATGGTAGTAGTGGTGACGATGTTTATGGAAATTCATCATTCCAAACATGTAATTTTCCTGGATAGTTAATAATATCCATAGCCATGAATAAAACTCATAGTCTCGTACTATTTCATCTTATGTTTAAATTGGTCTTTATTAATAAGCAGATATTGTAGATAGAATTCCTATTTGTGTAACCAATTGTTTGGCCATCAGGAAAGCAATGCATACTACTTCAGTTAACACAAATCCTCTCTCTCTCTTTTTAAAATTCTGCAAAACCAATAAATAAAATACCATTTAAAATTAGGATTACTGTAACCTACAAGACCCTGTATTTCAATAGCAATCTGAATATTACTGTTGAAAGAAATTTATAAATAATATATTATATATATAAATTTATAAATATCCTTTACATCCCTCAAGACTTTCCAAAGTGAAATTTTTATATAAAATAATTCTTAGATTATTTAACAATTTACTAAACTCATCTATAATGGAGAGGAAAAACACAGATACCTGTATAGTTGAATCAGAAATCTATTTTAAATTACAGTGGACTCAGAATTAGATGCTACATTAGGATAAAAGCTGCATGTGTAAAAATACACATCCATTTAGCCATTTTTGGAAATAGTTATTTTCCTTACATCCATGGTTTTTCCTTCAAATGCATACTTTCATTGTAAATTTAGGAAGAAATTAATCTCAAGAATTCAGCCATCCTTATCTTTAAAACTTTAAGGTTTTCTCTTTTCCAAATTTAATTTTTTTACTTTAAAAAAAATTTTGATTCATGTTGATGTATGGCAAAAACAATACAATATTGTAAACTAATTAGCCTCCAATTAAAATAAATAAATTTATATTAATAAAAACAAAAAATAAAAATAATTTTGTAGCATTTGCTTTTTTTCTTTTATATTTTTAGCTAGTTAGTTATTTTATCCCTTTTCTTCTAGGAAGGAGAACATAAGCCACTCACTATTGTATTGAAAAGGGAAAATGACACTTTGGGATTCAATATCATAGGAGGTCGACCAAATCAGGTAACTGATCTTGTTAATGAATAACTCATTTCTCGTTTATAAAATAATAGAAGACTTAGCTTTCATTTGTGGATTTGGAGTAAAAAAATAAAAGGTGATTTAATCTTTAAAATAGTGCTTGTCATCAAGTATCAGATTTCTTAATTGTAAATATTGCAGAACATGGTGAGAGTCTTTTGAGAAAAATAAGACAAAACAACAGTTAACTTTGCTACTTAAAAAAAAAGAGTACATTTCACATTTTATCTACATTGTATAGCCCTGTTGGCAACTTTCTTGAATAAATCTATTTCACAAAAATGTATAGACAATTTCTGCTTGATAATCTTAGGTGTATTACTTGTTCATAACTCTTAGTTATAACGTCAAATTGATCAATTTTCAGATGCTAACACAGACCAGTAAGTTTATAATGTATCTTGAATGAATGAAGAGTTAAAGTGAATTGAAATAAGAGATAGTTGTTTTCACAATTTCATAGAAAATACCGTGCTTAGAAAAGATAGTTGATTTGACATATTTTTGACTCCCCAAATCAATTCCTTTATTTAATTGAATGAATAATTTTTTCTACACTGATGCCAATCGTTTTCAAAATTCATGAGTTTATAAACTCATAATAAATACCGTAGCTGCAAAGTTGTTTCTTATCCTTCAAATACTGTATCAGCTTAATTTTCATCCTCACTAGGAGAGGTGATGAAGTTTTTAAAAAATCATATTCTTTCAATTTCCCAAATCAGCTGTCATGAAAGTTTTGCACCCTGCATTGCAGATGCTGTCTATGGGAACTGAACATTGTTGGCCATATGCTGTGTTCAGGCCAGGGTGGCAATGACATGTATCCTCCTTTTATTTAGCATTTTGAAAACCTAGCAACTAATGACTGCTATGTTTCTGTTTCTAGAGCCGTTCTCTTTTATTATGAAAAGGTAGAGGTCTTTTTAGCATATCATTTTGTTTTCTTTTCCCCTAAGTAATATTTTTATAAATGCTAGTTAGGTGTTTGACATTTAGATGAAACTGGACATTTTCAAGAGCCTCTTAAAATTCATGTTAAAGAAAGCTAATAAATGAGAAATAATCTTATTTAACCTGCCATAAAGTGAGATGACATTTTAAATTATATAATTTATTATTATAGGATGTTGGGCATTTTCCCTAAATGAGTTTTGCAGTGTAATTGGTATTCTATGACTTACTAAAATGCTCTCTATGTATGATACTATGTGTTTGAGGTTTAACTAATAATCAGACTCACTGTACATGGAACCCTTTCCAGGAAGCCACTGAAATTTGGAATTTTGCGTTTGAGTAAATGGTTTCCCCTGTGAATATATACAGTCAGAGCTATATTTCTAAATGTGTCCCATTGTGAGGGTATATTTTTAGAACTATGACCACCTCTCAAACCAATTACATAGTGAGGCTGGATATGCTTTTCATTTCCTTCAACTTAGAGTCCTTTTAATTGCTACACCTCTTTAGAAGTGAGATGTTTTATAAACGATACTTAGATGCCTACTGTTATCACCTTATACATGGCTTTCCTCATAGTTTTTATGTATATGTACACAAAAACAGGAGGTAAAGAGATAATATTGTTAAAGATGTGGGATTCCTTCTCTAAAGCTGCCATTTAGATTAATGACTAGTTGGTGTTAAGTAAGTTATAGTTTAATGCCAAATCTTCAGTTTAGAAAGAGAGGTGCATGTTTAGGGAGGTTTGACAATGTTGCATTTACTAAATTGTTTTTTAATCTAACTTAACATTCTGTTCACATCTTTCTTACTGCTAACGGTTTTATTTTTAATAGAATAATCAGGAAGAAACACCAATGGAAGGAATTTATGTTTCAAAAATTTTGAAAAATGGACCTGCTGATAGAGCAGATGGCCTGGAAATTCATGACAAAATCATTGAGGTAAGACAATAATAAAATACACATAGGATTTGTGAAAGAATATTTGGACATTTTAAATTTCCAAAGTTACTACTTTTCCTAGGTGTAGTACTTTTTAAAGTGTATATCTCCCAATAGTATTTAAGTGACCTATTTTAATTATTAGATATTGGACTAGAAAAATGAGTCACTCAAAATTTCTAAATGTGTTAATGAATGTCTCCATTTGAAAAAATTGCCTGTCCCCATGAATTTTAAAGATGAGTGTGTGATTATCAAAGGATTCGTTTTTTATGACGTCTCAAAAAGGATGATAAACCTCTGCTGAAGAACATTTTTGATGAGTAAATATTACTATCTTTAAACTTATAATTGGTAAGTTATGTGTAGAGTTGGAATTATTAATACTTTTTTAACATTTGTTAGTTTAATATGGTTATCTTGTTCATGTTTTACATGAAAAAAAAAAGAAGCAGCTTTTTTTCTTATTTCAAAAACTTGTTGGAAACTATTTTTTATTCTGTATATTATGTCTGTATTATTTGTATTTAGGGTTGATGAAGTAAACACTTACAAATTAGTGAAATTTGAGTTGTGATTATGGACTTTGGCGTCACTGCCATTTACTGACTCAGTGCTTTTGAAATGTTAATTGATTGCTAAGTTGCTTCAGTCATGTCCCATTCTTTGTAACCCCTTGGACTACAGCCCGCCAGGCTCCTCTGTCCAAGGGATTCTCCAGGCAAAGATACTGGAGTGGGTTGCCATTTCCTGTTGGATAGTATTATTTGGCTTAACTGAAAATTAGGTTACTTTTATCAATGGAATTATTTCCAATATATTAGTAAAGGCATAAATGGAAATTTGGAACATTTATTTAACTCCACTGTGCTTTTGGAAAAACTGTTTTCTAAATTATGTAATCGCTATCTTTCTGAGTGTCTGTATAAACTATCTGGCTGGAGACTATTTTTTTTATTAAACTTTGAATAATGCTTTAGATTTTCATTCATTTGTGCATTAAAAAGTTGAATTTCAAATAATTTGACCAAGAATGAGAATAAAGAGTAGAGAAGAGTCTATAGTTTATGGTTGACTTATGTCATTTAGAAATTAGCTGATTAGGCATTTTGGGGAAGAGAGAGGAGTTGCCTTTGGCTAAAAAATTGTGGTTTTTATCTGAAGAGGTCTCTTGTGTCAAGATTTTCTCTTTTTGTAGCCAAGAAAGTATAGAGCTACTTTCACTGATGTTATCCAGTTTGTCTTGACAGTTTGCCTGGTGAAAACATTTACATGCTACAGTATCTAAAGTTAGAATTTGTCTGTTTCTATTCATGTTTGTGCTGTTTGATATAAAGGAAAGATAACAAACAAAAAATTGTTCTTATTATTTTCTGCATTATCTCTAAGCATTTAGGTTTTTCCAGTTAATGAAAAACAAATGCCTACATATGCTACTATTAGAAGTGCTGATGGAACTGGATATATATATTCCGTTAGCACGCATACTCACATGTACTTATAACCGAAACACATACCCAGGATTTGAAAATGATTTATTCCAACTAGGCAGCAATGTAATGTATGCTTTGTTGATGTTGTATGGAAAAGGAGGAAGAAGAATTTGTCTTTTATATGTAATATAGCAAATTTGTTAAAAATGTATTGGTTTTGTTAATGTAAAGATGTATATTTATAAAAACTATGGTTGATTAATCAGTGCATCTCTATTTCTAATAGTGTTACTAATATATTTCAAAATAACCTTACTTAAATAATACAAGATAAAAAGCAAAAAGATCAATCATGAGGTTGATTGATCAATTATATTGACAATCAATTGATCTAAATTATAATTTATAACTAGCTGCAGTATTATTATTATTTCACCTTGTTGTGCATGTCACCTGCTAATGACAAGAGCTTGAAATTTACCTCAGTTCATTTCAGTTGCTCAGTTGTGTGAGACTCTTTGCGACCCCATGGAATTCGTGCCAGGCCTCCCTGTCCATCACCAACTCCCAGAGCTTACTCAAACTCATGTCCATTGAGTTGGTGATACCATCCAACCATCTCATCCTCTGGTGTTCCCTACTCCTTCCTTCAATCTTTCCCAGCATCAGGGTCTTTTCCAATGATTTAGTTCTTCGTATCAGGTGGCCAAAGTATTGGAGTTTCAGCTTCAGCCTCAGTCCTTCCAATGAATATTCAGGACTGATCTTTCGGATGGACTGGTTGGATCTCACATCCATACATGACTACTGAAAAAACCATAGCTTTGACTAGATGACCTTTGTTGGCAAAGTAATGTCTCTGCCTTTTAATATGCTGTCTAGGTTGGTCATAACTTTTTTTCCAAGGAGCAAGTGTTTTTTAATTTCATGGCTGCAGTCACCATCTGCAGTGACTTTGGAACCCAGAAAAATAAAGTCTGACACTATTTCCTGTCTCCCCATCTATTTCCCATGAAGTGATGGGACCAGATGCCATGATCTTAGTTTTCTGAATGTTGAGTCTTAAGCCAACTTCTTCACTCTCCTCTTTCACTTTCATCAAGAGGCTTTTTAGTTCTTCTTCACTTTCTGTCATTAGTGTGGTGTCATCTGCATATCGGAGGTTATTGATATTTCTCCCAGCAATCTTGATTCCAGCTTGTGCTTCATCCAGTCCAGCATTTCTCATGATGTCCTCTGCATGTAAGTTAAATAAGCAAGGTGACAAAATGCAGCCTTGACGTAACTCCTTTCCCGATTTGGAACCAGTCTGTTGTTCCATGTCCAGTTCTAACTGTTGCTTCTTGACTTTAATACAGATTTCTCAGGAGGCAGGTCAGGTGGTCTGGTATTCCCATCTCTTGAAGAAGTTTCCACGGTTAATTGTGATCCACACAGTCAAAGGCATAGTCAGTAAAGCAGAAGTAGTATTTTTCTGGAACTCTCTTGAAACTTGCCTCAGTGATAGAGATTTATCAATGAATCCTTTTTGCCAGAATACATTGGTATTATGCATATTTTCTTTATAGTTCTATAATGAATTCATGTGACCACATTTGCTGTTATAAAATGAGTTAGGTGGTATATACATTTCTGGAATATTATCTGTTAAATAGCATGAAATAGTTTATAAAGAAGATGATTAGAAATAAATCTCTCATATTTAGTTGCTCAGGGATGCCATCAACTTTTTCAGAGTGAAAGGTAGTTGTGGGACCTTACTTAATATACATATTTAAATAAACTTGTTTGTTCTTGTGCATGTATATGTGCAGAATATCCCTATGTGTATGTAAGAAAGATATAATTCTTGTCAATTAATTAGTTCATTTGCCATTATGGCACCAGTTAACTTTATAATGGGAAGCTGATAAGAAATATGTTGATTGATTTTAAATATACAGACATTAAAAAAAACAGATTTTATGTTATATTAATTTTCATTTTTTTGTGCTCAGTGATTTGTTTAGTGAACTAATTTGATAATTTTTTCTCAATTTTTGAATTTCAAATGCCCAAGCCTGTCTCTTATACACATCTTCTGATAAAGAGATTTTGCTAATGTTAATAAAAATATTAGCTATAACAATTTTGTTAAAGTTTAACAAAGGCCAAATACTCCAAAAGTATGTCTTTAAATATTATGCATTCCACTGAAGCTTAATTCAAGAAATATAAATAAAAATTATAGTCATGAGATAAATCCATACTGTATTTTTCCCATAATGAAAGGCAAATTTAGTTTTGAAGCTAGTCACCATGAGCAATCATGTTTACCAGTTTATAGATGTTTACAAATCCACATTTGTTAAAATATTTATGTGTGTAGATTCAGAAAAGACATCAGTTGTGATATGTCAGTTACAATATTAGGTGTCAAAGTATCACTGGAGATTGAAAAGGCAGAAGATATTGTTAGGCATTTTGAAACATTACAGAAATTCACATAGACCAGGAATTCACCAGAGTGTACATCTGAATAAAAGCATCTTTTGCATGTTATTTTTCACCCTTTCAAGGCTCAAAGGACCACAGAAGATCCTTGATACTATCAAAGGCTTTGGCACACTTCTATGCAGGCCATACCAATACCTCGTCATCATCATGTTAGGATGCCTAAGGGTATGTGAGAGGGAGTTGAGAGTCAAAGTTCACTGCTGCTGTCAGCAGCTACTCTTCTATTGTTATTTCTGTGATGCTGGTGGTGGGTTGCTGCTATTGCTGCTAAGTCACTTCAGTCGTGTCTGACTCTGTGCGACCCGATAGACGGCAGCCCACCAGGCTCCCCCGCTCCTGGGATGCTTCAGGCAAGAACACTGGAGTGGGTTGCCATTTCCTTCTCCAATGCATGAAAGTGAAAAGTGAAAGTGAAGTCGCTCAATTGTGTCCGACTCTTAGCGACCCCATGGACTGCAGCCTACCAGGCTCCTCCGTCCATGGGATTTTCCAGGCAAGAGTGCTGGAGTGGGGTGCCATTGTTACACAACTATAACCCCTAAATGAGAAAGTGAGGGGGGAGATAGTCATTCATGGCTCTTCACATTTTGTTCTCCCCTACCCATTCCCCTGACTCCCAGCAATACTTTGAGATTGTGACAGAAAAGTCCACCCTTCTTTCAGCTTCTGGAGACTAGGGTGCAGGGGTCAAGTGCTGTGAAGTTTTTCAGGACAGTTGGGAGCAGAAAGCAGTTTTCTTTAGTGTATATATTAAAATATTTTCTATTTAGTTTGAAATCCATTGTGAAATGCAGCACACAAGACTTCTCCATTTACTTTAGAAAGAATTCCAACATGGAATCATGTCAGTATAGCACTTTGTATAAAGTACTCTGTTTAGTACTAGCAGAAAGAACTTTACAAATCTTCCAGACTGCCAACTATACTTTGTTTTAGTTCTTCAGTGTTAGATATCCTGCTTTCTCTGTCACTACTTTCTCTTCCACTAAACTGAAAATTTTTGATGGCTATCATGTTTATTTGCCCAAGGCTCTGCATAATTTGGTGTGGCTATTAATGCAAGAAATTTAAATGCAGATTAGAGCTAAATGTTCAGGAATGCTTTTGAATCAGATCTTCAGTGAGGTACCCCTATATGTGCCTGATGGCATAGTGTAACTTACTATGTCATTGAGCAGCCATGCTAATTTGTGTATGCATAAGAAGTATTTACAGTTTCTGTAGGTTACTTATATAACTGGTGGGGAATTAGAGTTTTTGACAAATTGCTATTTCAGAATTCATCAAGAAAATATTATCATCCTCCCATGTTCTTAGAGTGTATATTAACATTGACTGATTTTCTGAAAGAATTTGGAGAAAAATAAAGCAATCTTATTAAGTGCAAGTAAAGAAGTACATTGTAATGAGTTTTAAAATCATGTTTCCATTTGTAATACATGATTATCATTATATAATTGTATATTTTAATATATCTTGAAAAGTACTGTGGTGCAGTGGGAGCATGAATTCTGAAATCAGGGAGATCTAGCTGGAATTCCTGTCCTGCCTTTAAAATGTATGACCTTAAATAGGCTTCCCTGGTGGTTCAGATGATAAAGAATCTGCCTGCAATGCAGGAAACCCCAGTTTGATCCCTGGTCAGGAAGATGCCCTGGAGAAGGGAAAGGCAATCCACTTCAATATGCTTGCCTGGAAAATTCCATGGACAGAGGAGCCTGGCAGGCTACACTCCATGGGACTGCAGAGTCAGACATGACTGAAAGACTAACACTTTCAGTTTCACTTGAATAAGCCAGCTGTGCCTCAGTTTCTATGCCATTCATGCTTATTGTGTGCATGAAGTGCCAAGCACAGGGCAGGTTCCTGGAACCTGATGTGTCTCATTCAGCTTATGCAAGTAGTTTGTTCTTCAAAGCAGAGAGACAGTATAGGGAGGGGAAGGCAGTTGTATTTTTCTTTTTTGGAGAATTCAGTCACTCCAGTTTTCAGTTATTTCCATTTCCATAGGCACCACAGTTTGAATGAGTAAATGTAGGAGGTTTTAAGTTGTACATTTCACATGCTCATATAGACATCAGATGCAAAAAGGGCTGCAGGAGAAAATTGTAGACTTATGATTTAATTCAGTCATTTAACAAGTATCTTACTAACTGCCTATATGTGTTAAGTGGCATGGTTGTGTTATGGAAATAAAGAGAAATAAGGCTCATTCTCTGCTCTCAAGCAGCTCCTTATGTAGAAGTCCTATTTTCTGTCTATACAAGGCAAGACAGGCCTTCATGTGAAGCTGCTCTTTCAATTGTTATGAAGACAAATGGACATTATCATCTTGTCTTAGTGGAATGACACTATGGATTAATTTTAGTTTTCCTGTGATCCTAGAAGTACTTCAGTTCATTTTGAGACATCATAATATGGGATTAGTAAAAGAGTGGAATCTGTGGATGTAACGTAGCATTTTGGTTTAAGGAAGAAATGTGGGCCTTGAACTTGGGTCTCAGCTTTGGAATTGAGCTGGTTTATCTTACAAAGAGTTCTCAATTTTTTCTTATTCCCAGTTTTGTCCCCATAGCTATGAGGGTAACAACAGCTAGTTCCTCAAATTTTCTATCCAGTTTATCATAGTATTTTGCTAATCCCCTGAGTTTCTATTATTAATAAATTCAGTTCTGTTTAAAATATTTTAAATGTTTTATTTTAGCTTACAAAAGAAAAGCTAGAAAGGTCTTTAAAACCTTGAGCTTTAGTGAGTTAAGCACCGATTTATGTTTTAAATTTATAAGATATGAACTTTGATTTTTGAGTACTAAGCTTCTGAGAAAGTAAACAGGGCCACCATACATGACTGTGTGGTTAGCACACTATATAACTGCATGTGGTGTCCCTGTCAGAAAGTCTAGCTGTGACTCCCATTTCCCCTTTAGTTCCCAGCTACAAAGTCTCAACAGAGCACCTATATAATTTACTTTTATTTAGATGATTTTTATTAGGTATAATTGACATGCAATATTATATTAGTTTCAGGTATACAACACAATGATTTGATGTTTTGAATATATTGTAAAAACAATCACCATCATTTAGTCTAGCTGATATCTCCACCATGGACATTTATAGGATTTTTTCCTGTGATGAGAACTATATTATAGGATCTACTCTCTTAGCAGCTTTCAAATATGCAAGATAGCATTTGCTAACTATACTTGCCGTGCTATTTGTTACATTCCCATTATGTATTTATATCTGGAAGTTTTTACCTTTATATTCCCTTTGCCTGTTTCCTCTATCCCTAACACCCCAGCTCTGAGAACCATTGAACAATCTGTTCTTTGTATCTATGAATATTTTTTTTAATTTTACATATAAGTTTGATCCCATTGTATCTCTCTCTCTAATTTATTTCACTAAGCTGATATATATTGATATATATATGTACATATATATGTGTGTATATATATGCATGTGTGTGTGTATATATATACATATATGTATTTATATGTCACAGTTTCTTTATCCATTTATATATCCATGAATATTTAGGTTCTTTACATATCTTGGTCTTTCTAAATAATGCTACAATGAACATGGGGGAGCATGCATCTTTTTGAAACAGTGTTTTTATTTTCTTTGGAAAAATACCCAGAAGTAGAATTTTTGGATCACATGGTAGTTCTATTTTTAATTTTTTGAAGAAACCTCATAATGTTTCTCATAGTATTTTTTACCATCTACATTCCCACCAATAGTATGCAGGGATTCACTTTTCTCTACATTTGGGCTAGCATTTGTCATCTCTTATCTTTTTGATAATATCTCTTCTAACAGATGTGAGGTGATATTTCATTGTGATTTTGCATTTCCCTGTTGATTAGTGATGAGGAGCATCTTTTCATGTTCTTGTTGGCTATCTGCATGTCTTTTTTTGCAAAAAAAAATGTGTTTACTTCTTCTACCCATATTTTAATCAGATTATTTGTTTTTAAGCTGAGTTGTATATATTCTGTATATGTTTTGGATACTAACTCCTTATCAAATATATGATTTGCAAATATTTTTTCTTCTCTGCTGTGCATAAGGTCTTTAGTTTGATTGATATATTCTTACTTGTTTCTTTTTCTTTTTTTGTTTTTGTTGTCTGTTGTCATATCCAAAAAGAATCATTGCCAAGTCCAGTATTGAGAACCATGGTGCCTATGTTGTCTTGGAGTTATATGGTTTAAGATTTTGCATTCAAGTCTTTAATTCATTTTAAATGAAGTTTTGTTTAGAGTGTAACAGTGATCTAGTTTCTTTCTTTTGCATGTAACTGTCCAGTTTTCCCAGCACGATTTACTGAAGCAAAAGTGTTAGGTGTTCAGTTGTGTTTGACTCTTTGCAGTCCCATGGATGGCAGCCCACCAGTCTCCTCTGTCCATGGAATTCCCCAGGCAAGAATACCGGAGTTGGTATCCATTCCTTTCTCCAGGTAATCTTCCTGACCCAGAGATTGAACCCAGGTCTCCTGCATTGCAAGCAGACTCTTCACCATCTGAGCCACCAGGAAGCCCATTTATTGGAGATACTGTCCTATTGCCATTGTGTAGTCTTGACTCCTTTGTTGTACGTAATTGTATGCCTGAATTTATTTCTAGGCTCTCTATTCTATTAATCAATGTGTTTTTTATATCAATACTATAATGTTTTGATTATTATAGCTTTGTAATATAGTTTGTAATCAAGGAGTGTGATGTCTTCAGCTTTCTTCATTATTCTTAAGCTTACTTTAGGTTTTTTTGTGGTTCTAGACAAATTTTAGGATTTTTTTCTATTTCTCTGAAAAATGCCAGATTTTCATAAGGATTGCATTGAATCTGTAGATTATTTTGGGTAGTATGGACATTTTAAAAATAGCAATTCTCTCAATCAGTGAGCACAAACTATCTTTCCATTTATTTGTGTTCTTCATTTTCTTTTACCAATGTCTTATAGTTTTCAGTTCACAGGTTTTTCACTTGTTCTGTTAAATTTATTTCTAGGTATTTTATTATTTTTGATATAATTGTAAGTGTGATTATTTTCTTCATTTATTTTTCAGGTAGTTCATTAATACTCTATAGAAACAGAACTGATTTCTGTGTATTGATTTTGTATCCTGCAACTTTACTGAATTTGTTTATTAGTTCTAACCATTTTTGGTGGTGTCTTTAGAAAATTCTTTGTACAAATGACTGTCTGTATCTACCAGTTCTATATCTGCAAATTCAATCAACTGTGAATTAAAAAAAAAAAAAAGCCTGGAAGTTCAAAAACACAAAACTTAAATTTGCCATGAACTTACAAATATTTACATAGCATTTACATTGTATTTATAATTATTTACATAGCATTTACATTGTATTAGGTATTGTAAGTAATCTAGAGATGATTTAAATTATATAAGAGAACATGCATACTTTACACACCGATACTATGCCATTCACAGATTTTGGTGAGGGCTGGTTCCTGGAACCAGTTCCATGTGGATACCAAAAGATGATTGTATAAAATTATGTCATCTGAATATAGTGAAGGTTTTACTATTTCCCTTTCTAACTGGCAAGCTTTTTATTTTATTTTCCCATCTGATTGCTAAGTCTTCCAATATTATTAATATGTTGTATAAAAATGGTGAGAGTGGTCATCCTTGTCTTGTTCCTGATCTTATAAAGAAAAACTTTAATCTTTTTAAAGATTGAGTGTGCCATTAGCTGTGGAATTTTCATATGTGGCATTTATTATGTTGAGGTATTCCCTTTGTATCTAGTTGGTTGAGAGCTTTTGTCATAAGTGGATGTTACATTTTGTCAAATGATTTTTTCGTTTACTGAGCTGATCATGATTTTTATCCTTCATTTTGTTAAAGTGGTTTATCACATTGATTGATTTGTGAATATTGAACCATACTTTTACGTTTGGAATTAAGTTCCACTTGTTTATGGTATATGATCCTTTTGATGTATTGCTGAATTCAGTTTGTGAATATTTTGTTGATTTTAGATCTGTGTTTGTCAGGGATATTAGCCTGTGATTTTCCTTTCTTGTGGTATCTTTCTCTGGTTTTAGTAACAGGGTAATGCTGTCGTCCTGAAATGTGCTTGGAAGTGTTTCCTCTACTTCTGTTTTTTTGGAAGAGTTTGAAAGAAAGACTGGTATCAATTTTCCTTTGAATTATCATTAGAATTCACTGCGAAGCGACCTAATCCTGGGGTTTGGTTGTTGGGAGGTTTTCGATTACTGATTCAATCTCCTTACTGGTAATCACTCTGTTGAGATGTTCCATTTCTTTGTGATTCAGTCTTGGATGATTTTATTTCTAGGGATTTATCCATGACTTAAGTTATCCAATTTGTCAGTATATACTTGTTGATAGTAGGTCTCTTATAATCCTTTGTTTTTCTGTAGTATCAGTTATAATGTTACTTCTTTCATTTCTGATTTTATTTGAGTCCTATCAGTTTTAACTTTTCAAGAACCATTTCTTTGTTTAATTGATATTTTATATTGTCTTTTTGCTTTCTATTTTATTTAAGTCTGCTCTGATTTTTGTTATTTCTTTCCTTCTGCTAAATTTTGTTCTTTTTCTAGTTTCTTGAGTTGTAAAGTTATGTTGTTTATTTGGGATATTTATTGTTTCTTGAGGTGGGCATTTATTGCTATGAACTTCATTTTTAAAGCTGCTTTTTGTTCCATGCCATAAATTTTGATATGTTGTATTTCCATTTT
>SJYT01036842.1:146180-164388 GCA_006410635.1 Cephalophus harveyi | reverse complement strand
AAAGTCCAGTACTTTGGCCACCTCATGCGAAGAGTTGACTCATTGGAAAAGACTCTGATGCTGGGAGGGATTGGGGGCAGGAGGAGAAGGGGACGACCGAGGATGAGATGGCTGGATGGCATCACTGACTCGATGGATGTGAGTCTGAGTGATATCCGAGAGATGGTGATGAACAGGGAGGCCTGGCGTGCTGCGATTCATGGGGTCGCAAAGAGTCGGACACGACTGAGCGACTGAACTGAACTGAACACCATTTTATTTTTCAGTTTAAGGGGTCTCTTTAACATTTCCTATATCACTGTTTTAATGTTGATGAACTCATTTTTCTTTTGCTTGTCTGTAAAACTATTTATTTCTCCTTTAATTTTCAATGATAACTTTGTTGGGCTGAGTATTTTTGGATGGAAGTTTTTTTTTTCTTTCAGTACTTTTAATATATCATGTGACTGCCTTCTGGCCTGCAAAGTTTCTACAGAAAAATCTGCTGATAATCTTGTGTATAACAAGTTGTCTTTCTCTTGCTGCTTTTACGATTCTCTGGTTGTCTTTAACTTTTAGCATTTTTATTTACAATGTTGCTTAGTATAGGTCTGTTGGACTTCATCTTATTTGGTGGTGTTTGGGCTTCCTGAATCTGGAAGGCTACTTCTTCCCCAGTTTAGGGAAATTTTCAGCCATGATTTCATTCAATAAGTGTTCTACTCCTTTCTTTCTCTTTTTTCTTCTGGGACTCCTATAATGCAAATGTCATTTCACTTGCTGTTATTTAACAGGTCCCTTATACTATCTTTACTTTTTTTTATTACTTTTTCTTTTTGTTCCTGTGTGAACTTCTTTGTGCTGTCTTTGAGTTCATTGACATTTTTCTTCTGCTTTATCTAGTCTGCTGTTGAAATATTCCTAGTATACTTTTCAGTTCACTTATGGTATTCTTCAGTTCTTTTTCATTTTTCTTGTATTTCCTGTATTTTATCTGTGAGCTTTTCATGACATTCATTCATTCTTCTCTTGAGTTTTATAATGATCATTTTGAACTATTTATTGAGTAAATTACACATATCTGTTTCATTAAGGGTTTTTTTTTTTTTTCTTTTTGAGGTTTTACCTTCTTCTTTCATTTGAGACATATTTCTGTCTTCCTTCATTTTTCTTGATTCTCTGTGTCAGTTTCTGTGCATTAGATGAAACAGTTACCTTTCCCATTTTTTGAAGTGTTAGTCTTAGATAGGTAAACCTTAGTGTTCAACCTTGCCCTAGCTGTTGATTCTTTCCTAAACCTTTGTGATTGTCCAAGCATCCTATTTTATTTAATAGCTCCCAGTGTTGAGGGTATGCCAACACCACTTATTGTCCCAAAGGGTAGGATCTCTGTCATCCCCTAGATTCAGGCTGATTGGAAGCCAGACCCCCCAGGCAGCAGCATCTAGAGACTGCAAATATATACAGTCCTGTTGAACCACAGTGTAAGCCTTGTTAGTCACCAAATCCAGGTAATGTATAGGTGTCCTTTGGTAGTAGCTGAAAAAAATCAAGACATCATGCTAGGATGTAAGCCCCTTTCTGAAAGATTCCAATGAACTAGAATGAGACAGAGGAAGAGGGCAAAGATTACATCCGTGGTGTCAATTCCCTGACCGCAGCTCTTTAGGCGATTGACATGTGCCAGACCAGAAAGCCTGCCCCATGAGCCTCAGCTCCTGTCCACATAACTAGGCCTCTGTCTCAGAAAGACTGGGAGTTTTTCAGTCTGCTATCTACGCAGTGCTGTGGGAATGGTAGTCTGTCAAGAACTGCCTCTCCAATTGTTATAGTCCCATGAGACTGAGGAACACAAGCCTCCCCCAACTCCCTGGTCTTTACAGCCATACATTCAAGGGGTGTTCTCTGGGTGACAGCTACACAAACTGAGTTAGCAGTTATAAACCTGGGGCACCAAAGATGTGTAGAAGCTTTCCTTAAGGAGTTACTGGCACACTGATGTGTTGTACAAGGGGAGGGCAAAGATGGCACTCTCTGAAAAAAAAAAAAAAAAAAAGATGGCTCTGTCTGTCTTCAGTATAAACATGGGCCCCACTAGAAAGGAAAAGAAAGAAAGATGGCACCTGCTGGCTTTAGTGAGGCAGATGGAAAACGTGAAGATAGCACCCAAAAACTCTGGGCCTGGAGAGTATACCGCAGGTCCCTGATAGTCAGAACAACATTTTAAAATTAGCAAATGATTGCCTCTTATGTAAAGTTTGGACAACTTCTGGCACAGCAAAGGAAACTATAAACAAAATGAAAAGAGAACCCTCTTACACCTTTGTTGGGAATGTAAACTGGTGTAGCTACTATAGAAAACAGTATGGAGGTTCCTTAAAAAAACTAAAACATAACTACCATATGACCCTGTTATCCCACTGCAGGCCTTATATGCAAAAGAGATGAGAGCTCTAATTCCAAAAGATACATACATCTCAGTGTTGTTGCAGCACTCTTTACAGCAGTCAAGACATGGAGGCAACTTAAATGTCCATAAACAGATGAATGAATAAAGATAATATGGTTTATGTACCACCGTGTGTGTGTGGGTGTGTGTGTGTATATATATATATAATGGAATATTATTCAGTCATAAAAAAAGAATTAAATGATACAATTTGCAGCAACATGAATGGACCTAGAGGTTATCATACAAACTGAAAGTCAGGCAAAGAAAGACAAATATTCTATGCTACCACTTATGACATCCTATGATATCTACTTATATGTGGAATCTTAAAAAATGATATAAATGAACTTAGTTTTAAACCAGAAATATACTTAAAGTCATTGAAAACAAACTTATGATTACCAAAATATAAAGGGGGTTGGGGTAAATTGGGAATTTGGGATTAACAGATACACACTACTGTATATAAGATTGATAAACAACAAAAACGTACTGTGTAGCACAGGGAACAATACTCAGTATCTTATAATAGTCTATAATGAAAAAGAATCTGAAAAAGTATATATATATATATATAAATAATATACATATTACATGTATTATATATATATATATATGCATAACTGAAACACTTTTCTGTATGCCTGAAACATTGTAGATCAACTGTACTTCAGTTAAATATTTTTTAAAAAAGAAGGGTAAAAATGTCCAGGCATCTTTAAAGGGCTGCTTCTATACTGCGTCCTGGGGCGGGTGAGTCTGCAGATGAGCTTATTAAGTGCCTTTTCTGTTTGCCTCGGTTCTGCAGTTCTCATGGTTATAAGTTTTATTGGTCTTCAAAGCCAGATGTTTGGGGGATCATCTTTCAGGTGCTGGTCTTAATAGTTGGTGTGCCTGATGTGGGGCTCAGCAGTGGCCATGGGACTGGAAAAGGTCAGTTTTCATTTCAGCCCCAAAGAAAGGCAATGCCAAAGAATGCTCAAACTACTGCACAATTGCACTTATCTCACATGCTAGTAAAGTAATGCTCAAAATTCTCCAAGCCAGGCTTCAACAATATGTAAACTGTGAACCTCCGGATGTTCAAGCTTGTTTTGGAAAAGGCAAAGGAATCAGAGATCAAATTGCCAACATCTGCTGGATCATCAAAAAAGCAAGAGAGTTCCAGAAAAACATCTACTTCTGCTTTATTGACTATGCCAAAGCTTTTAACTGTGTAGATCACAACAAACTGTGGAAAATTCTGAAAGAGAAGGGAATATCAGACCACCTGACCTGCTTCTTGAGAAATGTGTATACAGGTCAGGAAGCAACAGTTAGAACTGGACTTGGAACAACAGACTGGTTCCAAATAGGAAAAGGAGTACGTCAAGGCTGTATATTGTCACCCTGCTTATTTAACTTATATGCAGAGTACATCATGAGAAAGGCTGGACTGGAAGAAGCACAAGCTGGAATCAAGATTGCCGGGAGAAATATCAATAATCTCAGATATGCAGATGACACCACCCTTATGGCAGAAAGTGAAGAGG
Organism: Cephalophus harveyi; assembly: GCA_006410635.1. Lineage (NCBI taxonomy): Eukaryota > Metazoa > Chordata > Mammalia > Artiodactyla > Bovidae > Cephalophus > Cephalophus harveyi. The sequence continues at coordinate 160,425 of SJYT01036842.1, read as the reverse complement.
AGCTANGCTGGGCTGGAAGAAACACAAGCTGGAATCAAGATTGCCGGGAGAAATATCAATAACCTCAGATATGCAGATGACACCACCCTTATGGCAGAAAGTGAAGAGGAGCTAAAAAGCCTCTTGATGAAAGTGAAAAAGGAGAGTGAAAAAGTTGGCCTAAAGCTCAACATTCAGAAAACTAAGATCATGGCATCCAGTCCCAACACTTCATGGCAAGTAGATGGGCAAACAGTAGAAACAGTGGCAGACTTTGTTTTGGGGGGGGGCTCCAAAGTCACTGCAGATGGTGACTGCAGCCATGAAATTAAAAGATGCTTGCTCCTTGCAAGGAAAGTTATGACCAACCTATCAGTTCAGTTCAGTTCAGTTCAGTCGCTCAGTCGTGTCCGACTCTTTGCGACCCCATGAATCGCAGCACGCCAGGCCTCCCTGTTCATCACCATCCCTCGGAGTTCACTCAGACTCACATCCATCGAATCAGTGATGCCATCCAGCCATCTCATCCTCGGTCGTCCCCTTCTTCTCCTGCCCCCAATCCCTCCCAGCATCAGAGTCTTTTCCAATGAGTGAGCTCTTCGCATGAGGTGGCCAAAGTACTGGAGTTTCAGCTTTAGCATCATTCCTTCCAAAGAAATCCCAGGATTGATCTCCTTCAGAATGGACTGGTTGGATCTCCTTGCAGTCCAAGGGACCCTCAAGAGTCTTCTCCTATGCAGCATATTAAAAAGTAGAGATTTTACTTTGCCACAAAGATCCATCTAGTCAAGGCTATGGTTTTTCCAGTGGTCATGTATGGATGTGAGAGTTGGACTATGAAGAAGGCTGAGTGCTGAGAACTGATGCTTTTGAAGTGTGGTGTTGAAGGAGACCCTTGAGAGTCCCTTGGACTGCAAGGAAATCCAACCAGTCCACCTAAAGGAAATCAGTCCTGAATATTCCCTGGAAGGACTGATGCTGAAGCTGAAACTCCAATTCTTTGGCCACTTGATGTGAAGAAGTGACTCATTTGAAAAGACCCTGATGCTGGGAAAGAGTAAAGGCGGGAGGAAAAGGGGACAACAGAGGATGTAATGGTTGAATGGCCTCACCAACTCAATGGACATGAGTTTGAGTAAACTCTGGGAGTTGGTGTTGGACGTGGAGGCCTGGTGTGCTGCAATCCATGGGGTCATAAAGAGTCGGATACAACTGAGCCACTGAACCGAACTGAACTGATGTGAGGCAGGAACTCTTCACTCGTCAGGGAGAAGGTCTAGGTTTTTAGTTCATACCTGATTTGGGGGATGCCGTTTATGGCTGTGTTTTTTCTCAGACTCTTCTACCTGCTTCAGTGCGGTTTCCCTCTCATTATCTTGATTTAAGGTGGCCACTTTAGGTTTTGTAAAGAGGAAATTGTTCCATAATCATCTACAGATTCTGTGGGAAGATCTAAGTTCAGGATCTTTTTTCGCTGATGTCCTGAACCAGGAACCCCCTATAACATCATTGGGACTTATGTTAAATTGAGATCCAGAAATGATTTTCAGTAAAATTTTGAAATGTGCCGTATATTACTGTCTTTTGCACTCTTTTACTCCATCAGTAATCCTAGCAATCTGCTATCTTCTTTGTCATGTTCTTATTTCTTTGCAGCATCCATCTTTAGGAAAGAATATTGTTAAATTCAGGTACACTAATAGATATTTGAATGATAAAAGTTTGCCCTACTCAGCATATCTGAACTTAACCCAGAGGTAATGTCTTCATGATTCTTAAGTATTTTTATCATTTTCACCGAACTAGCACAATAGCTTCTTGCATAAACATTGCCTTCACCCAATCTTTACCACTTGTAACTCAACTTGCCTACTACTGGCAGGGTTATTATTTTTTTCTCCTTTGCTTAAGGTCCTTCATTACCATTCTATTGTCAATAGGATAAAATCCCAATTTATTAGTGAAGCAAAAACATACCTTCAAAACCTTTGCTTTTTTTTTTTTTTCCCCAGTTTTCATTTTTAGATCCTCTACTGCAATCACATTAAACTTCTCCCCTTTCTTATCTTCAGGCCTCTCTGCATTGATTCCTTCTTTCCCTTTTACCTGGTATTCTGACATTTCCCCCAATTCCACATCCCTTTTTTCACCAGCAAGTCTCTTCAGTTCAGTTCAGTTCAGTCTCTCAGTCGTGTCCAACTCTTTGCGACCCCTTGGACTATAGCCTACCAGGCTCCTCCATCCATGGAATTCTCCAGGCAAGAGTACTGGAGTGGGTTGCCATTTCCTTCTCCAGGGGATCTTCCCAATCCAGGGATCAAACCCGGATCTCCTGCGTTGCAGGCAGATGCTTTATCCACTGAGCCACCAGGGAAGCCCTTCACAATTCACCAAGGGGAATTATTTTCTTCTCTCTGTTGCCAGTAGACTATTATACCTCTCACTTTCATCGCACTTTTTATGTTTTCCTGTTTATTATTTGTTGTTCTCCACCAACAAAGGTATGGTTTGATAAGCATCATTTCAAATTTTATTGAACTTTCTAGTTCTAGCACACCTTCTGCTCTCAGCATTGTCTGGCACACCAAAAGCTCTCTGTTATTTCTCTCTGAATGATGGAATAAATGAATGGATAGACATCAAGGCCAAAATTTTAGGCATCTGGACTAGATCCAGGAATTTTTCAGGTGCCAAGCAGCCAGCCCCCTGTTACATCCTATTCCTTCACTTTACATCTTTATCACAAGGTCAGTCAAAAGTTGAAAGACTCACTGTTTAAATTTTAAAATCCCTAAGATCTACTGTAAATGGCTTAAAGCAATTGTATTTCTCAAGACTGTTTCATCTACCCTATAAATAAGAAAGAATTCAAGTCTACAACACAATGCTTCAAATTCTGTTTATGTAAATGCTTGCTTTCGACCTGCAGACATCTATGTTTGCCTTCAGATATTTGTCATTAAACTCGAAGAACACTGGCAAAGATTACTGAATTCACATGCTTGTCTGCAGAGCAGATTTGCAGAAAATAGCACTGGACTGAACATGGAATCAACAAAACCATGATTAACCACAGAGGAGCTGAAAAGATGAAAGATGTTTTCAATTTTTCCAAACCTTGTAAATGGTTAGGTGAAAAGACAGACTTAGTAGCTTCCTAGAGCACTGGGGAGTGGCTGGGGAAACTCTTTGAAGTTCTGATTACAGCTGCTTGGAATAATTAACAGTAGTCCCAGCTGTAAGCTGTTCTGAGAAGCTTAAGGAAAAACTCACTCAGCTTGTTGCTTGGAACTTTATAAGCCAAGTTCAAGAAAGTTGTTCTTCTGTGTAGTACGTGCTGTTGTTGTACTCCTAGTAGATTCCAATGCTTTTCCAGAACTTTATCTGTATTTCTCCTTTCCTTTCTAAAAGGAATACTGTTGTCGTTCTTCTCACTGCCTTGAGAAAGCATCACAAAAGAGAAAGGGCAGCTGGCATGTGGCTGGTGGATTTGTTCTTCTTAACCTACGAATTATTGTGGCCACATCACAGTCCGATGTCTGTATGCAAGTTCCTTTAATTGACTTCCCTCCTCTTTCTTAAGCAGTTAAGTGTTCTAAAGAAGCTTATCACTCCTTTAATAATCAACATCTTACAGGTGATTCATTATCATTCATCTTCATATAAAAAGTGTCCCAAAGAATAGACATTATTCATTATGCTTAAAATATTTTAAACAATTCTATGTTGCTTTAAAGGTGTAGGAATAAATCTCCAGCTAATAAGATTAAAAGAGCAATTGACTGTGCTGCTCGCTTGATAGGGAAATTATTATATATCATTATTTAACTTATATGCAGAGTACATCATGAGAAACGCTGGGCTGGAAGAAGCACAAGCTGGAATCAAGATTGCCGGGAGAAATATCAGTCACCTCAGATATGCAGATGACACCACCCTTATGGCAGAAAGTGAAGAGGAACTAAAAAGCCTTTTGATGAAAGTGAAAGAGGAGAGCAAAAAAGTTGGCTTAAAGCTCAGCATTCAGAAAACGAAGATCAAGGCATCTGGTCCCAACACTTCATGGGAAATAGGTGGGGAAACAGTGGAAATAGTGTCAGACTTTATTTTTCTGGGCTCCAAAATCACTGCAGATGGAGATTGCAGCCATGAAATTAAAAGATGCTTACACCTTGGAAAGAAAGTTATGACCAACCTAGATAGCATATTCAAAAGCAGAGACATTACTTTGCCAACTAAGGTCCGTCTAGTCAAGGCTATGGTTTTTCCAGTGATCATGTATGGATGTGAAAGTTGGACTGTGAAGAAAGCTGAGCGCCAAAGAATTGATGCTTTTGAAGGTGGTGTTGGAGAAGACTCTTGAGAGTCCCTTGGACTGCAAGGAGATCCAACCAGTCCATCCTAAAGGAGATCAGCCCTGGGTGTTCTTTGGAAGGAATGATGCTAAAGCTGAAACTCCAGTACTTTGGCCACCTCATGCGAAGAGTTGACTCATTGGAAAAGACTCTGATGCTGGGAGGGATTGGGGGCAGGAGGAGAAGGTAAATAGATGGGGAACAGTGGAAACAGTGTTAGACTTTATTTTTTTGGGCTCCAAAATCACTGCAGATGGTGATTGCAGCCATGAAATTAAAAGATGCTTACTCCTTGAAAGGAAAGTTATGACCAACCTAGACAGCATATTCAAAAGCAGAGACATTACTTTGCCAAGAAAGGTCTGTCTAGTCAAGGCTATGGTTTTTCCAGTGGTCATGTATGGATGTGAGAGTTGGACTGTGAAGAAAGCCAAGTGCCAAAAAATTGATGCTTTTGAACTGTGGTGTTGGAGAAGACTCTTGAGAGTCCCTTGGACTGCAAGGAGATCCAACCAGTCCACCCTAAAGGAGATCAGTCCTGAGTGTTCATTGGAAGGACTGATGCTGAAGCTGAAACTCCAGTACTTTGGCCACTTCATGCAAAGAGTTGACTCACTGGAAAAGACCCTGATGCTGGGAGGGATTGGGGGCAGGAGGAGAAGGGGACGACAGAGGATGAGATGGCTGGATGGCATCACCGACTTGATGAACATGAGTTTGGGTAAACTCCGAGAGTTCGTGATGGACAGGGTGGCCCGGTGTGCTGTGATTCATGGGGTCGCAGAGTCGGATAGGACTGAGCGACTAAACTGAACTGAATTGATTCTTTCCCAGGCTTCCCTGGTAGTTCAGTGGTAAAGAACCTGCCTGCCAATGCAGGAGATGTGGGCTTGATCCCTGGGTTGTCAGGAAGATCCCCTGGAGAAGGAAATGTCGACCCACTCCAGTATTCTTGCCTGGAAAATTCCATAGACAGAGGAGCCTAGTGGGCTTCAGTCCATTGGGTCGCAAAAAGTTGGACATGACTGGAGCAAATAAACAATAGCAATATTTTCCCCAGGGTAATAGGAAAACTTGATGGGTGTGAATAAATACCGTTGGCAGTCTTTTGAGAAATAATGCTGACAGGAGAAGCACTGGAAGTCTTGATAAGGACATATTTTGAGTTTTTTTGTTTTTTGGTTGTCCTGGGTCTTCGCTGTTGCTGCCCATGATTTCTCTCTTTGCAGTGAGTGAACAGGGGTTACTCTTCATTGTGGAGCAGTTTCAATAGTTGTGGTGCATGGGCTTAGTTGCTCCAAGATACGTGGAATCTTCCCGAACCAGGGATCAAACCTGTTCCTCTCCATTGGCAGGAAGATTCTCATCTACTGTGTCACTAGGGAATTCCCTTGAGTAAATATTTTGTTAAAGGCATGTGGGGAGGGGGTGGAAATCATTATACTGTAGACATGTAACCCCATCTTTTCGTGGTTGTTCAGTCACTCAGTCATGACTCTCGGCGACCCCATGGACTGAACACACCAGGCTTCCCTGTCCTTCCCTATCTCCTGGAGTTTGTCAAACTGATGTCCATTGAGTCAATGATCTGCAAGCAGATCATTAAACGGGGATACTGGAGCACTCTTAGGCAAATGAAGTGATTGCTAAGGTCATAGAAATGGGTGGGCTAGTGGGACTCCTGCCTCCTGACCTGGCACCTCTGTGTGCATCAGATACACACAGCTAACATGGTCCTAAAGGTCCATGCCTGCGTGAACAGGCGTGAACATGGAAATCATAAAATTGTTCCCCTTCCTTTCAGTCCTGGGTATTAGTTGCTCAGCCATGTCTGACTTTGCAATCCCATAGACTATATAGCCCACCAGGCTCCTCTGTCCATGGAATTTCGCAGGCAAGAAAACTAGAGTGGGTTGCCATTCTCTTCTCCAGGGGATCTTCCTGATCCAGGGATTGAACCCGGGTCCCCCACATTGCAGGTGGAGTCTTTACCATTGAGCCACCAGGGAAGCTAAGTACACTATTGATACTACGTATGAAATAGATAACTAAATGAGAGCCTATGTATATTACAGGGATCTCTACTCAGTGGTCTATGGTGACCTAAATGGGAAGGAAATCCAAAAAAGAGGGGATATATACACGTATTGCTGGTTCATTTTTCTGTGCAGCAGAAACTAACACAACTGTCAAGCAGCTATGCTGCAGTAAAACTCAACTTAAAAATAAATAAAATTTCAAATACCTGGGGAGGGGAGAATGAATTCTCCATCAGTGCACCTGCTGGATGTCAGCTCCCGCTGACTGCCTTGGGCAGATACCCTTGTTTAGAGTCGAGACGCTGTAACACTAACCTAGACTGGTAGGGCATCTGTGAGCAAGACCTCTGGAGTCCGTAAGGCTAGGGTTAATTCCACATTGACCTGCTGTCAGCTTCGTGGGCTCCCTGAGACATTCTCTCTTCTAAAAAAATTGATGTCATCATGTTATCTATTAATATCTTGCTTTTCTTGTTTCAGAAAAAAAGAGCTAGACCGCCAGGGTAAAAGCTCTAAAAAATAGATTTTATTTCAAAGCAAGGAAAATTTTTCTTTTGAAAAGCCACATAATGGTCCACATAATGTGCACAAAATGTTCACACAAAATGTTTCACATAATGACTGTATTCATGTTAATATCTAGATTATAATATGATATTATAGTTTAGCAAGATGCTACCAACTGAAGGAATGGAGGACTTAAGGGATCTCTCTGTTCTAATTCTTGCAACTAATGCCAACCTGCATGTATCTCAAAATTTAAAAATTAATTTAAGTATTAAGCATTTAAACTAAAAGTCACATAAATATAAGCAGATAACATGCTGATTCAAATAGGCTGGGCTGCACCATGAAACTGGGCTCATCATGGGTGTATTGAGGTTGAATGTGAACCACTCTTATCTGAACATAATAGCAGACAAAATAGATGTCTGCTCTCTAGTGTATGCCTTTTCGCTGACCTATTTCCAAGAGACTAAGAAAAGATTACATGCATTTTAAGCTATGTGCACATGTGGTATTGGTGTAAGCCATGGATGGATTGTGCTTTTTACAGGAGCAACCCCAGGAAGAAGCAGAATATTAAAAACAAGCAAACAGCTGACTAAGAAACATACTGTTAGACACACCTTGGGTCACATTTTGCTACAAACACCAAAGACAAGAATTGTTTTATTAATTTTTTTCTTTCTTTCTTTCTTTTTTTTTAATTGAGGTGTAATTGCTTTAGAATTTTGTTGTTTTCTATCAAATCTCAACATGAATTGACTATTCTGTAGAAGGAGAAGCCTGGAGAGCTACAGTCTATGGGGTCACAAAGAGTTAGGCACAACTGAGTGACTAACGCTTTATCTTCTCTTCTGCCTGTGCTGTGCTTCAGTTCAGTTCAGTTCAGTCACTCAGTCGTCTCCGACTCTTTGCGACCCCATGAACCGCAGCACACCAGGCCTCCCTGTCCATCACCAACTCCCAGAGTTCACCCAAACCCATGTCCATCGAGTCGGTGATGCCATCTAGCCATCTCATCCTCTGTCGTCCCTTTCTCCTCCTGCCCCCAATCCCTCCCAGCATCAGGGTCTTTTCCAGTGAACCAACTCTTCGCATGAAGTGGCCAAAGTACTGGAGTTTCAGCTTTAGCATCAGTCCTTCCAATGAACACTCAGGACTGATCTCCTTTAGGATGGACTGGTTGAATCTCCTTGCAGTCCAAGGGACTCTCAAGAGTCTTCTCCAACACCACAGTTCAAAAGCATCAATTCTTTGGCACTCAGCTTTCTTCACAGTCCAACTCTCACATCCATACATGACCGCTGGAAAAACATTAGCCTTGACTAGACAGACCTTTGTTGGCAAAGTAATGTCTCTGCTTTTGAATATGCTGTCTAGGTTGGTCAAAGCTTTCCTTCCAAGGAGTAAGCATCTTTTAATTTCATGGCTGCAATCACCATCTGCAGTGATTTTGGAGCCCAAAAAAATAAAGTCTGACACTGTTTCCACTGTTTCCCATCTATTTCCCATGAAGTGATGGGACCAGATGCCATGTTTTCCTTTCAAGGAGTAAGCATCTTTTAATTTCATGGCTGCAATCACCATCTGCAGTGATTTTGGAGCCCAAAAAAATAAAGTCTGACACTGTTTCCACTGTTTCCCATCTATTTGCCATGAAGTGATGGGACCAGATGCCATGATCTTCGTTTTCTGAATGTTGAGTTTAAGCCAACTTTTTCACTCTCCACTTTCACTTTCATCAAGAGGCTTTTTAGTTCCTCTTCACTTTCTACCATAAAGGTGGTGTCATCTGCATATCTGAGGTGATTGATGTTTCTCCCAGCAATCTTGATTCCAGCTTGTGCTTCTTCCAGCCCAGCGTCTCTCATGATGTACTCTGCATAGAAGTTAAATAAGCAGGGTGACAATATACAGCCTTGAGGTACTTCTTTTCCTGTTTGGAACCAGTCTGTTGTTCCATGTCCAGTTCTAACTGTTGCTTCCTGACCTGCATACAGGTTTCTCAAGAGGCAGATCAGGTGGTCTGGTATTCCCATCTTTTTCAGAATTTTCCACAGGTTATTGTGATCCACACAGTCAAAGGCTTTGGCAATGTCCAGAAAGCAGAAATAGATGTTTTTCTGGAACTCTCTTGCTTTTTTGATGATCCAGTGGATGTTGGCAATTTGATCTCTGGTTCCTCTGCCTTTCCTAAAACCAGCTTGAACATCAGGGAGCTCACGGTTCACGTATAGCGGAAGCTTGGCTTGGAGAATTTTGAGCGTTACTTTACTAGCGTGTGAGAAGAGTGCAATTGTGTGGTAGTTTGAGGATTCTTTGGCATTGCCTTTCTTTGGAATTGGAATGAAAACTGACCTTTTCCAGTCCTGTGGCCACTGCTGAGTTTTCCAAAGTTGCTGGCATATTGAATGCAGAACTTTCACAGCATCGTCTTTCAGGATTTGAAATAGCTCAACTGGAATTTCATTCCTGAGGAAGAATAGGGGAGCTTAAAAGGTAAAATTTATCTAACATAGCTAGATGTCTACTCGCAGGATCCCTACCTTTTTACCACTTATAGACCAACGATCAGAACTGGAAAGAGAAAAAGGGAATAAAAGATAAAGAGAAAAGAAACCACACTAACTTGTAAGAAGAGATCATTCCCTCACAGTCTTACATTCTGTGAGGAAACTGTGTAGACTCTGATATAAAGGGCAGAACATAACATGAACAATGTCCTCAGCACAATTTTTCTAGAAAAAAGAAACATACTTTGCAAATTATGTTTATTATCTTGTCATGCTGTTCTAAAAATAATCTCATAGAACAAAGAAAGAGTAGGAATAAACCATCCTGGCTGGGAAATGAAATGATCCAGGGTAGTTTTCTTTTTTTCCCTTTTCTGCAGCCTCCAAAATATCTACAGTGAGTATGAATTGCTTATATAAGGAAAAGATAAACTTTACAGAACTGTAATAATTAAAAGAACTTTGTGAAAGTGTCCTTTAATACCAACTGTTGGTGCAAGTGGGAACATGGCTTTTGTAAAGTGGCTAAGTTCATATAAACCAGGCAGCATCAGTTTTAATGTTCTGCTTGGCCCCTGTAACCAATAACGATGCTAAACTTGTTCTTCAAATTGTCTCTCAAATACTATTTATCTCAATTACACTTTTGACCTGGGTTGAGTATCAGTCAATCTGAGCTTTAACTCTAGGGTTATCATTGAAAAGCAGAGGTTCTCTCTTAGTAGAAAAGGTGACCAGTGTAACGTTAGACCTTAGAAGTCATGTCCAGAAGATACCATGAAGTCTAAGCTGCTGATTAGTATAATTTTTCAAACTGGGCTGCTTTGTCTTCATCAAGCAATGGGCTATGCAGAAGGAAGCTTGCTTCACAGCCTAATTCCTTTTTTGGGGGGAGGGTGGAGCTGTACCACATGGCATGTGGGATCTCAATTGCCCAACCAGGGATTGAGCCCTTGTCCCCTGCAGTGAAATCACAGTCTAAACTGCTGGACCACCAGGGAAGTTCCTGGTTCTTAGAACCTGATGGATGGCTGAGGTTGAACTGATGTGAATGAACTCAAGTCAAAGACTATTAATCTCATTTATTTCCCCACCATTGAATCTTTTCTAGAATTATACCAGTTATTTCCTAATTGAGCTGGACTTTGAGTACCAGGCAACTGAAATGCACCAAGTCAAGTGTGTTATCAGATATTGCAATCAGCACAGAGGAAGGGGTTTCCATTTAATCTCAACTTAACCTCACTCCCCACTCATGAACTTCAGAAGAGGATTCTAGTAAGATGGTCAAATGTGTGATCTCATTCATTGTAACAAGCACTGCCTTCCCAGATGTGGGGCCTGATTTCCAGCAGCGGAAGGCGAGTCTATTGGATTAACTCCAGCCTGGTGATGGATTTGCTCTGGGTTTTGTCAGCCTTCAAGGCAGATGTAATGGGAGGAAATATAGAGTGTGTGTCTTGGCAGAGGACGCAATGGTGCTCTCCCGGAGACCAAGATACTGTCAAGACTCGAGGTAACAGCTCATCATTGCAGGAACTTTACGCTCCCTCCACAATGTGAAATATACTTTGCTCTCCTTTCAGTTTTGAAGGGATTTGTTATCATTCCATAATGCCAATAATCAATTATTCACCTGTGGACTTTTCTCATTGAAGGCTCAGTGTTTTCTGTGTCCAAGCGTAACTTCTGGCTTTACCACTATGTCATCAGTGAGTGTCTGTTAAAAACATATTAACTAATAGAGAGCAGAGTTATGGTTGCCAAGGTGTAGGAGCAGATGAGGCAGATGGATTGGGAATTTGGGATTAGCAGATGCAAACTATTATCTATAGAGTGGATAAACAAGGTCCTACTTTATAGCACAGGGAAATCATTCAATATCCTGTGATAAACCCTAATGGAAAAAAATATGAAAAAGAATATGTATATATGTACAACTGAATTTACTCTGCTGTACAGTGGAAATTCACATAACATTGTAAATCAACTATTACTTCCATAAAATTAAAACATGTTAACTAATTTTACAATAGCCCCAATAAATCATCCTTAGGAAGGTAAATTTGATTTGGGAGAAAAATAACATACTAATACAGCCCCCAGTAAATCAGAATTGTCTTTTTGATCCTTTATTTCCTAACATAATAAAGTTTTGGTGAAAGTTGATTGAAGCTCTGGGCGTGTATGCTCAGTCATGTCCGACTCTTTGCAATCTATGGACTGAAGCCAGCCAGGCTCCTCTGCCCATGGAATTTTCCAGGCAAGAATAGTGGAGCGGGTTGCTGTTTCCTACTCCAGGGGATCTTCCTGAATCCAGGGATCGAACCTGAGTCTCCTGCGTCTCCTCGATGGCAGGCAGATTCTTTACCACTGTGCCACCTGGGAAGCCTGTGATCAAAGCTAGTAAGTTCTAAAGAACTCCACAAATTTAGATTTCCTGAGCATGTGTTATAGATTATCATGTAGGTCCAGGTCATCAGTTGGGCTAAATGAGAACCAAAGTGGGTTGTGTAACGACCTCCCAAGGGACAGACAGGGATGATTTGAGACTCGAAATGAGCCCATCTAATTTCCATCATTTTCACAAAGCTGCCTTCCTCCATGTTATTTTTAATAGTCTCTTTAGTAAACAATACAGATGAATAATTTGGGGGACTGACGTCTTCAGACTTAAACTCATCGGTTCAACGTTAATCTCATAAATTTGTTTAAATCAGTGGTTAGTCCTTTATTAAACTCTTTAATTGGACTTGATCCAGCACTACCCACGAGGAAAATACTAATGAAGTGATTCACAAGTAGGCAGTTAGCCACATGTCCTGAGGGCATGCCAGGCAGTTAGACGGAAAGTCACGATTGTGCATCTCTAGGAAGTCTTCAAGTTCTGATGAAGGTGTTATCAGCAAAACATATCTGAAGTCAATGGGAGATGGATACTAACATGGTAGGACCAGCCTAGAACATACATGAGAAATGTGCCCATAGGTCCCAGGCTGGCAGGATTTCAGAAAGAGAGACAGGGTAAGGTTTGGAAAGATTGGACAGGGTCGCTTAAGATGAAAAGGAAACAATTAGAAAGGTACTGAGAAAACCTGGGCAAGAAATAGGGAACCGGGCGGCAGCAGGGTGGATGGGAAAGTGGTATATATTTGAGAAAAACCTGAGAGAGAGGCTGGCTAAGAAACAGAGGATGACAGCAGCTTCTGGATGGCTTCAAGTTTTCTGGGCCTGAAGACGGGGCGAGGAGGAGACTTCCCATTAGGAGCGACACTAACGGGAAACGGGGAGGCGAGTGGAGGAGATCTGGTCTTGGGCTCGGTGTCTAGACTGACTTTTATATACAGGTTATTAAGACTCCTTTCAGGGAACTTAAGTACTTAAGACTTCGCAGGGGGCGTCAGTTTGATCCTTGGTTGGACAGCTAAGATCCCACATGCCTTGTGGCCACAAAATCAAAACATAAAACGGAAGCAATATTGTAACAAATTCAAAAAGGCTTTAAAAAATTAAAACCTTTCAGGTTTCTACATGCAAATATCCAATAAGCTGTCATAGCCACATGTCTGGGAATCAGAAAAGAGATATACCCTGGGAAAATATATTTGGGAGTCATCAGTATCTAGGTGCAAATCAAAGTGGTTAAGTCTCGGCAAAGTGCTTGGAGAGAGAAAACAAAGAGGAGAAGAGTAGAGAATGGATTTCTCCCTGGAAAGCAGCACTGCAGGCCTGAGAGGGAGGAGAATGGCCTTTCAAGGGCCTGAAAGGATGTGTAGGGAGGCAGGTGGTCAATCAGCAGGGGTGACCTTGGGGGGCAAACCCAGGGGAGGAATGTGAGGTGGGAGTGAACCCGAGCAGAAGGGAGACTGATGAGCATGCCTGGCAACCTCGCGTTCTCAGCTTGCTGATGACGGGAGGGTTACAAGGTGGATATGAACCAAACAACAAATAAAAAGCTGAGTTTCTCAAACTGAGGTCTGTAGGCCTTTGGAAGTCCAAAGTTATTTCATTGAATCCATTGAACTAATATTGTAACCGAGCAGAACCCCACGGAGGGGACAGGCCTTTTCCCGCATCCTCTGCTTTAGCACCCCTCTGAGGCACCTAGATAATAGCTTTCGATGCACTGTCCCTGAGTTGTTTTGCAGATGTTCAAACCCTCCCCCTCTCCAACAATGAAAGATGTTAACTACTCGATGACCATGAACACATGGCCCCAGGCCTCCTGGAGCCTAAAGGCTAATGATGTTAACCCGTGTGACACCACCCTGCTGACTCGCCAATCAGCCCATCAGAGAACTGTGCACAAGCTGATCACAGACCCTGAGACCCCCTCCCTCACCTTGCTTTTGAAAGGGTTTTTGCTTTGCCAAAACCCTTCGGGGAGCTCAAGGCTTTTAGGGAGTGAGGCAGTGTCTCCTTGCCAGGCCCTGCAATAAACCTTTCTCTGCCAGTGCAGGGGACACGGGTTCCATCCTCGGTCCAGGAAGATCCCACACGGCACATGGCAAGCCACACGGACGGAGCCCATATGCTGTCACTACTGAAGCCTGCACGCCTAAAGCCTGTGCTCTGCAGCGAGAGAGGCCATGGTAATGAGCAGCCCTGTCTTGCTAAAGCTGGAGCAGCAGCAGCAAAGACCAAATATAAACAAACGAAATTATATATTAAAAAAAGTTTGGCTCGTGGAATACAATGCATACATAATATTGCAATTTATTTGAATAAATATTTGTAAATGTTATTGAATTAAATAACATGACTTTAATTAGTAACAAATACATTATTCTCATTAACAATTCATATTAACAATTGACTAATTTTATAATTAATATAATTAATACCATAATAG
>SJYT01036842.1:127491-145880 GCA_006410635.1 Cephalophus harveyi | reverse complement strand
ATAATAGATATTAATAAGTAATTAAGATCAATTACTACTGATAATTAATAACCTATTCTGCATATATAGAAGGTCACAGAAAAACTTAGTAACAGAGAGAACCAATTTCCTGAAATTAACTCAAGTGTTTTTGTTAGGGGAAGCACGCTGATCGAAACTGTCCACCCTGGCCAGGCACCACAGTAACCATGTGCATGACTTGTTTTACCACAGAAGGTCCTGGTAAGGAACAATAAGCCTCCACCAACCAGAAGAGGTCGGGAAAGGTCAAAAGGAGACACCACTTGTCCGACCACCTCCCAGAATCCTCTCTCTGGCATCCATCTTGGCTGAACAAGGGGTGCACCACCAGGAAGGCCTCTGAGTCAAAATGATTGGCTAAGGACAACCTGGAAACTAATCCCATCACCATAAAACCCGAGACTGCCAGCCATGTGACAGAGCAATTCTCCTGGGTTCCCTTACCCTCCCGCTCTCCGCCCGGGCACCCTTTCCCAATAAAATCTCTTGCTTTGTCAGCACATGTGTCTCCTCGGACAATTCATTTCCGAGTGTTAGACAAGAGCCCAATTTCGGGCCCTGGAAGGGGTCCCCCTTCCTGCAACATTTTCATCTATGCTCAGTTCAGTTCAGTTCAGTCGCTCAGTCGTGTCCGACTCTTTGCGACCCCACGAATCGCAGCACGCCAGGCATCCCTGTCCATCACCATCTCTCGGAGTTCACCCAGACTCATGTCCATCGAGTTCGTGATGCCATCCAGCCATCTTATCTTCGGTCGTCCCCTTCTCCTCCTGCCCCCAATCCCTCCCAGCATCAGAGTCTTTTCCAATGAGTCAACTCTTCGCATGAGGTGGCCAAAGTACTGGAGTTTCAGCTTTAGCATCATTCCTTCCAAAGAAATCCCAGGGCTGATCTCCTTCAGAATGGACTGGTTGGATCTCCTTGCAGTCCAAGGGACTCTCAAGAGTCTGCTAAACTGAGTCAAACAGAAAGTGAACTCTGAGAAACACCTTTGATGAGGGACTCTTTCTAGACCTGATTAAAAAGAACCTTCAAGGAAGAAACAATATTATTTTCATTTATGACATTTTCAAAAAATTATGTCTATTTTCTCTCACATAGATACAGCTTTTACAAATTTAATTTTTATTTTACACTTAGGTTTGACAGCTTTTAACCACTTACAAATGAGAGACCCCAGTACAACGTGGCCTCCACGTCTTGTGAATATAATTTGATAGAAAGATGGGGAATTAGAAAAGATCCTACCAATTCCTAAGGCTCCATGATTGAAATCAAACACTTAAAATTATATCTAACTATTTTTTAACAATCACAATGGTAACTTTTAAAAAGACAGTTCTCATTTTTTTTCATTCATTTATTCAATTAATATTTGAGTGCCTGATGGGTGATTTCTTTGCAGGTTTCTGAAGACACGGAGATGAATAATACACCATCCTTGTTGCCAAGA
This sequence comes from Cephalophus harveyi, assembly GCA_006410635.1. Lineage (NCBI taxonomy): Eukaryota > Metazoa > Chordata > Mammalia > Artiodactyla > Bovidae > Cephalophus > Cephalophus harveyi. The sequence goes on along the minus strand of SJYT01036842.1, from coordinate 144,406 downwards.
AGGAGTTTATTGTCTGAGGTGTTATTTTTGTTTAGTTGCTAAGTTGTATCCAACTCTTTGTGGCCACACATACTATAGCCTTCGCCAGCACACGTACTATAGCCTGCCAGGCTCCTCTGTCCATGGGATTTTCCCAGGTAAGATTACTGGAAAGGGTTGCCATTTCCTTCTCTAGCGGATCATCCTGACTGTGATCGAATCAGTCTCCTGCTTTGGAAGATGGAGTCTTTACCACTGAGCCACCAGGGAAGCCTGTCTGGGGTGTAGAAGGACACATTTGAGCAGGCAATTTAGTGTACGGACAGCAGCCAGAGAAAACAGCTCTGAGGTCTTTGGGCTTTTACTCCCCCAGAGCTATTTTTCCACTGGAGAGGTGGGGGGGAAATCTACACCTCTAAAGACTGGGTAGAAAAAAAATGCCAGAACTGTATAAAAAGCACAGTAGTTTTACCCAGGGAAGTAATCTGGCCTGAAAAACGATGTAAAATTAACATATGCTAGTAAAATAAAGTACTTGTTGAGTCTTTGAGATTGACTTCCTAGTGAATCTTGAGTTTGACTTCCTAGTGAATCTTAAATCTTGCTTAGCTAAATTAATCATCACAGTTAAGCTTATTTGGAGTCCAAGTCTGTCGTGTTGTCTTTTACTACCGAATGAGCACTCACTGTCATTTTTCCAGGCATCTGTTCCCTTTGTATTTAGTTTGTGTCTTTTGGTTGTTTGCTTTCCAGATGGGCAGGACAAACAGCTCCTGCTGCCTGGTTGCGTGGATGAATACACAGCTCAGTGATGTCAAATGCATACCACCATCTCTCGAGTAATTTAAAATTGAACTAGGTATAAAGCTGGGGAAAAACCATGGTAGCAAATAATGCTGCATGATCCACAAAGAGCTGACCTAGTTACCCTGGAATTTCTATGCTTCATAAATCTTGTTTCGAATAATCATAGCTTTCTGGGAAGAGAGTCCACTCAGAAATGAACATCCATGATCTCTGAAAACAGTCCTGTGGAGGTCCAGCAGGCAGGCCACGGCTTTGATTGGATTATCTCTCAGCCCTCCAACTAACTCCATATTTAGTTCCAGATAAGCAGCAAAGGATCGCATGCCTCTAGGAATTAAGGCCACTTAGTCTATCACAGTGGGCTAAGCAAACGAAGATGGTCTGCCTGAGCAGGTGAAGTAGTGGTGGTCTACCAGGGCATGCACTTCCAGGCTGGTGTGCTGTGGGTAGGAGGGTTGTGTCTGCTGAGAGCAGTGGAGTGGGGGGAGGGGGTGGGGTGGATGCTGGGGCAGTCCGAGCCCCTAGACAGTTGTGTCCAGAGTGAGAAGTCTCTTACTTATGCCAGTCTGCTTGACAAATATTCCCATTTTCAATGGGTACCATAATGAGAAAAAGGGTGGGAAGCATAGGCTATGAGATATGATTTTGAGGAACTGGCAAGGTCCCCCTTATACCCTCCGCTGTATGTGCCTGCTAAGTTGCTCACTCATGTCTGACTCTGTGAGACCCTATGGACTCTAGCCAACCAGGCTCCTGTGTCCCAGGGATTCTCCAGGCAAGAATACTGGAGTGGGTTGCCATGCTTTCCTCCAGGGGATCTTCCCAGCCCAGGGATCGAACCTGTGTCTCTTATGTCTCCTGCATTGGCCAGGAGACATAAGGGCCACCTGGGAAGCTCATATCCTACCCTCCACCAAGTGCCATCCAATATTATCTCTTTTGGCCTGTCAACACTGCCTGCAAAAATGCATGATAGCTTTTTTTTGCATATATCTGGGGTCTTAGTTCCTAGACCAGGGATTGAAACTGTACCACCTGCATTGGCAGTGAGGAGACTTAACCACTAGGCTGCCAGGGAAGTCCCAAGAGCTTCATTTGTTTCAAATGAAAAATATCCTGTTTTAAATTATCAATATGAGATTATGATTTAGTGGCTCAGAATACTTTGAATGTGACAAATTACGGAGTGCAGATCTTAATAAGCAGAAGGATGAAGACATTGGAAAGGTGCTGGGCCCCTGGAGAAATGAAGGACAAGGTGTTAACGTTATTAGGTCTCAGTTTTCCCAGTCATTAAATGAGGGTGTCAACAAGATAGTGTAAATGGCCCTTTTCAGGTTTTTTCAAGCCTATTATACCAAAAATGAATTGTATCTATATTCAAGTTTACCAGTTTTCCCTTGACCTTGCCCTAAAAAGATAATGAGTCACCAAAAGCCATAGGCTTCTTGGAAAGGGTTCTAGTCCTACACCAAAGCCCCAAGTGTGTGTGCGTGTGCTCAATCATGTCCCCTCATTGAGATCTGATGGACTGTAGCCCTTCAGGCTCCTCTGTCCATGGGATTTCCCAGGCAAGAACACTGGAGTTGCCATTTCCTTCTCCAGAGGATCTTCCAGACCCAGGGATTGAACCAGCATCTCCTGTGTCTCCTGCATTGCAGGCAGATTCTTTACCACTGAGCCCCTGGGAAGCCAACAAAGCCCCAGACTGAGCCTGATTGGAGGAACTTAAGGATTATCTCTCAGGAATATCCCTTCCACTGCTTTAATGCCTAAAATTGCAAAATAACATTCAGCATCCATTAGCCTGAGTCCCTGCATATAAGACAGAGCCCAGGCCCACCCTCCTGTCCTGAGTGACCTAGAACCGCCATAGACAAAGGAAGAGAGAAACTCTGCTTGCTGAGCTATCTTGTGCTGGGATCTCTTTTTTTGGCTCAGTGTAACCCACTCTAATGATAGCCTCCTGGACAGCCTGCTATAGCATTATATTGACTGATCTAGAGTGGCTGCCACAGGCTTATCTGTCAGCTGAAGGGCAGCATCCCACAGTGGGTTATCTACGTTGTTACTGCTGGAATGGGCTTCCCTGATATCTCAGTTGGTAAAGAATCTGCCTGCAATGCAGGAGACCCCAATTTGATTCCTGGATTGGGGAGATCTGCTGGAGAAGGGATAGGCTTCCCACTCCAAGATTCTTGGGCTCCCCTTGTGGCTCAGCTGGTAATGAATTCGCCTGCAAATATTTTGTGTTAACTGAATAAAGTGAAACCAAGCTGAATTTCTCTAAGTGAAGTTCAACATGTTTTTAAAGACGTGGTTTTCAGGGATGATTCTGTTTCCTGTAGAAATCAATCTGCCACTTCTCTGGGCATATGAACATTGGGTATGGGGTCAACTCACTGATAAAAAGAGGGAAATAAGTACTATTTACATCTATGGAACATTGTCTGTTTCCTGTGGCAGATCCGAGGCTTTGTGCTAGGAGCTTTGATCTCTCTTAAGACGCGCTCATTAACTCAGTGAAGGCGGCATTATTAACACAATTTTATAAATACTCATGATTATTGCCCAAACAGGTCAAATAATAACATGTCATGTCACACGATCCTGGGATCCAGGCAGAACTTAAAACCAGTGCAGTGTGGGTCCGCGGATTAAAGTCAACATCACTCATTATCAGAGAAATGCAAATCAAAACCACAATGAGGTACCATTTCATGCCAGTCAGAATGGCTGCTATCCAAAAGTCTACAAACAATAAATGCTGGAGAGGGTGTGGAGAAAAGGGAACCCCCTTACACTGTTGGTGGGAATGCAAACTAGTACAGCCATTATAGAGAACAGTGTGGAGATTCCTTAAAAAACTGGAAATAGAACTGCCATATGACCCAGCAATCCCACTGCTGGGCATACACACTGAGGAAACCAGAATTGAAAGAGACACATGTACCCCAGTGTTCATCACAGCACTGTTTATAATAGCCAGGACATGGAAGCAACCTAGATGTCCATCAGCAGACGAATGGATAAGAAAGCTGTGGTACATATACACAATGGAGTATTAGCCATTAAAAAGAATACATCTGAATCGGTTTTAATGAGGTGGATGAAACTGGAGCCAATTATACAGAGTGAAGTAAGCCAGGAAGAAAAATACCAATACAGTATACTAACACATATATATGGAATTTAGAAAGATGGTAACGATAACCCTGTATGCAAGACAGCAAAAGAGACACAGATGTATAGAACAGGCTTTTGGACTCTGTGGGAGAGGGCGAGGATGGGATGATTTGGGAGAATGGCATTGAAACATGTATAATATCATATGTGAAACGAATCACCAGTCCAGGTTCGATGCAGGATACAGGATGCTCGGGGCTGGGATGATCCAGAGGGATGGGATGGGGAGGGAGGTGGGAGGGGGGTTCAAGATGGAGAACACATGTACACCCGTGGCAGATTCATGTTGGTGTATGGCAAAATCACTACAATATTGCAAAGTAATTAGCCTCCAATTAAAATAAATAAATTTGTTTTTTAAAAAAAAAGTCTTTTTGTACTTCTAACCTGATCATCCTGTCAGTGTAACAGACTCACCCTTAGGGAGCTGAGTGAACATTCACAAGACATTACATTAGCAGGAACACCAACCATTTAACAAATTAGCACCCTATTCCCTCCCCCCAGATTTCAGGAAATTGAGTTTAAAGGCTTCATTACACATTGACCTTATTTCAAGAAATACTATGATTAGAAGAGATCATTCTGATCAAGAACTTTAAATATGTTTATATTCTAGGGATCTTCCCTGATGAAAGAATTTAAAAGTTTCAATATGAATTCTTTCACCAAAGGATTATTTCTAATTATGACAACAAAAAAAGATTCAATTTTAAACAAGGGATTAGTATCTTCATAAGGTAGAATGCAGACAAATGTCAACAAGACTTTGTTAGAAGTAAGAAAATATTTATAACATTAAATGGAAAAAAAAAGGTAAAAGTGTATTTATAGGCTGAGTTTAAAATGTAAAAAAAATATATATATATAATATGCATATATTATATATATATATACACACACACACATAACAGCCTGGAAGAGAAATCACCAAAATTTTAACAGGTGTTCTCGCCAAGTGATAAGATTACAGGTGGTTTTTCCCTGCATATATTATTGGGCACATGTTCTTTTTTCTTTACTGAGCATATGTTGCATTTAAAAACAGGAAAAAACTAAAATTTCAATTTGCAACCACAAGCTGGTCATTTATGCCAGTCTTTCTCAAATTGATGTTTGACATAATACAACAAAATTCTGTAAGGCAGTTATCCTTCAATTAAAAAATAAATAAAAAAACAACAACAACAAACAAAAATAAAATGTTTGCCTGGAAAACTCATTTAAAATGTGGGTTCGGATTCAGCCTGAGATGCTAAATTTCTAACAAGCTCCCAGGTTATGCTGATGCTGGTCTGGGACCACACTTGGAGTTGGATTTCATGTCGAATAAGCAAGAAAGAATCATTGTAGACCTACTTAAATCTGAGAGTTGGAGCTTGGGAAGCTTGCTTTGCAAAGTCTTTCCTTGAAAATCTGAGTCAGGAAGTTTTGCTTAATGGCTACCGAAATCTCTCCTGTTGCACTATAATCCCATTTCTTTTCCAACTTTACTTCTCGCTGAACCAATTTTCAAATCCACAGTCCAGCTCATGAGGTTTTCTTCTCCAGGGTAACCTTCCTTTGCCCCTTGAAATTAAATTCCATTTGTTCTGCTCATGTTGGCACAAAAATTGTCTCCAGTTAGTTTAATAAAACCATCACTAAAACAATTTTCTTGAGTAGTGTAATTATAGAGCTAGTAATTAGACTCATCACTAAATGAATAGCCTAGTTAGATTACATTTAGACAAGCACCACACACCCCATTCTGTTTTAATCACCCCTTAAATGCAATTCCATTTGTTTGCATGGAAGGACTTTTTAAATGATAATGGTAAGAACATCATAGACACTCTTAGAAGATAATGCTACCTCTAAAATTAGGGAAATTTGGCATTCACCACATTACCTCTGCCAGGGGTAGGGGAAGGGAGGTGCTTTCCCGGCATTTTGTCAGTACAGTAGAGAATCCTATCTTTCAGCAACTGAAAGTGGTGTGAATGGAACAGGAGGAAAGGGGGCAGGGCATAACCTTGGAAAGAATGACATGACCTGGGACATGACAAAACTGAGTAGCACCAACTAGGTCCACGATGGCAGAGGATTCAACTTCCAGTGGACCTTGAACCTTTATTAGACACTCCTTGTAATACATTAGCATAAACGAAGCGACACACCTACAGGTGCCCTGACATTTCTGAGGCTATAACCATAAAAGTTCAAAAAGTGGGTGGTGGCCCAACTCCTGGAAATCCCTGCCCTTCCCCCCAATAACTAGAATAATCCTCCCCGTCAGTAGCCTATCAGGTTACCCAGCCCATGAAAACTATCCACATCATATTTCAAAGCCTTCTTTCACCTTTTGAGACGCCCCACAGTCTGTCTGTGGAGTGCTTCTCTCTAAATAAATCCACTTCTTACCAATCACTTTGTCTCTGTCTCTGAATTCTTTCTCAACGAAAGAAGCAAGAACCTCCAATTCACCAGGAACACGTGCATTTCCTGAAGTCCCAGTGGAGATTCTCTCATGATACCTGCCAGATGACATGGTCACACCCTGAAGATGCACTTTTGAAGCTCCTGTCAGCTCCTTTAGGGAGTCTTTTTGATTCAGCACTTCCAGGTGGATCTTTGACTCTTTTGTCTGTTTCAGTGCTGAGTTTTCTATTTCATTCTGCAACCTCTTTGCCCTCCTCCAAGGCACCTGCAGCTTTCTCAAAGCACAAACGATGCAAACTGCAAGTACCCAGCTGTCCTTGGAGCCTCTTGATCTAACAGAGCTCTCGTAGGAATCTACACGTGCGGCCAGCCCACTGTGCTCATAGGCGTCTACACGAGTTGCCAGCCCGTGGCGCTCTTCACATCCACCAATTCACATTGTAGGAAGTTTCACTTTCTGGCTAAGAACCACCCAATTTCCCATCAGAGATAATATGACTTCGACTTGACTCATCATCTCTCACAGATGGAGCATTCGCAATAGCTAATAGTCATTGAACACCATGCTGCGTGCTTTCAATGTATCCTTCCACTGGATTGGTCCAGGATTCTGTTTCCCAGGGGGAAAAACTGGGCAGTCCAGAGAGGTTATATAACTCACCCAAGTTCAACCAGCTTAAAAATGGCAGAAAAGAGAGTGAAAACTATGTTTTCCTATTGAGAAGAATGTGGGGCTAAGAGCATCCCTGAGTTCTCCAGGAACTCTCACCTTTGTTTCTTTATCTTTTGCTGTTCTTTAGTTGTTAAGTTGTGTCTGACTCTTTGCAACCCCATAGAAAGTAAACTGCCAGGCTCCTCTGTTCATAGGATTTTCCAAGCAAGAGTACTAGAGTGGGTTGCCATTTCCTTCTCCAAGGCATCTTATTGGCCCAGGGATCAAACCTGTGTCCCCTGCTTTGGCAGGTAGATTCTTTACTGCTGAGCCACCAGGGAAGTCCTTATCTGTGCAATGAGAATAACTGTATACATGACACTTACATCTTAAGGGGGTGTGTGTGTATGTGTAACATGAGATAAGGTTTATAAAAGCAATTTGTAAAATGGAAAATGTTATAACATGTAAATTATTATTGTTATGACTTAACCAGATCCAGGATATGCATTGCTTAATAAACCAAGCTCATCTCTGAAGCCGTTGAAATGTCTTACGTCCTATCATAGAAATAGTCTTACACTACATATTAATATTATTCATGTGTTACAGTTAACTTGTTCGAATGTCACAGTTGTATCAGGAAGAGGCTTCCGTAGATGTTGTAAGCCATCTTTTACATTTCAGTTTTTATCCCGGTTTTAATTTGCACGCTTTCAGTTCCCTTTTCAGTAATAGAATTACTCTGTTCTCAGCTGATTGATTCTAGGAATTTGCTGAATGCAGCCAAACTATGACATGTTTGCATTTTAAAGTCTTGAAATGTTCTTTCGGTTTTGAAAATGAGCTTATTTGGAGGAAATGTAGGACTTCTTGAACTAATGGCAAATTACGTTAATAAACGTCATACGTGCTGTGGGCAGTGATGATTCTCTATCAAACGGAAAGTAAATCAAAAGCTGAATTCCACACTTTCTAATTGGTCACATCTCCTGTTTACTTTAGGAGGAATATTTTCTGTTTGAGATTTTAATACCGAGGTGCAGAACCAACGGTTCTCCCCATTAAGCTGCTCTTCTCTCTCCAGCCTCGTCTCTTCCGGAAGCTCCTGCTGTTGACTTTGGCTCCCTCCTTCCACCAGCCACACAGCCGTCAGTTTTATCGCCACAGCTGTTCACCACGCAACACACATTCACTCTATTGCAATTTTCATCTTTCTTAGAAATAGGTTTGATTTGTTTGAAACTGTGTTGGCTGGTGGCTTGTTCAACACCAATCTCAGTTTTTAAGAATAATTTTTAAAAAGCTGGTGTGAAATGAGACATAAAGTTGAAATTCAGAGGTCTTTTTCACAAGGGCCCTTCTATCTACCGAGCCTGGTACCATCTGGCCAGCTGACCGTAGTGAACACACTCAAATCTTGTCTTGAAAGTAGACGCTGCTAAACTTTGAGTCTGGTCTGAATTTTACAAGTCGCTGGTATGGAAGGGTGGTATAATCAAGTGTGATATGCACACTCTTAGAGGGAGAAAAAGAGTAGAATAGAGTTTCCGTGGTTTGCAATGTTCAGAAGCAGGCAGTGGGCTAACGTAAGCTAACACCCCTGGGGGCTTCCTGTGTGCTGGCCAGATGCGTGGACCTACCTGGCACTTGATGGCAAGATCTGACTCAGCGTAAAGCAAACCAGTGCTGCAAATTCTCCTGTCTTTTTTCCCTTGAATATAGTAATTTGTGGTAACTGTTGTTGATTCATTTCTATAATCATAGCTGCCTGTTAGCATTGGACGCATTGAAAGGTCAAAATCACTTTGGAAGTGATTAGCTTTGGAAGCACTGAAAGGTTAAAACCACTCAAACTTCCAATAAATTTTCTTCATTTAAAAATACATTTTTAATCTGAAAAGAACATCTATATTTGGTATTTTGCTGCAGCTTGTCCTAATGAATTAAAAGCACTCTTAAATACTATTAAAGATTATTTGAAAATGTAATTTTCATAGACCCACTTTTCTGATTATCATATCATTTTTATGTTTTTAAAAGACATTTTATCTTATTTTTTAATTAATTAATTTTTATTGAAGTATAGTTGATTTACAATGTTGTGTTAGTTTCTGGTTTACAGCAAAATGATGCAGTTATCTATATGTATATATGTATCTATATATATATATATAAACTGCATCACTTTGCTTTTAAAATTATGTTTTCAAAGAATTTTAATAGCACTTAAGAGTGCTCTTAATACATTAGGACAAACCATAGCAAAATACAAAAACATGTAACAAAAGATAATGCTGAATGGTTTCTTTTATTATTGTTTGAAAACTAAAATCCATATTCTCATCTCAGGGAAAAAAAATTGTAAATATGTGCATTCACAGGTGGTATCCAGACTCACTGTGGTGATATTTTTCCAGTGGATACAAATACAGAATTCTTATGTTGTACATTTGAAATGAATAGGATGTTGTATGTCAATTACACTTCTATAAAAAAATAAATAAAATATTTAAAAAAATATATTTTTATTTATATATATAAATATACAGAAAAACACTGAAGTAAATACTTCAAAATACTAAAAAACAGAAAATTTCCTTTTGAAGAAAAACATATTCATTTGGAAAATTAAAAAAGCATAAAGAAGGAAAATGTTCATGTTTCTAACATTCAGAGAAAATCCCCGTGAACACTGGGTGCAATTTTCTTTAGCATTTTCTTATTTGTTCTCTCTCTCTTTCTTACTACATTTTTCATCGTATACACTATTTTTCTCCATTTAACTTTATGTCATCAATATTTTCTTATACAATAAAAAATTCATGGCATCACTTTACATAGCTTTAAAGAATAGTTTATTGTATGGTACACCCTAATCTTTTAAAAAACAAATTCCTATTTTGTGAGGTTTTTTTTTAATTTCTTACTAATTTAAAATAATAATGCAATGAATTTTCTTGTACAGAAGTTTTCCTGTGCACTGTTACTTTCTTATGAGGTAAAATATTAATAAAGGGCTTTCCAGGTGGCTCAGTGGTAAAGAACCTGCCTGCTAATGCAGGAGATGCAGGTTCTATCCTTGGGTTGGGAAGATCTCCTGGAGAAGGAAATGGCAAGCCACTCTAGTATTCTTGCCTGGGAAATCCCATGGACAGAGGAGACTGGCAGGCTAAGTCCATGGGACTGCAAAGACTTGGATATGACTTAGCGACTGAACAACAAAAATGTTAACGAGGTTTTTTTTTCCTTCAAGGTATCCAACGTTCTTTTTTTTTTTTTTAGCAACATCATGTGCTTCCATAGAGGGAAACCAAAACCATAAAGAGAGAAGATGGGTCAAAGTCTTACTCTTTAAGTTCCGAAGCTCATAGCACAGTCTCTAGTTCTGAACAGCTGTATTTTAGTTTGCAGGAGCTCCTTTTTGTTGAGACTGTAGAATTTGGGGTTTTGTTTTGAATTCACAGAGTCAAACCTCAAAGGAATCAAGGCGTAGACTTCATACTATAAATAAAATATTGGGATAGGGGCTCTCGGACTCGTGTTTGTGAATAGGACAGAGTTTTAGCATAATTGATTTCCCACTGTAACCCTACCTATCTCATCTTGTACCTCTAAAACATTTTTCCGAGAAAGAACAGACAGGATTCATCAGACCACAGAAGGGGGTCCATGCACAAAAGAGGTTACGAGATCCTGGTGTTGTAAAGCACGTTATTCCCCTTGAAAACTGGGGAGACTGCTTGACCTGGGGGAGGCGTAGGACCCAGAAGCAAGACAGGCAGGTCCGGGGATGAGACCGTGAACAAGAGGGCCATCCTCCACAGGCCGGGTGTGTGTGAAGAAAATACTATCTACGCTACCTGGCCCTATCCCCTCCAGCTACATTCGAAGAATGCTAAAAATAGAGAAAATCTGTGCTTGCTTTCCAGGGTTTTGCCCCGGATGGAGCGAGTCCTGAAGAAAAGCCACGTCCTGTCTTTTTTCACTAGTCTTGCCCATGTTTTGTTATTTTCCATGGTTTCATGTAAAAATATTTATTTTGTAATTTCTAGTGCATATTTAACACATCTAAAATTTATTTCGGTGTGTCTTGTGGGATGGAAGGTGAGAAATCTTTTTTCAAACACACAATTTCATTGTTAAGTACTTCATTAACTCAGTTATTTTACAAGAGTTTGTTGAGTACCTATTAGGTATGAAGTACTGTGCTACATCTAATCACATAGTAACCAAAATGTAAATTTTGTTTTATAAACCAGACAGTCTTTTTTTTGAGAGCTCACAACATGATTGGGGAGACACGTATTAAGTAAGTAAATGTATATTTGTGAATTGTAACTTGGGCAATGAAAACAGAATAAGGCAAGAGGAAGAGAATGTGAGAATCTTAATTTGACTGAGGGTAACAGGCAGCTTCCCAAAGAGACTGACCCTTGATTTTTACTTTTTATGTGCTTATTTCCCCGCATACTCTAAATTCTGTTTTGTTGCTATCTTTTCTGGGCCATTGATCCATTTGTTTAAACCAGTCTTGCACTGCTCCAAGTAGTCAAGCTTTATGATGTGTTTAAATATTTGAGCAAATTCTTTCTCGATACAATTTTCAGTTTATTTTTTATTGGTCAGCCTGGAAACCCATATGTCCACTGCGGAACCAAAATAAAGCCAGTTCTGTGAACACAGAAAGTTGTTTCCTATTGGAGCAGAGCAAGGGTTTTCATCCTTTGGTTCAAATTTCACTTGTGGCTTCTTTGCTCTGAGCAGCCGTGAACAGACCACCTCTCTCTTCCCAGGGCCCCTTCCACATGGCTCCGTATCCACCAGGATGGCTGGGATCTCCCTGACTTCCTCCCCAATCCCACTTGGAATTTTTCTCCTTATTCTTCTGCAGAATAATTATTTTGTTCTGCCCAGACTTATATGCCACCTTTTCAACCAGCTCAGGAAACAACAGTATTTCAGTTACCTGGACAACCCTTCTTAGGAGAGAAAGGGGATTACAAAGACACAACAACAAACATTGTCAGAAAAGAAACTCTCCAAGCTCCCATTTTTGGAAGATTGCTCTTTCTTAGAATGAAAGAATGGATCATGTAGCAATGATGCTGGTTGCCTATTTACCAACATTCTTCCTCATTCGAAAAGCCCTATTTTTGTTTGGAGTAACAACATACCTGGTTTTCCAGATTCCATTACAAATAGGCAGCCTTGTTCTGGCCATGAGATGTGAGTAGAACTTCTGGAAGGGCTGCTTAGCAGGAGACAATGAAACTGCCTTGACCATCATGGGCCGCGTAACGTCAGACTCTTCTGATATGTGGGTAAACTTTTATGTATTTAAACAGCTATCCGAGTTTGTGTACAGACAGTTCAACCCCACCCTAACAGGCGTAGACCAGCAGAGTCCACTGACTTCTGTTCCTAACCAAGAAAAAAACTCACCAGGGTCAAATGTAAGGATCTTCAGAGAAGTCGTGGGTGGTATCATAATGGTTTTTGAAAAGATGAAGCTGAAATGAAATCCTATTACATTCTGGATAGCATGGTGCTTTGCTTTTGGTGTACTCAAGGCTCTGATGGAAAGTACTTAGATTTTTTAATTGAGTACCTATCAGTTTAAGCCTTTGGGAATGTCCTACATTAAATATATGAATAATGACCTTAGCAGAGAATTTCAATTTTATTACCAGTGCTCGACGTTAAAACAAAGAGGATGTACTTCAGTGAAGTGACTGGGCAGGCTTCGCGTGCTGCCTCCTCACTGACCCAATGTCTCTTCCAAACTTTCAACCATTTTACATTCTTCTAAAATGTTTGCTGCCCAAAGAACAGAGTCCAGATCCAACAAGCATCCAGACACAGTGTGATTCTCTCTGACCTCTCAGCCTCCTTTCCAGATAGCCCCCACACAAGATTAAGACATACTTGATGGCTCCGTGTCATGTAGCTTCGTGCTTCTTTACCTGTGCACTATGGGCAAGCTGTTTGACTTGGAAATAAACACCCACAGCGTGTTTATCCACAACGAATATGAGGGTCATCCATCACTACAATATTGTGGGAGTAATTTTCTTGATCTGATAGGCAGGCAGCAGTCCCCTCTAAGAATTCCATGTGCATCTTTTCTAGTGTTAAATACTCTTCCTAACTTGAGGGAGATGGTTTCTTGCTGAAGCAGATGCAAGTGACTGGAACGCATCTATTCGAAGCAGGCAGGTTATCTGGCTCCATGTGCCATGGCCTATTCGGGCCGCCTCCCAGCAGCGATGCATCACTCCTCGCAGCGTCGTGACGAGCTGCTTTGATTTGTCAAGACTTTGAAATCCTGCCCTGAGTCCCCACGCGGGTAGTCAGGTTGTTCTTGGTAGGATGTGTTCATGTACTGTGAACAAGGATCCACACTGCTTTCTAGACCAGGCAAAGCAACCGCTCCTTCACTTACTAACCTCTTGGTGTCCCAGCTTCAGCAAACTTCTCTGCATCACTGCAAATACCACTGTGGACCAGCTGGAGATTTGGGAGGGATCACTCATCTGGGACTTAATCTGGAGGGACAGTTAAAGGAAGTCTGTGGACTGGGTATTTTTGTTTTCAAGAAAATGTTTAATTCTTTAAAAGTTTTTTAAATTTTTTATTATTATTGTTGTTATTATTCTGGCTGTGCTGGGCCATCATTGCAGCGCACAGGCTTTCTCTGATTGCGACGTGCAGGCCTCTGGTTGGGGTGGTTTCTCTTGTGGCAGCACGCAGCTTACTGCCCCATGGCATTGTGGCATCTTGGGCTTCCCACGTGGCGCTAGCAGTAAAGAACCTGCCTGCCAACGCAGGAGGACGTGAGAGACGAGGGTTCAGCCCCTGGTTTGGGCAGATCCCCTGGAGAAGGAAATGGCAAGCCACTCCAGTGTTCTGTGGAGAACCCCACGGACAGAGGAGCCTGGCAGGCGACAGACCGTAGGGTCGCACAGAGTCAGACACAACTGAAGCCACTTAGCACGCATGCGTGGGGGATCTTAGTTCCCAGACTCGGGGTTGGATCCGTGTCCCTTGCATTGGCCGATTCTTAAGCACTGGACCACCAGGGAAGTCCCTGGGCATTTTTCTAGTGAGCCTGGCGAGGAAAGGCTAGAAAAGGGAAGCCGTTAATTGCCTGTTGATATTTTGGAGGGCAAGGTGGAGATATTGGTTCACCTTCATCCCCATGCCCTTTTACATTTCCCTAAATTCTTCTACTTGTTCCCATGTCAAATCTTGTATAAGATTTCCTTCTCAGTAAAAACAGGCCGACACGAAAAATAATTCATATTCATAAAGTCGGCTCTGATTAAAATAATCCCTGGGGCTTCAGCACACTGCATCCTGAATTAAAATGCTTTAGACGTTCAGGGTTTGGCTGGTCTGTCTCCTGGGATGCCATTAATGGCTTATGCACATCATGCTATTTTCCAAATTCTGCTCCTTGCTCTGGTAAATAAATGAAGAAATCCAGTTGAGAAACATCTGGAAGGCTTTAAAAACTGGGAAAAATTCTCCCCTGGATGGGGTGTTCCAAGTGTGATGCTGCTTAAATTTGGGGCCAACGGCCACAGGAGGAACTCTCCAGGCCATTTGCAATACTTGAATTTTATAATACTATGAATATCTAACCAACAGTCCCCTCGGGGATAGATTTCAAAATTGGACATGATGTGAAAAAAATTCAATTAATTTTTTTTTTTTTTTTTTGATAGAGTGGAAAAGCCCTGAGCTGGGATTTTTAGAAATGTGGCTTCTTATCCCAGTTCTGCCCCTAATTAGATGTGCAGCTTCAGGAAGTCACATGGCCTTTCTAGGCCTGTTTCATTACCCATAAAAGAGTGTTCACTTGATAATACCCAATTTCCCTTCAAATAACCTCCCCCGTCTTTAATCCTTTCCTTTTCCATCTGTCTGCTTCCCTCCAAACTCCCTTCTCATCGCCTGGTCCTCAGTCCAATTAATCCTTGATCCGGCTTCTCCTCTGACTTAGCTGTGTGACCTTAGGCAAGTTGTTTAACCTTTCTGTGCTCTGGAAAAAAAGGAGAGTAGTAATAGTGCCTGTCTCATAGAGTTGTGGTGAAGGACTAAATGATTAATACACAGCAAGCCCTTGGCTCAGAGTATTAAGGAAATAAACTGTGAGCCAACAGTCATTATTTTTCAGATACTAACTTTAACTAATAAAGTATAATCAATACATTTTATTCCTGGGTCAAAAAGGATAGTCAAAAAGTTGGAGCCATTTCTTATCAAGAGTGGCCACTACTTATTAAGAAAATAATAAGCCTATGGGATCATTGACTTCATTTCTGTAGCCTCATCTCACACTTTATTCAGGGGCTCTGGACAGTTGGGCAAACAGGAGCATTTCTCTCCATCAACAATTCTGCCACCATCCTTGTGTGAAAACACGGAGTGAATCATGAGAAGTTCGTCTTGATTCAGAGGCTGTGACGATGAGATCCTATCTTTGGCTCTCTGAGGTCCACATCACAGTGGAACTAATATAATATTCAAATATAGTCATGAAATATATGCATGTATACTCCATGTGGAATGCTAGAAAGACTGGCAACACACTTTTTGGAAAGTGAATTTTAAGACTTTTTTTTTTTGCAGTAAAGTTATATATGGTAAAAAGCCCAGCTCCTAACTGTATGAGTTTTGACCGTAATAGCTTAGTTGGTAAAGACTCCTCCTGCAATGCAGGAGACGTCAGTTCGATTCCTGGGTTGGGAAGATCCGCTGGAGAAGGGATAGGCTACCCACTCCAGTATTCTTGGGCTTCCCTTGTGGTTCAGCTGGTAAAGAATCCACCTGCAATGCAGGAGCCCTGGGATCAATCCCTGGGTTGGGAAGATCCCCTGGAGAAGGGAAAGGCTACCCACTCCAGTATTCTGGCCTGGAGAATTCCATGGACTATACAATCCATGAGGTTCCAAAGAGTTGGACACGATTGAGTGACTTTCACTTTCACTGTACGGTTATGTACCCAGTGGCCAAGATATAGAACATCAACCCTAGAAAATTTCTCTGTACTCATTTCTAACTGTTGGCCTTCTTGGTCAGAAGCAACAGTTGTTTTGATTGCTCATTGCTTAGTTCTGCCAGTTCTTTATCAATTTTTTTTTTTTTTGTCTGTGCACTGAAGCTTGTGGGATCCTAGTTTCCTGACCAAATATGGAACCCGAGCCCTTGGCAGTGAGAGCTCTGAGTCCTAACCACTGGATCACCAGGGAATTCCCAGTTTTGCCTGGTCTTGAACTTCCCAGCTATTATATATAAAATAGATAAGCAACAAGGTCCTACTGTATAGTACAGGGAACTATATTCAGTACCTTATAATAAACCATAATGAAAATGAATATGAAAAATAAAATATTTGTATAATTGAATCACTTTGCTATACACTTGAAATTAAACATTAACTACACTTCAATTAAAAAATTGCATTAAAAACCCCAGCACAAAACTAGGTATTTGCTCTATGTATCTGGCTTTGTCTCTCTGTCCCCACCTAGCATGCACCTTTCCGTGCAGCCTGCTATTTACCCGTCCATCTGGCTCTCTTTCTTTCTGCCTCTCCTTCTATCTACCAGCTTGCGTCTCTGCCTGTCAGAGTTTCTGAGCAACAAAGAAGAGTGTCACGTCTGTAAAGGTTCCCCTTCCTCTGTCAAGGTCTGAGATGGAAAACCTCCTTCTCCATCATTGGCTACAACACTTCAGCTTATCCATTCAGTAGCTTAGTGGGGGGGTTGGCAGCGGTGCAGAAATGAGTGTGAAAATCCTCACGTGGTCTTCACTTTTAGAGCTCTGTAGCTGGGAAGCTCTCCTCCACTTCCTCTCCGTTAT
>SJYT01036842.1:15895-127254 GCA_006410635.1 Cephalophus harveyi | reverse complement strand
GGGGGGAGGGGAGTGGGTCCCAGCCATCACACTTTTGTGGGAATTACTTAAGCAGATAATTCTTAAGCTTCCTCCCAGTTTCTTTGAAGGGAGTGGACTTCTGTGTGGTCATGTGACCCTAGTAGGACTTTGGGGGACCAGAGGTTATCTTCGGGAAAGGGTTACAAGAATGTGGGGAGTAACCTACAATCACTCTGTGTCCTGAAGTCTTCCCGGGGCCCTGGGGATGGCCTTTAGCTCAATGTCCTCTTTAGTGAGGACCTGACCACGGGCATTGGGTCCCCCAGAGCTGCAAGCTTCCCTTTAAATGACTTCAGATCTGGGGAGGTTTTTGTGATCTCTGTAGGGACGATGTGTGATTGATGGAGAAGGAAAACACGTGGCACCCCCTCAACACCCAAAGCCTGAAACGGCGCAGCGGGCAGTGCAAGAACACGGGGCCCTGATGAATGCCGTGGACAAAGGGGCCAGAGTCAGTGCGGTCTGTCCTGGCGAGGAATCGTGGTCATCAGGGTTCCCATCAGCGCCAGGATGACCTGAAAATTGTCCTGGACTTTTGAAAATGTTCAGTAGAGGCTTAAGTTCATACGCATAGAAATCGAGGCAAGGGAACTATCTGAATGACTACAGAGTTTGTCCAGACAGATCATGAATCCACTGCCATTATCTATACTCCTGTAAAGTAACAAGTAAAATATATATACATAAATGGCATTAAAAACAGTCATGTTAAATCAAAATTCAGCTAATTATGGGTGGATTCACTTCTTAGGGCTGTCATCAGCAAACACACACATGAGTGGCTTAAACAACAGACATTATCGTGTCATAGTTCTGGATGCCAGAAGTACAAAAGGGCTCAGAGTGATGGGTTCTTGAGGGCTGCCACGCCTTTTTTCCTTGTGGTGGTTTGTTGGAAATCTTTGCCATCCCTTGGCTCACAGTGGCGTCACTCTGATCGCCACCTTCATCCTCAACGGTGTTCTCCTTGTATTCACGTCTGTATCCAAATTCCCCCTTTGTTAAAGGAGACCTCATATTGAGTTAGGGACCCACCCTGCTCCAGTACGACCTCATTTTAACCAGTTACATTTGCCATCGCTCTATTTCTAAATAAGGTCTCATTCTTTGATAGTGGGAACAAGATCCTCAGTATATGAATTTTTAAGGAGACAATTCAGTCCATAATGGTGGGAAAGCAAATGCTTTAGAGATCATGTTGTGTGATGAATGCTGACTCCCACTTTCCCAACTTGAGCTTTTTCTGCCAGAACTTCTCTTCTGACTCCCAGACTCACAGTTTTCATGTTCAAAGGGTAGACCTGGCGCTACAATTTGCCTCTAACAGAGTCTCATGTGTGTATGTCAAATATTTCATCATTTATATTTGCCATCATAATCACCAGGTAATCACAGTGCAGGACGAATACATATTTTCTAAGGATTCTAAAAATTAGAAAGGTTTTATCTCTGTAAAACTGATATATAAATGCTAGATACTGATGATTCAAAGAAACTTTCCCCAGAAGCAGATAGCTTGATGATTTGTGTTTTACATTTATAAAGATAAATAGAAATCTTTTTGAATTTTGAAATAGTAAATGAATATGAGAGCCAAACAAGGCGGGCCTCAAGTGTCCTTATAAACGTAGTGACATTTTCTTTCCCGAGATAATTGGGTGAAAAATAGATAGGTCATCTTATCGAGTTGAACGCTTAAGGCAGTAAGAGAGAATTACCAGGGTTAAAACTACTTGAGCCTATTCCTCCCCCACTCCCGCCCCCCATCTCCAGGCACATTTGTTTCTATTTTGCAGATTAAAAAAATTAGACTTATTTGTATCAAAATTTGTAACAAACGCATGTTATGAAACAGAACCCCAAGCACTGAATGGTGAGCCTGTCTGTAGCCCAGCAAGATCCTGGCAGAGTTAAACAGTCCTCCATTCTGCCCAGAGGATGTGTCTGTTTGATGACATGATCAGCGCATGTGGCTGCGCTGGGCCGGAGCACACAGATGATATTTACTGGTAAACTGACACCAGAAATGACCAAAACCGGGCCGGAGCCCAACGGAAAACAAAATGTCATTTGCTTACAGGCATGTCTGTGGAAGCAATTATGTTGTCCAGTTTGAAGCGTTCCAAGACTTGGAATAAATGGTACCCCACAGTTTTGTTATACCGAAAGCTAAAGGCACTTCATACCTTTATGTTTTATCAAAACACCAAGTATATATAATCTAAGGGCTTCCACCTCAGAGATAAAATGGAGTTTCAGAGTTACATATCTACAACCTATCTCCTCAAATATTTTGATTATTTTTACATAGTTTTATGAACTGCTTTTCTTTCACCCTGCTCATGGTGAATAGTCCCTCATTACATAATAATCCTTCTTTAACATTGCTTTTAGCAGCTGTGCCATTAGGTGGAAGTAGCCTGATTTATTTTATTGATGCCCCATTGCCAGTCATTTAGGGTGGCTCTTAATTTTTGGCTGTGTCCTGCAAAGCCGCGGTAACCTTACCTAGGGCTATATGCTGTCATACAACAATGATTTAATCACTAAGCTTCCTCAGTTACACTAAGCGTGAAGAGTCAGAAAAGACATTAAAGAATCGCTTTTTGAGAAATGTTTCTTTTAGAACAGGGACCAGAGCCCCCCAAAAGGATGGGAGGACTTTAATCATTAGCCTTGGAGTAAGTAATATTCATTGGTTTGTCTGTTTTATTGTTCTACAGATATGCAAGCATTGCGTCCGGAAACCAATCTGTTCTGGCTATTCATAAGGTCAGCCTTGGCAGGAAAAATACATCTTTGGAGGAAAGTGCACTTGAGAAATGCAATGATCAGGCAGAGGTAATGCAGAAGTTAAGCTTTCTTCCTTTCTTTGGCAATAAAGTTAAATTCTAGCTGCTCTGCCATCACTTGAATCACACCTGATATTTCTTCTATGCTCAATCCATTCTGAATGTGTGTCAGGATGTTCCTTCATACACACTTGAGGATGTTATGGCATACCTGAATATGATTCCCATATGTTTCAGATTTAAAATGAAAATTCCATAATTAGGTAAAAAATTCTCAAATCCTTCTGAACCAAACAAAACACATTTATTTGATTACCATAATGACAAAATGATGTTCAGTTTGCAGACGTGTTCATGGATACAGTCAGACGAGTTTGGATTTTTGTTTCTACTGATGATATCTTCCAGTGAAGACTGTTCATAGAGCAGAAGGCAGATTTGGCAAACATGCATCAATTCTTCCTTAAGAAACTGAATGTATTTTAGGGGTACTCCAAGATTTGTGGGTTTTCGGAAATTGGCACCCACAGTCCATCATTCTCTGGGTCACTGTCTGATTCCTGTCTCTGTTGAGTCAATGGTGGTGGTGTCATCTTATGTTTGGCTATATTTCACAATTGGCAAAACCCTACACTCTGTGGGATTCCCTGGTGGCTCNTACTCCAAGATTTGTGGGTTTTCGGAAATTGGCACCCACAGTCCATCATTCTCTGGGTCACTGTCTGATTCCTGTCTCTGTTGAGTCAATGGTGGTGGTGTCATCTTATGTTTGGCTATATTTCACAATTGGCAAAACCCTACACTCTGTGGGATTCCCTGGTGGCTCAAAGAATCTGCCTGCAATGTGGGAGACCTGGGTTTGATCCCTGGGTTGGGAAGATCCCCTGGAGAAGGGAATGGCTACCCACTCCAGTATTCTGGTCTGCAGAATTCCATGGACTGTGTAGTCCATGGGGTCACAACTGAGTTGGACACAACTGAGCGACTGTCACATATCACACACATACCCTACACTCTGTAAGGGCCTCCAAAACGCCATTCCCTGGAAAACCCACAAACCCAAACTTTACTGACATTGAATTCACCTAGGAATTTTACTGTCAGTAAAACGGCAGAGTCACTTGGACAATAGACTAATTTTGCATTCAGAATTCTTTAAAAAAGCAATGTTTCCTTGTTTCTGGCTTCTCTTTTTTTTATGGTCCATAAAAAATACTGAATAGCATGATCATTTATAAAAATAGCTACATAAAATGTTCTTAGGGAAGTTTTCTGAAAATTCCCTTAAAATGCAAAGAAGGTGTTCTCACTAATTTAAAGAACAATTTTTTTTTTTCTTTTGGCCGCAGTGCAGGACCTGCAGAATCTTATTTCCTCAAGCAGGGGTTTCAACCCGGGCCCCAGCAGGGACGGGCTCCCTTGGCAGCTCAGCGGTAAAGAATCCACTTGCCAGTGCAGGAGACATACAGACGTGTGTTCCATCCCTGGGTGGGGAAGATCCCCTGGAGGAGGGCATGGCAATGCACTCCAGTATTCTTGCCTGGAGAATCCCATGGACAGAGGAGCCTGGTGGGCTACAGTCCATGGGTCTCAGAGTCAGACACGACTGAAGTGACTTAGCACGCACACACCCAGCAGTGAAAATGCCAAGCCCAAATTACTGGACCATCAGGGATTTCCCAGGAACTGTTCTTTATTGAAAAATAGGTAGTATGCATTGTTGAGTGCTTTGAAAATGTATTATTGCATCTGCTGCTGCTGCTGCTAAGTCGCCTCAGTCGTGTCCGACTCTGTGCGACCCCATAGACGGCAGCCCACCAGGCTCCCCCGTCCCTGGGATTCTCCAGGCAAGAACACCGGAGTGGGCTGCCGTTTCCCTCTCCAATGCACGAAAGTGAAAAGTGAAAGTGAGGTCGCTCAGTTGTGTCTGACTTAAAAGCAAATCATAGGGACTTCCCTGGTAGTCCAGTGGTTAAGACTTTGCCTTCCAATACAGGGGGCGTGGGTTGATCCTTGGTTGGGGAGCAGAGATCCCACAAGCCTCACAGCCAAAAAACAAAAACATGAAACAGAAACAATATTGTATCAAATTCAATAAAACTTTAAAAATGGTCCACATAAAAAAATCTTTAAAAGCAAAGAAAATATATTTATAAATGAAGTAGTCACCTACATTTAAAATGTATCCATACATGTACCTCTACCAATATCTATATCAAAATTAATAGTAATATAAATCAACTTAGGTCTCCACCAGGGTATTGAAAAGTAGTTTTTCAATTTGGAGATTTCTCTTTTCCTTCCAACCTACTGCATTCCACTGTCTTCTTTACCCCAGACACACACGTGTGCGCGCGCACACACACACACACACACACACACATCCGAGCACTGTTCAAAAAAAAACATAAAAACTGCTGAATGTAAAGTAATTTTAATTTACTTTAATTGCTAGCATTGAAGCACCAGAACTAGGGTATACTTCATTATTCCTTTTCCCTAAATCAGACAAACTTTATTGAAAAAAGAATGTGTTGTCTAACATTCATCCCAAGGTAACACATTTTCTGGAATCAAATCACATTCCCCATCCTTGGGTTTTTGTGTGATTTCATATAAATTTTTAAGATGTAAATATTTCATTATGCATTCATAGGATCCAATTTTCAAACACTAAAATCTTAACTATGATTTCATTCAGAAAGCATTTTGGTCTTCATATCTGTTGGCTTTTGCTTGTAAAAACCAATGCCTCAGTGACGTGTTTATTTCCTGCTCATGTGTCATTCCGTCGACTGGAGCCCAGATAATTTGGGATAGACTCAGCTGAGCTTGGATTTAGGCCATGAGCTGGGCCCAAGTGGGCCCCACGTGTTTGTCATTATCCCAGTATCAGCAGCTTCCTGCGTTGCGGCAGGAAGGCAAGGATGGTTTGGAGGTTCCACCTGTTCATGTTCTCTAAAACTGCATCAGCCAAAGCAAGTATTATGGTCAACACCCAACTCAAGGGGAAGGAAAAATATTTCTCATACACCATGAGGACAAAACGAATGGCATAGCCAAGCCACCATCAGTATGGCAGAGTCATTTTCTAGAGGCAAGGGAGGGGACGAATATTTGCTGAACCATTAATGCTATGGTCTCTCTCAGCCCCACCCATGCACTTTACTTTCAGCTGGCAATACAGTGGTGAACAAAGCTAACTGTGCCATCACGGGGCTTCCGTTTTAGAGGGCAGAAAAGACAGTCAATAAATACGTACAAAATGACACAGTACTCACTCTCACAGAAATGGGGAATCCTCACTTCATAGGGGGTCAGGTCAGTTTTCTTAGGATAAGACCAAAATGAGTTGAGGGGATTAGACATCTGTCAAAAGAGTTTTCCAGCCTGAAGAGATAGGCAGGAAGAAGGTCGTGGGGAGGTAACCAGCTTGCATCTTTAAGGAACAGAAGGGCAGCCAAATATGTCCCAAGCAGACTGAGTTAGTATAAAGTGCTACAGGACACAAGAGAGAGCTTCAATCTGCTTCTAGGTGAGATGGGAAAATGATGGAGGGTTGAGAGCAGGGGAATTACGAGTGGAAGAAGAGCGGGATTTTGGGATCTAGATGAGAATCTCTAGCTCAGTTAGCTGGCTCTTTGGAGTGTAGAGGCACTATGCTAACACAAGTTGTTTTTATAAATTCACTCAGTAATCTCTAGGACCCAAGCAAAACATTATTTTGTTGCAAAATAGTTCTCACTGACTGCTGGATTTCCATCTTCACAACACAATCAGGCTCATTCTGTTTGTAGGTTTTCTACAATCTACACTCTGAGAAATGGATCCAAATGCTAAACCGGCTTCATTTTTAGGAATCTCAGGGAATCTTCAGCATCAACTGACCTTGCAGGCTGCTCCTTTCTTGTTGTCTGATCTTTGCAGAAGTTATAAGATCAGCTAAATATCCCTCCTAGGGGAAAGGGCAGCATGGTAGAACAAACTTCAGGATAAAAATGAGCTTCCCAAGGCCCTACATTTTAAACAATGTGGAGTGGGGACATTGCTTAACAGCTAAACCCATGTTTCTCGTTCCAAGCCTGTTACACCACAACTTTGGTCAACAAAGTTTTATGTCTTTATCATCTGAAAAGGAACTTCAATTATCTTTTACCAAATTTGTCTTCCATAGCCAGAGGATTTCATGGATAGGAAACAATAAATTCCTAGAAACACAGAGACCTAACAGATGGTAGTAAATAGGTTGGAAATATTTCAAAACCTCCCTTGATTTCCATTCCCCAAACGCCTCTCCCTCTCAGTTTGTTTTTTAAATAATAGCAGTTTCCTTCATCTTCTTCAGTGGTCCTATTTTGGCTATAATTTGTGCTCCCTTATGCTCTAAGACTAACCAAATTATCCTCTAAACATGGACCACTCCCCCAAAAAGAAAACTTTCAGCATTTCAAAACATTCCCATTCATCTAATTGGTAGGATATTCAATAAGAAGTTAGAAAGAGAAAGACAAATATTATATATTAATGTATCTATGTAGAATTGAGAAAAATAGTACAGATTAACCCATTTGCAGGGCAGGATTAGAGATACGGATGTAGAGAGTGGACATGTGGACACAGGGGCGGGGAGAAGGGGAGGGTGGGACGAACTGAGAGAGTAACATCGACATATATACACTGCCATGTGTGAAATAAACAGCTAGAGGGAAGCTGCTGCGAGGCACAGGGAGCTCTGAGATGACCTAGATGGGTGGAATCGGGTGGAGTGGAGGGAGGCTCAAGAGAGAGGAGATATATAACTGGTTCACACTGCACAGCAAAAAATAACACAACATCGTAAAGCAATTATACACCAATAAAAGAAGTCAGAATAAAAAGGAATACTCCACTGAAGGCAAAGAAAATTGACATTCTTTTCTAGTGCACATTTTTCATTAGAAGAGGAAATGCCTGCCTCAGTTTTGTGATTAAAAGAGAGAAAGCCCATCTCATTCAAAGAGAGGGGATTCTGTTTTTGTCTGGAAATAGGAAACAAATTTATAGCTTATCGCTGAGATAAGTGAAAAGAAAATATTAAAATAGTCTGTTCCATTACAGGGACTCTCACAGGATAATGCCATCATGTAGGAGAAATAGTTTTGGTTCATTAATCTTAATTCTACCATTGTGGCACTTCAGTGCTCTCTCTCATAATAAAGACACTATACACATATACTACATATGTGCCTTGACTTTCCTCTTGAGCCTAACAACAATCCTATATTGCTGGATAGACCCATATTTTGTTCCCATTTTACAGATGAGGTAACTGAGGCAGGACTTAGGTGGTTTGCCCATAGTCACATATCTGGAGTCGACAGAACAGAAGCCCAGGAGTCTAATAAACTTTCTCTTTATTTTCTTGACAATGACATTTGTTTCCTTTTGGATTGCTTGTTAATGCATATTTGTGGTAAAAATGTTTCAGCAATATAGAAAAGTACATGGAAGAAATGAAAACCTTTACATAGTTCCACCACCCAGGGGGAAGCATTAATATTTTGCCTGTTTAAGCGTCTATCTATCTTATTACAAGCCTGGAAATCACTCTTTACTGGTTTGTAACTTGTCTTTTAATGTCAGGGCTACTTAGCAATCCATCAGTTGCACCACAATTAATTTATCCAATCCTTTTTAGTGGGTTGTCTCTGATTTTTTTCCCCCACTGTGAGGAACATCCTTGCTGTAAATTAGGTCAAGGATGCCCAGGGAGTATAGATCCCTAAATATTTTCATAAGACACATTCTTAGAAGTGACTTTGTTAGGTGGAAGGGTACCACCCATTTTAAGACTCTGAAGGTCTGTATTGGCCAAACCACCCACTGCAAATGCTGTTTCTGTGCCCACCGTGACTGTCAGGGTCGGAGATCCATTTCCTGGAACCTGTGGCAACACAGAAGCTCTTTCTCTTGGGCTTGGCAATAACATTTTCCTCTTTTAAATGGAAGATGTAATGAGATGGTAGACTTGGGCTCTGAGAATAATGCTGCTCACAACGGTGGTCAAGGCTAAAATAAATCAGTTGCTCTGGTGGCTGGAAGGGCTCAGGCAGGAAGTGATGGATGAGGTGTTCTGAGAGTCACGTGCACACCTGTTATCTGGCTGCACGCAGCAAGGAGCCCAAGCTGCTTATGAGCTACATTGCTCATCGTGAGCACTCACGTCTTAAAAAAAATGGGTTCCAAGATTCCTGTCTGGTTCATTGGTCTTAGAAGACTGGGGAAATGGTCACTTTGCTGGTTTTCACTGGAGGGAGAGAGAGGAGTTGCACGAAGGGAAAGGATGGTGGGCACTGTCCCTTCTCCCCTGAATGGAGGCTGACTGGGACATTTCACACCCGCTAGGAAGGGAGCCCCATAGAGAATGCCAACCAAGCATGGAACACTGTAGGCTGTCAACCCAGCCAAGGCTGAGTTCCACCCCTGAGAGTGAGCCGACACGCTATTGTCTGTGAGCAGTTCTGTCATATAACATTCAACATTGCTAGACTGGGATAATCAATATCATGATAATAACAAATGTCATTTGACCCAGGATTGTTCTCCGTAAGAACCCCACCTCACTTAATCCTTAGGACACTGTGACTTGAGGTTCACCACTCACAGTACTTGATACCTAGGTTAACCCTCCTATATACCCCAGACACCACTGTATCCGTTTAACGATGAAGGAGACATGCATTCATACATACATACATTCAGTATATAACACCGAATGACGGTTGAAATCATGAGCCTTAGAGTTGAAAAGATCAGAATATAAGTTCTAGCTCTGTCCCCCTCAAGCTGTCTGACTTTGGGTAAGTTCTGGCCAATATGCTGTGCCTTCATTTCCTGTCTAGCCAATGGAGATGATAATCTGCTTAGAGGTTTGTTATGAGAATTAAACTTTGTAACTGCCAACTGCCAAGTCACTTCAGTCGTGTCCAACTCTGTGTGACCCCATAGACAGCAGCCCACCAGGCTCCCCCGTCCCTGGGATTCTCCAGGCAAGAACACTGGAGTGGGTTGCCATTTCCTTCTCCAATGCATGAAAGTGAAAAGTGAAAGTGAAATCGCTTAGTCGTGTCCGACTCTTAGCAACCCCATGGACTGCAGCCCACCAGGCTCCTCTGTCATAAAGTAAACATAAAATAATGTAAAGCACTCCATCAGTGGGAGTTTTCATTATAATTAAATAAGGCAATTGAGTAGAGAATGATTCTGTGACATTTTCAAAGTCATATAATGGCAAGAACCTGACTTAAAACCACTCCTTCAATCCTGGAACAATACATGATTCCCCACCCCTGCCCCCAGTACAGCCTCTAGCCAAGTTTAGATATCCTTATTAAATAGAATGAATTATTCCTTAAGAAAGCTTGATCGTTCTTCCAAGCCTAGATCAAATCCTGTTCTGAAGCCATATGTTCTTGGTGGTGCATGAACTGCATGTTTTCGTTCTCCACTGAAGGCCTTGGGGATTCCTGCTAAGTCATATTTTATCTCAGGAAGAAAGTCCATCATGGTCCAGCTGCCCAAAGCTGCACTTGTCTCTTTGGCAAGTCTCTAACACTTTTGACCCAGGAAATAAAAGGCAGTGTGCCCTATTGGAAGAAGTGGCTTATCTTGGTCTTTGTCCCTTCTCAGCATCTGAAATGTGCATTGCTTTTCTTGCCTGGTTTCCAGGGCTGTGAGCAGAAGGCTGAGGTTTCTCCATCATACTTTTCCAACCTTGTCACCATGGGTCTCTATGAAGACGGGGCAGCTCTTGCCTGAGCATCTACACCCTCAGTTGTGGGTTTTCTTTGTCCCAGCTTCACCACAATGCATTCTGACTATGCCAGACTTTCCCATCCGATCAGTTCTGTTCAGTTCAGTTGCTCAGTCATGCCTGACTCTTTGTGACCCCATGGACTGCAGCACGGCAGGCCTCCCTGTCCATCACCAACTCTTGGAGCTTGCTCAAACTCATGTCCATCAAGTCAGGGATGCCATCTAACCGTCTCATCCTCTGTCATCCCCTTCTCCTCCTGCCCACAGTCTTTCCCAGCATCAGGGTCTCTTCCAAGAAGTCAGTTCTTGGCATCAGGTGGCCAAAGTATTGGAGTTTCAGCTTTAGCATCGTCCTTCCAATGAATATTCAGGACTGATTTCCTTTAGCATGGACTAGTTGGATCTCTTGGCTGTCCAAGTGACTCTCAAGAGTTTTCTCCAACACCACAGTTCAAAAGCATCAATTCTTTGGCACTCAGCTTTCTTTATAGTCCAGCTCTCACATCCATACATCCCATCCGATAATCCCAAGTTTTCTACAAAGATTCCTCATCCCCACTCTGTGTCATCGAGGGTCGTGCAGACAGGTGGCTTTGGGAGTCAAAACCACCAGGAGTCAAGTGTCAGTACCACCTGTGCATGGGTCAGTCAAGACTAAATCCTGGCTAATTTAGTGCCAGAGGAGACCAGAGACTCCACACTTTTCACTGTGGGAGGACAGGGAAGTAAATGAGGAGGTAGGGCAGATTACCTGAGTTCACACACATTCATGATGAAACGGGACAAGAATTTATGTCTCCTATCTGAATCAGATACTTATTAAATATTTTAAAAATCCATGTGGATCACAACAAACTATGGAAAATTCTTAGAGGTGGGAATACCAGACCACCTTACCTCCCTCCCGAAAAATGTGTATGTAGATCAAGAAGCAACAGTTAGAACTGGACATGGAAGATGGACTGGTTCAAAACTGGGAAAGGAATATGTCAAGGCTGTATGTTGTCACCCTGCTGATTTAACTTACATGCAGAGTGCTGTGCTGTGCTCAGTCACTCAGTCATGTCCGATGCTTTTCAACCCCTTGGACTGTAGCCCTCCAGGTTCCTATGACCATGGGGATTCTCCAGGCAAGAATACCAGAGTGGGTTGCCATGCTCTCCTCCAGAGGATCTTCCCAACCCAGGGATCAAACCCAGATCCGCCACAATGCAGGCAGATTCTTTAGCATATGAGTCACCAGGGAAGCCCAAGATTATTGGAGTGGATACACTATCCCTTCTCCAGGGGGATTTTCCTGACCCAGGAATCTAATTGGAGTCTCCTGAATTGCAGGCAGATTCTTTACCAGCTGAGCTACCCGGGAAGCCCTATATGCAGAGTACATGATGCAAAATGCCAGGCTGGGTGAAGCTCAAGCTGGAATCAAGATTGCCCAAAAAGCTGGCTTAAAACCCAACACTCAAAAAAGTAAGATCATGTCATCCAGTCCTATCACTTCATGGCAAATAGATGGGGAAATGCAAACCGTGACAGACTTTATTTTCTTGAGCTCCAAAATCACTGCCTATGGAGATTGAAGCTATGAAACTAAAAGACGCTTGCTCCTTGGAAGAAAAGCTATGACAAACCTATACAGTGTGTTAAAAATCAGAGACAACACTTGGCCAATAAAAGTCCATATAGGCAAAGCTATGGTTTTTCCAGTAGTGAAGTGTGGATGTGAGAGGTGGACCATAAAGGAGGCTGAGCACCGAAGAATTGATGCTTTCGAACTTTGGTGCTGGAGAAGACTCTTGAGGGTTACTTGGACTGCAAGGAGATCCAACCAGTCAACCCTAAAGGAAATCAACCCTGGATATTCATTGGAAGGACTGATGCTGAAGCTCAATTACTTTGGCCACCTGATATGAAGAGCCGACTCATTGGAAAAGATTCTGATGCTGGGAAAGATTGAAGGCAGGAGAAGAAGGCAATGACAGAGGATGAGATGGTTGGATGGCATCACTGACTCGATGGACATGAGTTTGAGCAAGCTCCGGGAGTTGGTGATGGACAGGGAGGCCTGCCATGGTGCAGTCTATGGGTCACAAAGAGTCAGAAATGACTGAGCGAGTAAACAAGAAGACGTGCCCTGAGGTATCACCATGCTTGGAACAATTTCCCTTGTAGGCCCTTCTTCATCCATTTAAAACGAGGGGCTGTAATGGAAGCGCAGACATAGAGAAGAGACTTGTGAACACAGTGGGGGAAGGAGAGGGTGAGAAGACTTGAGCGAGTAGCCCTGAAACATATGCGTCACCATGTGCAAAATTGGATAGCTGATGGACATGTGCTGTATGATGCCGGGAGTTCAAATGTGATGCTCTGTGAAAACCTAGAGAGATGGGAAGGGGTGGGAGGTGGGAGGGAGATTTAAGAGGGAGGGGACATGCCCATACCTATAGCTGACTCCTGTTGATATATATCAGAAACCAACACAGTATTGTAAAGCAATTATCCTCCAATTAAAAACAAATAGTTTGAAAACATGAGAGGCTGTGTGGTTAGACCTGCTGGAAGGGACTTATATCCAGCCCCACCTTCTTTGGGGGAAACACTCAAAATTCACAGAGCAAGTGTGTTTCAGGCGTGTCCATGGCCGGGAGCCCACCTGTTGGCTCTGCCACCTGTGTCAACTGCAGACTCTCCCAGGCGGCTTCCACGAGCCTCCCAGAATCTTCTCAACACTCTGCTGCTGCTGCTAAGTCGCTTCAGTCGTGTCCAACTCTGTGTGACCCCATAGACAGCAGCCCACCAGACTCTTCTGTCCCTGGGATTCTCCAGGCAAGAACACTGAAGTGAGGTTGCCATTTCCTTCTCCAATGCATGAAAGTGAAAAGTGAAGTCGCTCAGTTGTGCCCGACTCTTAGCGACCCCATGGACTGCAGCCCA
Organism: Cephalophus harveyi; assembly: GCA_006410635.1. NCBI lineage: Eukaryota > Metazoa > Chordata > Mammalia > Artiodactyla > Bovidae > Cephalophus > Cephalophus harveyi. The sequence goes on along the minus strand of SJYT01036842.1, from coordinate 113,713 downwards.
CCAGGCTCCTCCATCCATGGGATTTTCCAGGCAAGAGTACTGGAGTGGGGTGCCTTCTCCAACACTCACTCTACTTGCAGGTAAAGGATTTTCATTTGACATCAGATTTCAGAAAGGATGGGAACCCTAGAGGCTTTGCCGTGCATCCCATGTGTTTCTGTTCTTTAAACTTTTTATTTTACACTGGAGCATAGCCTATTAATGATGTGGTGACAGTTTCAGGTGAACAGCGAAGGGCCTCAATCATCCATACACACACGTATCTATTTTCCCCCAGACTCCCCTCCCATCCAGACTGCAGCGTAACATTGAGCAGAGTCTCATGTGCTGTGCGAGTAAGTCCTTGTTGGTTATCCACTTCACATAGGGCAGTGTGTACATGTCCATCCCAAACTCCCTACCATCCCTTCCCCCACATCTTCCTCCCCACCCCCACAGCCATAAATTCGTTCTCTAAGTCTGTGAGTCTGTTTTCCAAGTAAGTTCATTTGTAGTATTTCTTTTTAGATTCCACATATAAGGGCATCCCACGCATCTCTGATAGATGGATTTACACTTAACTGCCCAGAAGAGGATTCGGAGAAGGCAGTGGCACCCCACTCCAGTACTCTTACCTGGAAAATCTCATGGATGGAGGAGCCTGGTAGGCTGCAGTCCATGGGGTCGCTAAGAGTTGGACACGACTGAGTGACTTCACTTTCACTTTTCACTTTCATGCATTGGAGAAGGAAATGGCAACCCACTCCAGTGTTCTTGCCTGGAGAATCCCAGGGATGGAGGAGCCTGGTGGGCTGCCGTCTATGGAGTCGCACAGAGTCGGACGCGACTGAAGTGACTTAGCAGCAGCAGCAGCCCAGAAGAGGATTATGTGAGTCCCAGGGAAGTCCAAGCGGGCTTATGAGCCAGTCCCCACCTCCAGGCTTTCCAGCTCAACACAAAGGCGAAGCAAGGCCCTAGAGGATCATCTGGGCTGGTCAGCAGGCTTGCACCGTCTCCATCTCACAGGACTCTCTGCAGCGCCTCGGGGTGGGAAATGCACGTGGCCCACGGCAGCCTTGCATCTGCTCGTTCACGTGGCCCCATGGGGCTCCGTTAATCCAGGAGGGCCGGGTGGAGTCCAGGCTCCCCTGCCTGTTCTCTGCCTCACCCCGCCTCCACCGGTGCTGTACAGCTGTGTTTCTGTGCAAACAAGGGCGCCAGAAAAGGAGAAAAACACTGTTTACGAGGCTGCCTAGATTGGTGAGTCACAGCGTTTCAATAGCCCTGAGATATACACAGCTGACTACTTATGCAAATTCCAGACTTCGTGTTTGAACAAAAGGTTACCGGGTAACATAACCTGGAGCTTTTATTACTAATGAGGCACTTATTTCCATTTGAATACAGAAGTGTGTATTCTTTCCCCCTCTTTATAGCTTCTCATAATGCTGTCTAATAATATAAAAATAACATTTAGGGTTGTTCACGCCACGAGGCTCAGACATCAGAGGCAGACTCCTATCCTCTCTACCCTAGGAAAGCTTGACATTAGGCCCACCCTGCCCCCCATCCCCGCTGAGCAGTTTAAGATGCTTAGCCCAGGTGCCTCTTTGGAACCATGAGAAATTCCATTACCTGTTCACTTCTGAGTGCTTGCCACGCTTTAGATGTGTTTTCAAAATTAATAGTAATAGTAATAATAATAATAGAATATGATTTAAAAATCACCATGCTTTGTTCTTTTTTTTGATCATCAGTGAGGTAAAGCCAATTTGGCACAGGTTAATAATGGCAGCTTTTCTACTTGCCAGGTGATTTGTATTTTGGTGTGATATAGAAAGTTAAAACTGATGAAAGGGGGAGATTTTTAATCATGACATATATTCCCAAATGTGGGCCATAGTGCCACAGTAAACTTAATTTTAATGAATAAAATAAATAAGGGAGACAACTGAATTTGTAAATAAAACTGAGAACTGACTTGAAGAAACCATAAGAATCAATTAAAACTTCAGATATTTTACCAGTATATATTCATTTACGTGTGCCCCTGCATGCGTGCGCGCGTGCGCGTGTCCACACACACACACACACACACACACTTATTTTGTTCGAATTAGCCACTGCCAAAGGTTTTGGTGAGCACAGAATTTGAAATAGAAAATTTAGCGCTACACTTGGCATCCAACCCTTGGATTAGAATTTAGTGGATAGTCTTTCCATATTAGATAGTCTCTCCTTTGAAATGCAAGACTTTGGGCATTCAAGGGGCAATCCTTTAGGGTGGGAGAAATGGGAAGGTTTTGGTCAAAGGATACAATATTTCAATGTCACAAGATGAGTAGATTCTAGAGATCTAATATACAGCATGGTGTCTACTTGAACTCTGCAAAGAGGGTAGATCTTAAAATTGGCCGCTACACACACAGAGAACATTAACACTATGACATAATGGGCATCTCTATGAGCTTGCTTGGAGAAGGCGATGGCACCCCACTCCAGTACTCTTGCCTGGAAAATCCCATGGACGGAGGAGCCTGGTAGGCTCCAGTCCATGGGGTCGCTAAGAGTCAGGCATGACTGAGTAACTTCACTTTCACTTTTCACTTTCATGCACTGGAGGAGGAAATGGCACCCCACTCCAGTATTCTTGCCTGGAGAATCCCAGGGACAGAGGAGCCTAGTGGGCTGCCATCTATGGGGTCGCACAGAGTCGGACACGACTGAAGTGACTTAGCAGCAGCAGCAGCATGAGCTTGCTTGTGATGCTCACTTCACAATGTACACCTATGTCAAATCATCACATTGTAGCCCTTAAACATACACAATTTTTATCTATTTTACGCCAAAAAATCTGGAAAAAATCTTTTAAAAAATGAAGGGCTTCCCTGGTGTCTCAGTGGTAAAGAATCAGCTGCCAGTGCAGGGGAAACAGGTTTGATCCCTGCTTTGGGAATATCCCACATGCTGCAGAGCAACTAAGCCCATGCACCACAACTGGTGAGCCTGTGAACTGCAGTAAGAGAAGCGTCTGCAATCTGAAGCCTGTGCACCACAACTAGAGAATAGCCACCCTTTCAGCACAACTAGAGTAAGCCCACAGCATAGCCAAAAGTTAAAAAAAAAAAAAAAAAAAATAATGGATCAATCTTTGAGATACAATACTTCTGGGGCAGTCAGGTTTCTAAGGGTATTTATAGTCTAATGAATGAGTGACTGGCTGACCCCTAGGGGACTGAAGGTAACCACTAGTCAGGGGAGTAGAGGAGGGATCTGGGTTGGCCCAGGGTAGGTTTGGACACAGTGAAAAACAGCAGATGGACTGAAGAATCTTTAGAGGGCTTTGCCCAGGGTCTCCTCCTGCATCTCCTACCCTAATAATCCCAGTAACCTGGACATCTTCTTGCCAACTCCCACAGTTCTGTGCAAGGCAGTGACTCAGAGTTTATGCACATTTCAATATCCCTTATCCAACCCTGGGGCTTCCCAGATGGCTCAACCAGTAAAGAATCTGCCTGCAATGCAGGAGATGAAGGAGATATGGGTTCAATCTCTGGGTCAGGAAGATTCCCTGGAGGAGGGCATGGCAACCCACTCCAGTATTCTTGCCTGAAGAATTCCATAGACAGGGGAGCCTGTTGGGCTACAGTCCATAGGGTCGCAGAGTCGGACATGACTGAATGACCAATCACACATGCATGTGTCCAACCCTAGGCGCCAGCAGATCCAAGATCATTCACTAAAATGATGAGAAAAAGAAGATGTGTTCCCAGCCTCTGTTCGTTGACTGACAGGTAGATGCTGTGATGATAAATTGCATGTGCAACTTGGCTGGCCAACAGGGGCCCAGATATCCAGTCAATCGTTGTCCTGAGAGTGTCTGGGAAAGAGTTTCCGGACGACATGAACATCTGAGAAATGACATGAACACCAGTAGACAAAGTGAAGCGGATTGCTCTCCCCAGTGTGGGTGGGCCTCATCCAATCAGATGAAGACCTGACCTGGAGAAAGGGCTGGCAGGGAAGAATTCTCTCTCTGCCTGAGAGTCTTTCACTGGAGGGTCAGCATTTACCTGGGTTCAGACTCAAACTGAAACCCTGGCCCTTCTTGAGCCTCCTGCTTGTTAGTCTCTTGACTGGAGCTGTGCCGTTGGGTCTCCGTTTGCTGACTCAGAGCTTGGGGCTTGCCACTGTCCATATTTGGCCTTCTCTGGTGGCTCAGATGGTAAAGAATCTGTCTGCAAAGCCGGAGACCTGGGTTGATCCCTGGGTGGGTAAGATTCCCTGGAGAGGGGAATGACTACCCACTCCAGTATTCTTGCCTGGAAAATCCCATGGACAGAGGAGCCTGGTGGGCTACAGTCTATGGGGTGGCAAAGAGTCAGACACGACTGAGCAACTAACACTACCACTACTATTCCTTATAATAAATCATACATGTGTGTGTGTATATGATTTATTATAAGGAATATACACCGGGATATCTCTCTCCTACTGCTTCTGGTTCTCTGGAGATCCCTGATGAACGCAGCTGTTCAAAACACAGAAAGGAAGAGTGTGTGATCCATTTCGTTCAAAAATTAGAAACTTGACTGTGTTACAGAAAACTCTCCTTCTCCCCAGCCTTCAGGATTAGACAGTCAGCTCCGTGAAAAGAGAGAAACAACTATAGAAACCCGACACACCGGGAAGAGATGCAGAGAATGACATTACATTTTCCCTCTCGGAAGACCCTCTGCAGAGAGGTCCTTTCTTCCTCACCTTCCTCATGGTGACACCTGAATGTTACTGAGTGTGCAGAGGAGTGAGAGTCGCAGTAGGCGGCCCACATCTGCTGAGTAGAGATGCTTTGTGAACAGCCCGGCAGGTGGTGGCTGAAAGCTGACCCTGGGATTGGCAGAAGCGTCACGTCCACAGGGCAGCCTGGTACTCGGTCAGGGCCTCTTGGGGCTGGGACTCCCTCCTTCCATTGATTCCATACGCCTGGAGAGGCGATTTCCAAAAAGCTGCTGACAGAGATATCAATTAGTTTTTGTGCAATGATTTGATTTTCAGTAGAAAGAAGGAGAACAGAGGGAAGAAGGAAGAGAGGAAGGAAGGAAGACGAGAGGGAGGGAGGGAGGGAAAGAAGACTGTGTTTATAAATACAAATGCACAAACACCTAACCATCTTTCACATACACATAAAACGCACTTCTCAAAGCTTAAAGAAACGCTGACCTGTTATCTGCAGTCTCACATCACGTACATTTATTGACTCAAGTGCAAGAACACAAATTACTGAGGAAGCACCTGTTAACTCATTTCTTAATTACCCATTTACTCTGATTTTAAAAATCCAGCAGAGTAACACCTGTTTGGGAGACAGAGCCCACGATGCTGCATTTGGGAGAGGCGAATGGACAAGGGTTCTTCATTCCTTCCCAGTCCATTGCAAGGTAGGATGAGGATTTCAGCGTTATTTTTCATTTGTTTTCATTCTTCAGCCACCCCATCCTGGGCCTTCAGCCTAAGGGAGACACCACTGCTTTGGCGATATGAGCCTGTTCAGCGGCGGCTGCGTCTGCTGCTGTCATGGGACGCTTCGTGGCCACCAGCCTTGAGGCCCCAGCTGTGACGAAGTGCCCTGTCTCCAGGGATCTTAAGCCATCTGTGTTTCCCACGACTCTCCCAACACCTGGTTGGGCTCCAGAAAGAAAGGAAAATGGAGCGTTAGAGCTGAAAATGACCTTCTACGACATTCTCTCTAAATCCTTTATTTTAGAGGTGGAAAGACTGCTCATAGAGGCCATACGATTTTCTCAGACTGGCACAGCTGGCAGATGGCAATGTCAGGCCCGGAAACCCAGGCTGCCGGCTCAGCCCTAGGCTTTCCGGACAACACCAGATGTATGTGTGCCCGGGGTTCACCCAGTGAGACGGACCAGGTCTGGGAGGGGTGGCTAAATGCGTGAAGGATTTGTGTGAGGTTGGGGGCTTTTAAAACTCTGGGTAAGAGATTTAAAAGGACTGTTAGAGGCCTCTTTACAAGCAATTGCAATGGGTCTCAGTTTTCAGGGTGAGAGTGAAGTGCCGGGGATGGGGGACGCACATGCCACTGGATGGGTCCCAGTGCCCCACCTGCAGAATCTAGAGCCCAAGGCGGGGGCCGGCCACTCCTGGACACCCTCCTGCCCCTGCCCCTGTGTTCAGCTCACTGCAATTTGGAGTCCAGGACCCAGGGACCCTTGCTCTGGGTCAAACATCTCAAAAACAGCCAGCCAGACAGTGGACTAGTTAGCAGCTGTTGTCTGTCACATACCCCAGCGATGTTGCTAACTCACCTGATTCTGCAGGATCCCTGCAGGAGGGTAGGTGATGGAAGCCAGGAAAGGGTGTCTATGAGAAGGACAAGAACAGCCTTTCCCACATTCAGGAAGAGAATACACAGACTTTCATGGACAAGCTGCACATAGCCATTATCAAGGAATTCCATTTCTGTACATTTTATAGCCATATTGACCATTGTAAATATACATCACCTGTCTGTGACCTGCCCGGTTAACCCTGCCCAAACTTGAGAGAAATCTCCAGCAAGAAGAAAATTCTATCCTAAAACCATTTAGCTTCCCTGAAATTAAAATTATGTAACTAATGTAATCTCTGAGCAGCGAAGAATTGATGCTTTTGAACTGTGGTGTTGGAGAAGACTTTTGAGAATCCATTGGACTGCAAGGAGATCCAACCAGTCCATCCTAAAGGAGATCAGTCCTGGGTTTGATGGAAGCCAGGAAAGGGTGTCTATGAGAAGGACAAGAACAGCCTTTCCCACATTCAGGAAGAGAATACACAGACTTTCATGGACAAGCTGCACATAGCCATTATCAAGGAATTCCATTTCTGTACATTTTATAGCCATATTGACCATTGTAAATATACATCACCTGTCTGTGACCTGCCCGGTTAACCCTGCCCAAACTTGAGAGAAATCTCCAGCAAGAAGAAAATTCTATCCTAAAACCATTTAGCTTCCCTGAAATTAAAATTATGTAACTAATGTAATCTCTGAGCAGCGAAGAATTGATGCTTTTGAACTGTGGTGTTGGAGAAGACTTTTGAGAATCCATTGGACTGCAAGGAGATCCAACCAGTCCATCCTAAAGGAGATCAGTCCTGGGTGTTCATTGGAAGGTCTGATGCTGAGGCTGAAACTCCAATACTTTGGCCACCTCATGCGAAGAGTTGACTCATTGGAAAAGACCCTGATGTTGGGAGGGATTGGGGGCAGGAGGAGAAGGGGACGACAGAGGATGAGATGGCTGGATGGCATCATCGACTTGATGGACATGAGTTTGGGTAAACTCCGGGAGTTGATGATGAACAGGGAGGCCTGGTGTGCTCGGATTCATGGGGTCGCAAAGAGTCGGATATGACTGAGCGACTGAACTGAACTGAACTGACTGTAATGTCAGGATGTAAGCAGGTTAGACGAAGTGTATTTATAGCCACATTGTTATAAGTGGCCAGGAATTGAAGAAAGCTGAAAGTGCATCAATAAGGGAGCTTCACTTGAGTCCAGAGCTCTTTTTATTCCCATCAGGACACAGAAGCAAATTTCTCATGACCTCATCTAGCCCAGATTACCTCTCCAAGCCCCATTGCATTGAAGTTTGGGCTTCAATATGAAGTTTGATGGGATACAATTCCATCCAAAGCAGAAACCAAAGCAAGAGGAACCAAAAGGAACTATGCTGCTAAGTCGCTTCAGTCGTGGCCAACTCTGTGCGACCCCATAGACGGCAGCCCACCAGGCTCCCCTGTCCCTGGGATTCTCCAGGCAAGAACACTAGAGTGGGTTGCCATTTCCTTCTCCAATGCATGAAAGTGAAAAGTAAAAGTGAAGTCATGCAGTCGTGTCCTACTCTTAGTGACCCCATGGACTGCAGCCTACCAGGCTTCTCCATCCATGGGATTTGCCAAGCAAGAGTACTGGAGTGGGGTGCCATTGCCTTCTCCAAAAGGAACTATGGCAAGACCCAATTCCAACAAATGGGTTGCAGAGCATTGGTCTGAATTAATTCTGGGGCCAAAATGTTGATGTTCCTGCAGAAGCTTCCTATACACTCCTGTTGCCTCGGCAAGGCTGTGCTGTTCAAGGGCACTGGGGTGGCTAGTGTGCGGATCCATATCTGATTTAAGATCCTCCACACAGAGGATCACATGCTCCCGTAGGAGCAGGCGCCTCGGAGCACTGACCAGCTCCTCCCTGAGTTCCCTTTGTGGTTTTCTTCCTGCACCTTGAATCAGCTGAACTTAGCGCCATCATGATGCAGTGCACACCGGCCGCTCCTTCTTAGGACTGACCAAAATAAAAAGAGATGAGTCAATTTCAAAGTTAAATGTCTGATCTGGTTAGAAGAATTGGGAAAAAATCGAGAGAGAGAGAGAGAGAAGAAATTAAAATGAGAAATGGCAACTTTCAGAGGGAAGGAGGGAGAGAGAAAGGGGAAGTGTGTCACAGTCAATCAGATTTCTGTTCGTAAATACCTGAGTCGTTTGGCTAACAATTGTTGAGGATCAATTATGTATATGACATAATCAATGCCAGATTTAGAAATCGGGTAGAAAAATTAAAATAGAAACCTTCCCTGTGCAGATGTGGAAGCTCGGGCTGGCCTGTCCCTCCTCCCCGCGGTTTATACCCTGGTCCTGACAGCTTTGCTGGGCCCCCACCTCGCTCCTCCCCAAGCCTCTGCAGGTCTGAGGAGTTATTTATGCAGCTGAATCAAGATGCTGACTTTAGCACCGTCAAACAGCGGCCAGGAGTTGGAGCACCCGGACTGGGTTTGCTGACAGTTTTATAAGCCTCAGCAAATGCCAGTGGCTCCTCCCTCTGCCTCAGTGGGGCTTGCAGGTTCGCAGGCAGCAATGCGGCTCACTGAGGGAGGGACCCAGTGGCTCAGCCCCGGAAACGCTGCTGTCACTTATTTGTTCACAGAGGGGCTGCCTGATACCTCACGGAGGGGACAGGGGTGACAAGGTCCTGGAGCCTCCGCCAGCCGTCTCAGACTGGGAAGACTGTAACCATGATTCTCTAAGCAGGGGGACTCAGAAAAGGTGTGTTGATCAACTGAATAAAGGCTGGAGGATGTGCCAGTGTCTTGCAATACCTTCTCCTCTTTTAAGCATCAGGAGCTCTAAGAAATGTGGTGCCCGAATTCCAGCAAGAATGGGAACTTGATAAAGACATCATGCCGAATCTTGGAGAAGCAGAAATATTTGAATCTCTGCTCACATTCCAGCCAGAATGAGCACACACAGAGGTGTGCATATGTGTGTGCACACAGACACACACGCTCACACATGCACTCTCTGGCTAAGATGTTTTGCACGCGGAAGTCGATCCTCCTGAGCAAGTACATCCGTGTAGCTCTCCCCCAGGATAACTTGTAAGACTGAGCATCACAGAAGCAGTCATCAAACACACACCTGCCACTCAGTGTGTCAGCATCCGACACAGAGACCCTGCACTAGGTGTGCGCTGCCATGACAATAACACAATACTTCTCGAGCCAGGGGCTACAGCGAGCATTTTACCAGCATTATCTCCTTTATTGAGTTCACAGAAACTCAGCAACTTTTTATGGGTTTGAACCTCTATTTTTTAAAATCTTTTGTGACAGACACTGTGGCTTAGAAAGCTTCAACAATGGCCAAAGCTAGCAAGTGGCAGGAGTTGCTTGGAGCCCATATTGCATAATTCAGACACATTTGCATCAGCTAGTGATTGCCATGAAGATGCAGCATAACAAAGCACCCCAAAACTCAATGGCTTCAAACACCAGTACTTTATTCTCAGGTGTGTGTGGGTGGGCAGGGGTCTTCTGAATTAGCATGAATGCCGCTGGAGGTGACTCTGCCCCAGGTGACTCCCACCCTTTTCCCAGGACCAGTGACCAAAGGACTAATCCATCCATCATTAAGGACTTCGAAATTGTTTCAGACTTTAAACTTTTATTTTGGGATATAGTCAATTATTGATGTTGTGGTGGTTTCAGGTGCACAGAGAAGCAACTCAGGCATACATATACAGGGGACTTTGCATTTTAATGAAGGATGGCAAGAACAAACAGATGTCTATGTGGGATACGTCATGGTGGTAAAATTTCAGGTGCACGGGAAGCAAGGTTGGATGAGGAAGGGCTCCTTTTGAGCATCTTTCAAAGTCTTCCAAAGATCTCAGTGGTACCCAAACCAAAAAAACCCGTCAGAATCACAGAGTGAGCTTTTAGAATGCAGCTTCCCAGGGCCACGGACTTCCTCACTGACTCAGGATTTCTGGAGCTCAGGTGATGGCAGCTGTTATTTCAGGGACCACCATTTGGGAACCACAGATGGACAGCCCCTGCCTCCCTTGGCCAAGTATCTCAGGACATGTTCCACTGCCTGGACCATTGCTCACTCTCTTGACTACTTCCCTCTGTCTCAGGCACCCTTGACTTCTTTTTGTCCTGTCTTCAAATCATTAGCATTGATAGGAAATTGCAGAATGGAGATGGGAGGGTTTCTGAGTTGTCTCTGAGCATCTAGTCTACATGTAATCAGTTCAGTTCCCAGAAACCTGACTCTAACTTTGGCAGAGCTGAAGTTGCTGCAAGCAACCCACACCATCCTCACAGAGCTGAGTGGGAGAATTTCTGCCAGCTTCCTGTATTTGATAGAAACGAGAGACACAGTCTTCTGGGTTGCCCCTGGTCGTCCATGTGGGTGTTTTCAGTTCAGTCGCTCAGTCGTGTCCGACTCTTTGCGACCCCATGAATCACAACAAGCCAGGCCTCCCTGTCCACCACCATCTCTCGGAGTTCACTCAGACTCACGTCCATCAAGTCCGTGATGCCATCCAGCCATCTCATCCTTGGTCGTCCCCTTCTCCTCCTGCCCCCAATCCCTCCCAGCATCAGAGTCTTTTCCAATGAGTCAACTCTTCGCATGAGGTGGCCAAAGTACTGGAGTTTCAGCTTTAACATCATTCCTTCCAAAGAAATCCCAGGGCTGATCTCCTTCAGAATGGACTGGTTGGATCTCCTTGCAGTCCAAGGGACTCTCAAGAGTCTTCTCCAACACCACAGTTCAAAAGCATCAATTCTTCGGCGCTCAGCTTTCTTCACAGTCCAACTCTCACATTCATACATGACCACAGGAAAAAGCATAGCCTTGACTAGACGCACCTTAGTCGGCAAAGTAGTGTCTCTGCTTTTGAAAATACTATGTAGGTTGGTCATAACTTTTCTTCCAAGGAGTAAGCGTCTTCTAACTTCATGGCTGTGGTCACCATCTGCAGTGATTTTGGAGCCCAAAAATATAAAGTCTGACACTGTTTCCACTGTTTCCCCATCTATTTCCCATGAAGTGATGGGACCAGTATTATTTTTTTCATTAGAAATCTCTCTGAAGTAAAACCACTCCCATATAGTAATTAGCTGGGACTCAGAACAAGTGGACTTCAGGGAACTATGTTTGAATATACTTTGAGATGGTTGGTTTTGTTGAAATTTCTTTCCCTTATCACATTTTCTGAACGATTGGACAGAAGCAGTCTTGTCTTTTGCAGGTTTCTCTTGTAATCACTGTCTCCCTGGGGTTGCCTCCACCTTGACAAATGGAGCTCGATGAATATCTGCCTGCAAAGGGCATCTTCTGGGGACTGGCTCCTCAAAGGGACCCTGATGAGCAGTGGCAATTATAAAGGCAAAATTAGGAAAAGGGCAAGAGGGCGGTGGACAGAAGGGACCTAAGACACAACAGGAGGGGATTCTTCTGAAGTCATGTGTGTGTCTAAGTGTGTGTGCAAGCATGTGCATGCTGTTTCTGTCTCCCCTTCCTCTCCCAGCCCAGCAACTCAACAAACTGCTCTATTAGAAAAAACATAATAAATTCAGAATCCTAAGGCCCTTGGTTATCATATCCAGATCCCTAATATTCTTCCTGAATAGCTCAGCATGAACCATTATGGTTACATGTCTTCAACTTACCGGCTTAGTATGTAAGGACATGGGTCATAGATACAGTGCTCCTGGGAAATCCATAATTCTGATCAACAGAGAGACCTTGCAAACTTGTCAGAGCCAGTAACAGGACATCTGTGCAATGGAATCAGAGCCACCATGAAATGCCTGCACCTAGTTACTCTTGGAAGGAGACATTGTGTACTCTCTCTTTCCTTCTTTCTGTCTTTATTTCCAGATTGTTCAAAAAGAACTTCCTCTTGAAGAGGGCTTCTTTTCCACCCCGCCTTGTCACACACCAACATCTATGGCGGGAGGTGGGGTGGCAGGGGAGTTGTGTCCTCCTTGTTCCCATAATGCCATTTGACAACATTTGCCATGGCACTCACCAAAGACATTGTAATTCCCTACTTATTCAACTTGTCTTGCCCATGGAGCTATGAGATTCCTGAGGCCAGAGATTGTTTTATTTGTCTATGTGTTTCTAGCAAGCTGGAATCAAGATTGCCAGGAGAAATATCAATAACCTCAGATATGCAGATGACACCACCCTTATGGCAGAAAGTGAAGAAGAACTCAAAAGCCTCTTGATGAAAGTGAAAGAGGAGAGTGAAAAAGTTGGCTTAAAGCTCAACATTCAGAAAACGAAGATCATGGCATCCGGTCCTGTCACTTCAGGGGAAATAGATGGGGAAACAGTGGAAACAGTGTCAGACTTTATTTTTGGGGGCTCCAAAATCACTGCAGATGGTGATTGCAGCCATGAAATTAAAGGACACTTACCCCTTGGAAGGAAAGTTATGACCAACCTAGATAGCATATTCAAAAGTAGAGATATCACTTTGCCAAGATATCACAAAGGTCCATCTAGTCAAGGCTATGGTTTTTCTAGTGGTCATGTATGGATGTGAGAGTTGGACTGCGAAGAAAGCTGAGCACCGAAGAATTGATGCTTTTGAACTGTGGTGTTGGAGAAGACTCTTGAGAGTCCCTTGGACTGCAAGGAGATCCAACCAGTCCATTCTAAAGGAGATCAGTCCTGGGAGATCAGTTCTTTGGAAGGAATGATGTTAAAGCTGAAACTCCAGTACTTTGGCCACCTCATGCGAAGAGTTGACTCATGGAAAAGACTCTGATGCTGGGAGGGCCTGGGGGCAGGAGGAGAAGGGGATGACAGAGGGTGAGATGGTTGGATGGCATCACCGACTCGATGGACATGAGCCTGAGTGAACTCTGGGAGTTGGTGATGGACAGGGAGGCCTGGCGTGCTGTGATTCATGGGGTCACAAAGAGTTGGACACGACTGAGCGACTGAACTGAACTGAACTTCCAGCCACTAGTCCTGTATCTACTACATGGTATTGCTAAGTATTTGCTGAATGAATGAAAGACCCAGATCACGAACAGTGCTTGTCTCCAGGTGGTGATTTTTATTTATTTCTCTTTTCTTTTTCTTATTCCAAACATTTTTACAGTGGGAATGGCTTACTTCTACAATCAGATAAAAAGGGTTTCGAATAATTGAGTCTGTCCTTCCTCGTAATTGATCTAAGAGGAGAAAGCATATTGACTAACTGAACCAACGAACACATTTTTTTTTTGCTCTGTGCCTGTTATATGCTCTACATTTACAGATGTTTTCTGTATTTAAACAGTCGAATATTTAAAATACTTGAACGCTTTTCACCAAATATATTCCCATTCAGAATTTCTTTACATGTCACTCAGCGTTAGAGTTGAAAAGTAGCTGTCGAGTGAAATGCTATATGATCCCGTTCGGTATCTAGTAATTTAAGATACATAGATGGGTGGCTGTAAGGAAAATGGACTTTTTGTCTCCGTGAACTGCCATAAGTGTGATTCACTTTTAAAATACATACACCTATTTGCCTACATCTTAAAGTCCTCTTATTTCCAGCTCATGTAAACCCATTTAGAGAAGTGACCTTTTTCTCTCCTAACAAAGGACAGTCCTAGGAGATGAGTGTTTCAGTGTGCAGAGGAACAAACAGTCTTGACCTGAGGGTCCATCCGTCTTACAGATGGAAGGGAGGAGGGGACTCAGAGTTTGTGGCTGTCTGGTTTAAGTCACTTCCTCAGCCCGAGTAGGAAAATGGGGAGCCAGGGGTCTCCAGCTCTTTTCTTGACTTCTTCGATAACATCTGAGAAAGCAAGCAACCCCCACCCCCACTGCGACCGGGAACTAGTGATGATCTTACATCTTGGCCTCAGGCTTCATCATGAGCTGACCTGATGCTTCCAGGCCAGCCATGCGTCCTCCCATTGGTCATAAATCATCTGTGAACATCCACCCACATTAGGTCACACAGGACACGCCAACCCCACAATCCTTCCAAATAAGTCACTGGTACATCATGAGCAGTTCCAGCTTTTCCTGGCTTTTTAAGCTGCTCTCCCTGGAGGTAACGGGTATTGAGATTCCCGCTCCTAGCAGTGCCGCTGCTTCACAGCAATACCCAGGCTACCGCAAACCTGGTGCTGGGAAAGATCAAGGGCAGGAGGAGGGAACTGCAGAGGATGCGATGGCTGGACAGCATCAGCAGCTCAATGGACATGGGTTTGAGCAAACTCAAACAGTGAACAACAGGGAAGTCTGGTATGCTGAAGTCCATGGGGTTACAAAGGGTCAGACACAACTGAGCAACTGAACAACACCAGCACCAACAAGAGCGAAACGGGTTCCTATAGACCCTCCCCTAGATCACCTAACAGGAGCCCAGATCCTACAGCAGGCTCTTTCTAATGCCCTCTTATACTGGGACACCCAGCTCCCCACAGTGTGGTCTCTCTCCCTGAAGCTGGGAATTAACCTCATCTAAGCACAGGTGTGCTCCTGGTGGCCTTCACCTGGGTGGCTTGACGTGTCTTCAGCATCCAGTGGATGCCTGTGAAGGGGAGCTAAGCACTGTGCTGAGGACGTGGCTGCCTATCTTTTGTTTACTGACAACTGAATGCCCCATCCACAGCCCCTGGGTATCTTGGGCCACACGTGTAATCAGCGTCACTGAGAAGCTCCTCCTCTTGGGCTGTTTGGTGTGGTCTCCCAGTTACCTGTGTTGAATGGGATCTCCCATATCACCAGCCCCAAATCCTGAGTTGCTCAGCAAGGATTTATTGGCCATCTACAGATCAAGCTCTGGGCTAAAGTTTATGCGGGAAAGCTTTGCTTCTGTAAAATTTTTTTTTAATCCACCAAATTCTTTGTTTTAATTTTATTAATTTTGGCCGTTCTGGGTCTTTGTTGCTCTGCAGGCTTTTCTCCAGTTGTGCACAGCAGGCTTTTCTCTCAGTCTCTCCAGGGGAGGTGCTCAGTCTGCTCATTGAGGGAGCTGCTCTTCTTGCGAAGCACAGGCTCTAGGGCAAGCTGGCTTGAGTAGCTTCAGTACAAGAGCTCAGTAGTTGCAGCTCCCGGGTTCTGAGCACATGCTCAGCAGTTGTGGTACAGACTTAACTGCTCAGCAGCATGTGGAACCCCATAGCAGAGATAAAAAATGTGTCTCCTGCATCCTTTACCACTGAGCAAGCGGGGAAGCCTCTCCAGGTTCTTTATATGATGTGGATACGGCACACTTCTTGTGTGCCCTCTGGAAGCTTACAGCTGCAGGGAATACAAGACAAGGACACGCTAATGAACCTGTCCATAGCAGAGCCACAGCATCCATCAACCCTGTCTTATTGTGGAATCAGCAGGATACATTAACAAAGGGGTAATTATTTATTAATGGTTACTTGAAACCTGGGGTTTTCCCACATACTTCAAAACACAAGGGGCCATTTATTTTAAGTGGTTTTTAGACGTTGATAGATTGGATAGTCTTTTACGCTGGCAAAGGCATCAATGCAGGAATGTTAGAGTAACTCCAGAAAGTATATTATCCTGGTACACCCTTAGAACATCTCCAAACCATCACCACACGAAGTAAACATCCAGGGGATAGAAGACCATGTGGCCTCTATGGCTGGAACACTTGAACAGCTTGTAGAGGAAAAAAAAATCGCAACAAAAATCTAGCGAATGATAAACACAAGATTTTTACATTCACCAGGCAGTTGCTATGGATCGAGATCAATATATAAAAAAAGGGCCCTGTCAGACTCCAGCACCTCTGGCTTGAATGAAAGATGAGCAGAAGAAATTCGAAACTGAAGCTGATGATCGTTATACTGCCCCAAACACACTACTCACAAGGAAGCTATTTGTTTTCTTTACAGATGACGGGAAACCCAAACAGAATAAAACTACACAGACTATCGCAAGACAAAGCCTTTCTGTGGGCATTTCCAGCTCTTTTTGGAAACAAAATGTAATGATGGTCCTGTGAGCAAAGTCTGTTTTCCTGTGATGTCCAAGGCAATTTTGCAGATCTGAAGATAACAACCAATTGGAAGAAGATTGCAACCCAACCCTTTGGTGGAATAAGCGAAACTTCCAAGTAACCCCCAGCTCATCAGCACAGATAAGTCTTTCCTAGATATTTCTACTTGCTTTGTTTCTCTTGATTCACCTCTCAAGCAGCCCCGGGCGGCTTTTAGTATATAGTTTGACTACGACACGCTCAACACCATCTTGAGCCAAACTGGGCTCAAGACACCTTGCGATGAAGCAGCTTTACTTGGTTGTGTCAGACAGATGTGCACCAAGGTCATGGAGCTTCTCAGAAAATAGAACTGAAACTGAGCTCGGGCTGGACCAGCTTCAGCTCAACCACTTCAACATAGCCAGGCCACGTCATTTTTCATCTGATTTCCATCTCTCTGGACAGCAACGATCTGAAGACCTGGCAACAGAAGACCAAAATATGAAGAGATGGCAACAGAAGATCATAATAACTCTTTACTGGATAGGGCATCTTAAGTTTTCAAAGTCCTTCTATTTAATAAAGCCATTCAGTGTATACTTGTGTGTGTGTAACTCTCTCACCCCAAATGCAGCATCAGCATCCAATATATGAAGTGACTTTCTCCTACGCCCTTGTCCCCTGATTCCAACACACAGAGGTAACCACTATTAATAGATTTGTATGACTCTTTCTACGCTCAACACTTATCTATTTAAAACAAAATCTGTATCACTTTTGTCATCATTTTCTGCAACTTGCTCGCTTACGACTCTTGTGGATGTCCTTGTGACTCGTTAATTGCAAGTATGCCATCTTCTTAAAGGGGCTTTCCTGGTGGCTCAGTGGTAAAGAATCTGCCTGCAATGCAGGAGACCTGAGTTTGAGCCCTGGGTTGGGAAAATCCCCTGGAGAAGGAAATGGCAACCCCCTCCAGTGTTCTTGCCTGGAAAATCGCGTGGACAGAGGAGACCAGCAGGCTACAGCCCATGGGGTTGCAAAGAGTCAGACACGACTTAGCGACTGAAAAACAACATCATCTTAAAGGCTATAGAGTGTTCCACTGGATGAAAGTATCCTCATTTATGAGGAGGAATTCCCCTCATTCCTTCCATTGACAGACAATGTGGCAATGAAAAAAAACTACAAGCTTGGCAAGCTTGTTAACTTTTTTTTAATCCTTAAGCCATTAAGATAATGTGCATGGTTTCATGTCTCTAAGGCTCTTGCCTTCTCCCGAATATAGCCCCATGAAACCCCCTTGTTTATAAGCATCCCATCTTCTTTCTTCCTTTTTCCTCCAATACACACATCTAAGCTCCCCACTGACCCCTCAGCACCAGGACTTGCTTTTCCCTGTCTTCTCTAACACTTGCCAACCTAGTATTCCTGGCAGAATTCACGTGTATCCTGTTCACGGATTCTTCCAACTCATTGATAAAGATTTTTAATAAACTCAGTGCTCACAGTAACCCCTGGGGCATCCGCTAAACACTCTCCAGCAACTAGATCTGCTGCCGCTTATTTATCAGTTCCATTACCTACGGTTTCTGGCTTTGGAGCCAGGATTCAATCTGTACCGGAATCCTCCTATTCCAGCCAATTTGAACTTGTTTTGCAAGTCAAATTTCATGAGACATTTTTATCAAGTGCTTTAGTAAGGTCCAAATAAGTAACAGCTGCTGTGTTCTACTTAACCACTCATTCAGGTGGTGTGTGTGTGTGTGTGTGTGTGTGTGTGTGTGTGTGTGTGTTTGAGTTCACATACACATTTCTTTTCAAGAAACAAACTATTATGTGTGTCTGGCAGTACTGGTTCCTAAGAAAACCACACAGCTATTGGCCCTGGGTTTCATTATTATTCCCTGGCTTGATGCTAGCTAGTTTCCATCAGTTAGGATTTTCTCCCTCCTCCAAATAGATGTCTTCTGCTATAAACAATTATTTTAGCCGAACAATGAGCTTGAGCTTACAGGACTCTATTTCACAAGACTGCCTCTTCCTTCCGCTGAGGACCCTAGGGCTTTGCTCTGCTCCCAGCTGCTTCTAATCACAGCTGATTCCTTCACCCGGGCTCCAAGGGCTGGCCCCACTACTCCCATTGAACAAGATGACTCAGGGTGCTAGAGATTCAAAGCCTCTCCACTTTCCAACAGCTCGCGCTGGATTCCCCAGGGTAAAGTTACCTGCTTTACATGCAACTCACAGTCTCCTCTGCCCATCTCTCTTGATATCCCGTGGGTCAGTATTTTCTGGAGGAGGACTGGTTCCCCATGTGATAAAGTCTCCCTCCTTAACCAGATGGCAGTCAGGCTCCTCATGGGCTTTTCTCAAATATGCCTCATCCCTGTTAGACCTGTGTGGCCCACCTTGAGCAGGAATCTGGACAAATCAGTTCACGGAGAATCCTCCACCCTCCATGTCTGACCATGCTGATCAGATGTCTCATCACCCTGGGCTGCCTTCAGCAAGAATCCTGTTGTCTGTTTAGCCAGCATCCCCGCCACTTACCCCTGATGTCTCTTCTTAATAATTTTCCATCCTGACCCCTACACTGCTCCTTGGCTATAAATCCCCAGCTGTCCTTGTTGAACTGGACTTGAGCCCATGTTCTGTACTGAGGTCTGTTTTCCTCTATGGTCATAGTTCCTGGGTAAAATCTGTTTCTACTGTTTTAACTACCGTCCAGCTCTGTTCCTTTGTCATGCCTTCTTGTCAACCTCAGAAGGAGACTTGGAGGTGGAGGTAATTCATATAAAATCCTCAGGATCTTGAGATGCTGCCGGGACAGATTCATGCCAGCCTGGAGGCTATATGGAGTAGTGGTGCTGAGCAGGGACAAGAGGAAGGGAACAGAGGCTGGAAAGAATATTCCAGACTGAAGGTAACTCATACTAGTAGTGACTTGTGGAAGCTAGAGGGAGAAAAATTGGAAAAATAGAGAGATTGCACACTGCTATGGAAAACAGTATGGAGAGTCCTCAAAAACTAAAAATAGAGTTGCCATATCATCCAGCAATCCCACTTTTGAGCATATATCTGGACAAAACTCAACAATTTGAAAAGATACATGCACCTCAATATTCATAGCAGCACTATTTACAATAGCCAAGATATAGAAGCAACCTAAGTGTCCATCAGCAATGAACAGATAAAGTAGATGTGAAAGAAAGTAAAAGTCGTGCAGTCGTGTCTATCTCTTTGCGATCCACGGACTATACAATCCATGGAATTCTCCAGGCCAGAATACTGGAGTGGGTAGCCTTTCCCTTCTCCAGGGGATCTTCGCAACTCAGGGATCAAACCCAGGTCTCCTGCATTGCAGCCTGATTCTTGATCAGCTGGGCCACAAGGGAAGCCTAAGTAGATGTGGTGTATATATTTATGTGCTGTCCTATGCTTAGTTGTTCAGTCGTGTCCGACTCTTCGCAACCCCACGGACTGCAGCTCACTAGTCTCCTCTGTCCATGGGGATTCTCCAGGCAAAGATACTGGAGTGGGTTGCCATGCCCTCCTCCAGGGGATCTTCCCAACCAAGGGATCAAACCCAGGTCTCCTGCATTGCAGGCAGATTCTTTACCATCTGAGCCACCAGGGAAAACCAAGAATACTGGAGTGGGTAGCCTAAACCTTCTCTAGGTGATCTGCCCAACTCAGGAATTGAATGGGGTCTGGCAGATTCTTTACCAGGTGAATTCTTTATCTTTTACCTTTCTTTACCAGGGAAGCCTATATATGTGTGTGTATATATATATATGTGCTACAGTCCATGGGGTCACAAAGAATTAGACGTGACTGAGAGACTAAGCACAGCATACACACACACACACACACACACACACAGAATGGAATACTGCTGCTGCTGCTAAGTCGCGTCAGTCGTGTCCGACTCTGTGCGACCCCATAGATGGCAGCCCACCAGGCTCCCCTGTCCCTGGGATTCTCCAGGCAAGAACACTGGAGTGGGTTGCCATTTCCTTCTCCAATGCATGAAAGGGAAACGTGAAAGTGAAGTCGCTCAGTCGTGTCCGACTCTTAGTGACCCCATGGACTGTAGTCCACCAGGCTCCTCCATCCATGAGATTTTCCAGGCAAGAGTACTGGAGTGGGGTGCCATTGCCTTCTCCAGAATGGAATACTACTCAGCCATAAAAAGAATAAAATAATGTCACTTTCAGTAACATAGATCCACCCAGCAAGGATCATACTAAGTGAAGTAAGCCAGAAAAAGAAAGACAAATACTATATGATATCACTTGTCTGTGAAATCTAAAATATAACACCTATGAACTTATTCGTGAAGCAGAAATAGATTCACAGACATAGAGATAGACGTGTGGTTGCCAAGAGGGGAGGGGGATGGGGAGGGATAATTTGGGAGTCTGGGATTAGCAGATACAAACTATTATATTTCTCTCTTTCTTTAGTCGCTAAGTGGTGTCCGACTCTTGCGACCCCATGGACTGGAACCTGCCAGGCTCCTCTGTTCATGGGCTTTTCCCGGCAAGAATACTGGAGTGGGTTGCCATTTCCTTCTCCAAACTCCAAATATAACTATCATATTTAGGATTGATAAATAACAAGGTCCTATTGTATATCACAGGGAGCTATATTCAATATCCTGTGATAGACTATAAAGGAAAAGTATGAAAATGAATGTACATATGTATAATTGAGCCACTTTGCTATACAGGAGAAATTAATACTACATTATAAATCAACTATACTTCAGTAAAATAAATGAAAAAAATAAAGATTGCCTGAAGGTAAACACACAAATGTCACGAGCTTCAGAGAAATGAAGATCTGCTAAGAATAGTCTGTGCTGAGGAGTCTCTGAAAGGCAGAGGTGCTCTGAGCAGGGGAAGTTGGTAAGCTTCTTTCTCTCCACCCATCCTACCCACCGAGCTTACAGGAGACTGGAGACACCCAGCTACCACCTACGGAGGATGAGAGTCTGGGAGCTTAGAGAAGACGGGCTGCCTCTCCCAGTGTCACTTCCTGCCTTTCCACAAGGGTGACTTGGAGGAAACAGAGGCTCGAGGGGTCAACCTGTCTGCGTTCTGCTATGCTTTCAGTTCCTAGAGTCACAAGGTTAGTTTCCTGACTCATTTCTGACACAACAGTGAGGACATCGTGTCCTTCACAAACACATTCAAAAACAGACCCTGACACTCAGGAGTCGGGTCCTTCTCAGGTTCTAAACTCCGTTCTCCAAAACCACGGAGACACTGTCATTACTCAAACCGGTAGCTTCCGACAGACAGTTGTTCCTATGCAGAAGTGACATTGACATTAATGACATTATGGCCTGACATTAATCTGTGACTGTCTAAGGGAAGATTTCATAATACATTTGATGGTTGGCGGTTAGCACTTCCATTCCACTTTTCTGGTTCAATGTGAAATGAGGATCATGAAATTCTATGTGATAGTGTAACTAATACTATTAGGGTCATTATTTCTCCAATGCATGAAAGGGAAACGTGAAAGTGAAGTCGCTCAGTCGTGTCCGACTCTTAGTGACCCCATGGACTGTAGTCCACCAGGCTCCTCCATCCATGAGATTTTCCAGGCAAGAGTACTGGAGTGGGGTGCCATTGCCTTCTCCAGAATGGAATACTACTCAGCCATAAAAAGAATAAAATAATGTCACTTTCAGTAACATAGATCCACCCAGCAAGGATCATACTAAGTGAAGTAAGCCAGAAAAAGAAAGACAAATACTATATGATATCACTTGTCTGTGAAATCTAAAATATAACACCTATGAACTTATTCGTGAAGCAGAAATAGATTCACAGACATAGAGATAGACGTGTGGTTGCCAAGAGGGGAGGGGGATGGGGAGGGATAATTTGGGAGTCTGGGATTAGCAGATACAAACTATTATATTTCTCTCTTTCTTTAGTCGCTAAGTGGTGTCCGACTCTTGCGACCCCATGGACTGGAACCTGCCAGGCTCCTCTGTCCATGGGCTTTTCCCGGCAAGAATACTGGAGTGGGTTGCCATTTCCTTCTCCAAACTCCAAATATAACTATCATATTTAGGATTGATAAATAACAAGGTCCTATTGTATATCACAGGGAGCTATATTCAATATCCTGTGATAGACTATAAAGGAAAAGTATGAAAATGAATGTACATATGTATAATTGAGCCACTTTGCTATACAGGAGAAATTAATACTACATTATAAATCAACTATACTTCAGTAAAATAAATGAAAAAAATAAAGATTGCCTGAAGGTAAACACACAAATGTCACGAGCTTCAGAGAAATGAAGATCTGCTAAGAATAGTCTGTGCTGAGGAGTCTCTGATCTGAAAGGCAGAGGTGCTCTGAGCAGGGGAAGTTGGTAAGCTTCTTTCTCTCCACCCATCCTACCCACCGAGCTTACAGGAGACTGGAGACACCCAGCTACCACCTACGGAGGATGAGAGTCTGGGAGCTTAGAGAAGACGGGCTGCCTCTCCCAGTGTCACTTCCTGCCTTTCCACAAGGGTGACTTGGAGGAAACAGAGGCTCGAGGGGTCAACCTGTCTGCGTTCTGCTATGCTTTCAGTTCCTAGAGTCACAAGGTTAGTTTCCTGACTCATTTCTGACACAACAGTGAGGACATCGTGTCCTTCACAAACACATTCAAAAACAGACCCTGACACTCAGGAGTCGGGTCCTTCTCAGGTTCTAAACTCCGTTCTCCAAAACCACGGAGACACTGTCATTACTCAAACCGGTAGCTTCCGACAGACAGTTGTTCCTATGCAGAAGTGACATTGACATTAATGACATTATGGCCTGACATTAATCTGTGACTGTCTAAGGGAAGATTTCATAATACATTTGATGGTTGGCGGTCAGCACTTCCATTCCACTTTTCTGGTTCAATGTGAAATGAGGATCATGAAATTCTATGTGATAGTGTAACTAATACTATTAGGGTCATTAGAAAGATTGCTGGGAGAAATATCAATAACCTCAGATATGCAGATGACACCACCCTTATGGCAGAAAGTGAAGAGGAACTAAAGAACCTCTTGATGAAAGTGAAAGAGGAGAGTGAAAAAGTTGGCTTAAGGCTCAACATTCAGAAAACTAAGATCATGGTATCTGGTCCCATCACTTCATGGCGAATAGATGGGGAAAGAGTGGAAAGAATGGCTGACTTTATTTTTCTGGGCTCCAAAATCACTGCAGATGGTGACTGCAGCCATGAAATTAAAAGACGCTTACTCCTTAGAAGGAAAGTTATGACCAACCTAGAGAGCATATTCAAAAGCAGAGACATTACTTTGCCAACAAAGGTCCATCTAGTCAAGGCTATGGTTTTTCCAAGGTCATGTATGGATGTGAGAGTTGGACTATAAAGAAAGCTGAGTGCCAAAAAATTGATGCTTTTGAACTGTGGTGTTGGAGAAGACTCTTGAAAGTCCCTTGGACTGCAAGGAGTTCCAACCAGTCCATACTAAAGGAGACCAGTCCTGGGTATTTGTTGGAAGGACTGATGTTGAAGCTGAAACTCCAATACTTGGCCATCTGATGTGAAGAGCTGACTCATTGGAAAAGACCCTGATGCTGGGAAATATTGAGGGCAGGAGGAGAAGGGGACAACAGAGGATGAGATGGTTGGATGGCATCATTGACTCAATGGACATGGGTTTGGGTAGACTCCGGGAGCTGGTGATGAACAGGGAGGCCTGGCGTGCTGCGGTTCATGTGGTCACAAACAGTAGGACACGACTGAGCGACTGAACTGAACTGACATCTTGATGCTTAAGATGCTTCACTCAAACACTGTCCTCTCAGGTATCAGCTTCTAATTTTTAAGTCAGGAGCAGCATGTCAAGCTCTGTGCTAGGCTGTAGGAATGCTCCCTTTGGGGTGCCATCTGCCTTGAATCGACCTCTCCTCTGGCTTTGACTCACCTTCTCTCCTTCTTACTTTCCTTTCTGCACTCCCCTCACCTTTCACATCTACTACCATCACCTCCCTGATGAAAAAATAAGAAAGAGTTCACAGACTGAGGAAGGAAAAACCTGGCTGGCCATTCATTAGGCTGTTACAACAGACACAACCAGCTGCAAAGTTGACAGGAAATAGAATTTTTCCCAAGGACATACTGCAGCTTGAATGAGTCATTACAACCCCTTCTTGGAGTGACTCACTAAGACACTTTGTGCTCTAAGATCATGGACAGACAGAGCCTCCCTCTGTTGCAAATCATATCAGGAAGAGTAAAGCCTCCCACTTTTGCCTGGAAAACCTGGTTACTCTTGGATTCAGAGAAGCAGTGGCTATTTACCAGCCAGGTGCGGGACTATAGATAAAAGGTTTACAGGCGCCAAGCTCTGTATCTACCTTAACTTTATTGTTTTCAAAGAAACACTTTTCAGTCTAGACCTGATGTTGGTCTATGCACAACACTATCTTGACATCAAAGCACTGCTTCATTCAAATTGCACCGAGACTCCTCCATTCCCCAGAGTCTTAAATGCCTCTATATGCCTTTTTTTTTTTTCCATTTGGCAAAATGCCCTCTAAGGCAACCTTTTGGTTCATTGCCTCAGATCAATAAACCTGGATGTATCAGGCTATCAGCTTCTTTCTGGTGATCTTAAGCTCACTCTGCTAGGATGATGAATGCCTAATGTTCATTCTGCCACAAAAAGAACAACTTTTCCCAATGGTTGGCAGAACAGCTAAAAGGTCCATCACCTATACTTATATATGGTTCTATTTTTTTCCCAAAATATTTAGAAGCTAGAACTTCTAGCTTCATGAGGAATACAATACACAAAATGGGATATTTGAATTATATGAATCTCATACTCAGGGATTCAACAGAAGTCAATGCTTTCATGTAAATTTGGAAATAATTACCTTATACCAAGGATCACAAGAATTTTCTGCAAAGGGGCAAGTATAAATACCCAAAGCTTGATCACAATTATTTCACTCTGCTGTACAGCACATAGCAGCTGTAGACAAAAGTATAAATGAATGAGCATGGATGTGTTTCAATAAAATAAGCCACGGTCATATTTGGGCTCAAGAGCTATAGCCCTCTGACCTGTGTGCCCTACAGCATGATGATAACATAGAATCCGTGTTGGTGAATTTGCTAATTGTATTCTCCACTGAGATGTAAGTATTACTTGGCAGCCTAGAGGGGGAACACTGAGATCTGATGGACTTTGGGAATCCCCTGAAAAAGGTGTATTTCTGATCAATGGTAATGATGAAGGACTGTAAGAATTAATGAGTATTTGGTACAGATATCATGCGTTATACTTCACACAGAATGGCAAATCCTCATAGTACAACCTAGTAGGTGTTTCAACCCTTATTTTATATGTAGGGAAATCTGAAGTCTAGAATAACTATGCACTTTTCCTAGAGTCACTAAACTATTAAAGGGAGGCATCACGTGCCCTGTAAGTACAACTGGTTGGTTGGTGTTTAGTTGCTAAATCGTGTCTGACTCTTTTGCGACCTCATGGACTATAACCCGCCATACTACTCTGTCTAAATAATTTTCCAGGGAAGAATAATGGAGTTTGTTGCTATTTCCTTCTCCAAGGGTCTTCCTGACCAGGGATCGAACCTTGGTTTCCTGCATTGGCAAGCAGGTTTTTCACCACCAAGCCCCCAGGGAAGCCCTGTGAGCACACCTTCAGTTCAGTTCAGTTCAGTCGCTCAGTCATGTCCAACTCTTTGCAACCCCATGAATTGCAGCACGCCAGGCCTCCCTGTCCATCACCAACTCCTGGAGTTCACCCAAACTCATGTGCATCAAGTCAGTGATGTCATCTAGCCATCTCATCCTCTGTCGTCCCCTTCTCCTCCTGCCCCTAATCCCTCCCAACATCAGGGTCTTTTCCAATTAGTCAGCTCTTCGCATGAGGTGGCCAAAGTATTGGAGTTTCAGCCTCAGCATCAGTCCTTCCAATGAACACCCAGGACTGTTCTCCTTTAGGATGGGCTGGTTGGATCTCCTTGCAATCCAAGGGACTCTCAAGAGTCTTCTCCAGCACCACCTTAGGAAGATACTAATCTTCTTGGGGGTGGGATAGCAAAGAATCACTAAAGAGGAATTAAAAAGTTAAGGTCCATAGTAAATGAACATCTTCAGCTTGGAAGAAACCTCTAAATCTCTTTTAATTAAAAATCCAGCCTTTGGGGGAACAACCACACTTGAGCCATTTGGAGCCCATTGGAGCTTGAAGAGGGCAGGTAAGTGAGACAAATATAGAATTCAACCCTTCTGGCTCCCAGCCCTTCCTTCTGACCACCAAAATGGATTTCCCCTTCAACCCCAGGATAAAAAATAATTGGATTTCTCTACGTTTTATGAATGCATAACTTGCAATTCAAAAGAACTGTGTGTTTACCTTCATCCTCATCTGACCCAGGGGGATTAAAATGAAATAACTAAAATCAGGACAATGCCAGGGCTGGGCTCTGATGGTCCCCCAGGCACCTGCTTCCTCCTTTCGTGGTAATCACACCGCTGCAGCAGATAAAGGGGCCGGAGTGCTGCTGCAGAGCCCCGCTGAATATAAAATGCACCCTGCTCTCCGCCTTCCTCCCACAATTAATCTACCCTGCTTTCTGCAGGAACCATCCTCTGCAGTGCTCATCATTTGGCTGGAACTTTCCATTTTGTTATCTCCATCGCTGTCTTTGTTTTTGGAAAAGAGAAAGACATCCATGGCACGTGGACCCTACATATGAGGGCAGCTAAGCTTGGAATACAGCAGGTTCCATGTAAAATTCATATCTCTCTCCCTCTACCAACTGGAACATCATTTCTATCCCTAAGGAACTTAGGGAAAGCGAAGCCAACCTGTCCTCTTTCTAAGATTGTGGTTCCACTATTTTTAGTTATTAATACCTAAGATCACTTTCTAGTGAGTGGAAGACTTCCAAAAAACACCAAAAACGTCACGTGAATGTAGATTTTCCCTTTAACACGCTGAAAGAAACCAATATTTCTGAACCCCTTTAGCCTTCACAGATGTAGTTGCCATGGAAACCATAACATTAAGCCAGGCAGTTACTTCCACATTACATAATATTATCTAATGCTTAGTTACTCTTGAACAAATGTGTTTATTCAGTAGCTTTTTGTCCATGTAATCAACCATATCTGCTGTGATTTGATTAAACAAGGAGCCGGGGCATAAAATCATCTATTGCAATGCACTCTGTGCCTGTTACTCATCCAGAAAATGACACGCTCTGCATTTGCCAAAGAGACTGCATGTGAAGTCGTTGGAAGAGGTTCTGGCTCCTGACACAGTATGTAGTTATGGGTTAAAGTAATTAAGATGAAAAGGATATGAAGTTAGAATCTAGAGCAGATACACTGAAGATGAAATTCCAATAGCTTTGAACCATTTTTTTTCTCCAAAGAAGGGAGGAGATAGCTCAGATGCTTTAGGAAGTCTGTGTGTATTGTGAAGGTCATTTTTTCTGGCGGGGGCGGGTGGGGAAGTGTTTGCTAGTAAAACTCTGATTCCGGCGAGGAACATTATTCACCACGTTAGCAGTGAGCTGATGCATGGTTGTGATCGATTTACATATTATTTGTGAGACCCTAACTGACAACCGATTCTCAAAGACCCTGTTAGTTACACCATCAGACAGTCTCTTTCTCTTCTGACTCTAAACACATACTTTCAGTTATTTCTCAATGAGTGACAAGGCTGCACTCAGATATAAGTAATATTTGTTGAGACAGAATTCTTTAAGAAGTATTGAAACTTGGTTCTGCCCATAGGTGAGGGGTCTATTGTCTCTGCATACAGCAAGATCTAGGGAATTTATTCTCCCCCTCCCTCCTTCCCTTTCTTTTTATCTCTCTTTCCATCTACCTGTCTTTCTAAATACTTAACACTTTAGACAGATGTTAAAAAGATTTATTGAGAAATGAATTGAATCCCTACACTGGCTTTTCAAAAATGTGTCACTAAATCCTTGTACAACTATATATCTTATTTAGTGAGCTTCTGATGTCCTCTTTAAGTACATTTTTATTAAAGACACAACGACATCGTGCATAATTATTTTAGAAAAAAAAGATAGGTAAGTTAAAGTCCATTAAAACCACTCAAAACTCTCACCACCCTAAAATAACATGTGCTGTTTTTATGCAAATAGAAATAGCATTCAATTGGAGTTTCTAAAAGAATGCTTCTGGTTCAGATTTGCTCTTTAATACTTTTCTTCCCGTATTTTCTTCTGTTCCTTGGTTGTCTTCTGCTCCCCATTGACATGCCACTTTATTTGTGCACCCAGATTTTTGGGGGCATGTAATCTGACACCACCCTTATGGCAGAAAGTGAAGAGGAGCTAAAAAGCCTCTTGATGAAAGTGAAAGAGGAGAGCGAAAAAGTTGGCTTAAAGCTCAACATTCAGAAAACGAAGATCATGGCATCCGGTCCCATCACTTCATGGGAAATAGATGGGGAAACAGTGGAAACAGTGTCAGACTTTATTTTTTTGGGCTCCAAAATCACTGCAGATGGTGACTGCAGCCATGAAATTAAAAGACGCTTACTCCTTGGAAGAAAAGTTATGACCAACCTAGATAGCATTTTCAAAAGCAGAGACATTACTTTGCCGACTAAGGTCCGTCTAGTCAAGGCTATGGTTTTTCCAGTGGTCATGTGAGAGTTGGACTATGAAGAAAGCTGAGCGCCGAAGAATTGATGCTTTTGAACTGTGGTGTTGGAGAAGACTGTTGAGAGTCCCTTGGACTGCAAGGAGATCCAACCAGTCCATTCTGAAGAAGATCAACCCTGAGATTTCTTTGGAAGGAATGATGCTAAAGCTGAAACTCCAGTACTTTGGCCACCTCATGCGAAGAGTTGACTCATTGGAAAAGACTCTGATGCTGGGAGGGATTGGGGTAGGAGGAAAAGGGGATGACAGAGGATGAGATGGCAGGATGGCATCACGGACTCCGTGGACGTGAGCCTGAGTGAACTCAGGGAGTTGGTGATGAACAGGGAGGCCTGGCATGCTGTGATTCATGGGGTCGCAAATAATTGGGCACAACTGAGCGACTGAACTGACTGAACTGAGCTGAATCTTTAGTCTTTGCATCTGCAGAAACTCCAGGTTAACTTTTTGTCCTACTATCCTAGAGGCTTCTTTTCTCTCGGATTTTCTCTCACTTTTCTCTTTCCCACCTTCTCTGAGCTGGCCAGTCCATGCTGCTTCACGCTGCTCCTTTGTCTGTTACATTCTTCGCTCCTCACCCTCTGGGTATCACGTGCTCCTGCCCCACTCACTTTTCAGTATAAGACATCAATGCTAGTTTTCTAGATTCCGTGTGTGTGTTAGTTGCTCCGTCATGTCCGACTCTTTTCGACCCCATGGACTGTAACCCTCCAGACTCCTCTGTCCATGGGATTTCCCAGGCAAGAGTATTGGAGTGGGTTGCCTTTCCCTTCTCCATTCTAGATTCCATATATATATATATGCTTTAATATATGATATTTGTTTTTCTCCTTCTGACTTACTTCACTATCCACCTCACTAGAAGTGACTCAAATTTGTTCTTTTTTATGGCTGGGTAATATTCAATTGTATATTGTACCATAAATTAACCTATTTTCAGGGAAGGAATGGAGATGCCAATGTAGAGAACGGATTTGTGAACAAACAGGGGGAAGGACAGAGTGGGACAAAGGAAGAAAGTAGCATTGACATATATACAGCATCTTGTGTAAAATACCTAGCTGGTGAGAAGCTGCTATATGCCTGGAGCTCTGTAATGACTTAGAGGGATGGGATGGGGGTGGTGGGTGGGAGGGAAGGTCTAGAAGGGGATATACATATTGTTATGGTTGGTTTGCATTGTTGTATGGCAGAAACCAACAAAACATGGTAAAGCAATTTCCCTCCAATTAAAAAATAAAAATTCTAAATCTAGGTATCAAAATATGTATATTTTTTAAAGACTCAGTTCAGAAAGGAGAGGGTGAGATGAATGGAGAGAGTAGCGTGGAAGCATATACACTAACATATGGTGAATAGATAGCCAGTGGGAATTTGCTGTATGACTCAGGGAACTCAAACTGGGGCTCTGTAATAACCAAGAGGGATGGGAATTGGTGCGAGGTGGTAGGGAGATTCGAGAGGGAGGGGCCCTATGTACCCCCATGGTTAAGTCATGCTGATGTAAGACAGAAATAAAACCAATATTGTAAAGCAATCACCAATTAGTGAAAAATAAGTAAATATAGTGATTTAAAAAAAAAAAACTCAGTACCGGGATCAAGTCCTGAGTAAAGTCCCTGACATCCCCTCTCACCTGCCCACCAGCTGGATTTCCCACTCTTCACTCCAGCCACACACTCTGACCTGCATATATTTCTATCACAGCACCTAGAAAGTACTCAGTTCTCAGCTGCTGATAGTCTCTCTCCATCCACGTACAGAACAAGTACTGACGGGGCCCTGGTGACCATCAGTCCAGGCCAGCGAGTCAAGAGAGATGGAGAAGACCAGTGGCTCTAGCACCTGCAGGAGTTTACACCCGTGGCTTGAATCTCTTTGTCTTCTCAGTGCCCAGTGAAACGTATGAGCTGTGGTAGACCCTGAATATCTGTTTGTTGAATTTTTTTTTAGCTTCCAGTGTCATAACATGGTTAGTCAAGTGTGAGCCGCTCAGTCGTGTCTGACTTTCCGACTCTATGGATTGTTGCCCGCCAGGCTCCTCTGTGCATGGAATTCTCCAGGCAGGAATACTGGAGTGGGTAGCTATTTCTTTTTCCAAGGAATCTTCCCAACCCAGGGATCCAACCCAGTCTCCTGAATCACAGGCAGATTCTTTACCATCTGAACCACCAGTGAAGCACTACTCAAATTTTAGAAAAATAGAAAATACAGCTCTATCAGTGACCATTTAGCAAAGATCTTACTTCAGAAATTGGACCTTTATCTGGAACACTTCCCTAACTGTCAGCTATTAAGATTCTGATCTCCACACTGATAGAGCTAAAAACAAGATGGGGATTGAACAGAGTCTTTAACAAATGCACATTTCAGATCTTTCAGTTCAAGCCTGCCAAGCATCACAGGAAAGACAGTGATAAGAAGGGTGCCCAAACTTCAAGTATTGTCAAAGAGGATAGTCTCAGACTGGTCATAATTGTGCTTGTCTTAATCTGTTGATCACTTCATGTAGAATTGGACAACATGTTTATTTGAAATAAAAATTTGAAATTGGGAAAAAAAGAAAAAGCAGAAAATATAAATTAACAGAAAAAAATCCCTTAGGTGGTTCAAGGGTAAAGAACCCACCTGCCAATGCAGGAGATATAAGAGACACAGTTTTGATCCCTGGGTGGGGAAGATTCCCTGGAGGAGGGCATGGCAACCCATTCCAGTACTCTTGCCTGGAGAATCCCATGGACATAGGAGCCTGGCAGGCTATGGTCCAAAGGGTTACAAAGAGTCAGACATGAATGAAGTAACTTAGCATGACCCATATTCTTACCATCCAGAAATGAACACATTTTTATCTATGTGTTTCACAAACAAAAATTTCCTTGATATTGATGAATATCTTCTTTTAAAAAAACAAGGTCATAGGACACAAGCATTTTGTTCTCGAACCATCCGTAGGCCTGGCCATCAGTATTTGAGGTGGCTTCACGCAGGAACAAATGTTTCTGAATACTCCGGCAGGTCAGGTGGTTGTTTAGGGTCCAGCTCTATGTTTCCTTTAACTACGCTACAGTGAACTCTTGGCTGACTTTCCCCACTCATCCAGAAATAAGAGCAAGAAAGAACATACGTACTGGATTCCGTGAAGACAGAGAGCTCAGTTTCAAGGAAATAGACCAAGATTAGTTTTGCTTTGTCTATGGTTTCTAATCTAAAGTTTCCATTTGCAGCAAGTCAGGCATCTGGATGGTCTAATACATAAATCCTTTATTTGTGTACCTGAGTTTGTACTAGAGTATCTGTGTTCAGAAAAAGTCTCAGAATGTAGAATCTGGACTTAACAGATCTTGGCTTCTAAATGCTAGTCCTGCTCTTAGGCAAACTTTAGGCAATTTATAAAATCTCTCTCTTAAGTATCAGTTTCTTTTTCTGTAAAATGAAAGCAATAATAGAAGATTAACTAAAGCACATATCTATATAAAATCCTTAGCCTAATACTTAGCCTAATGCTAGTTTGGTCCCATCTCTTCATGGTAAATAGTTGGAGAAACAATGGAAGCAGACTTTATTTTCTTGGGCTCCAAAATAACTGCAGATGGTGACTGTAGCCATGAAATTAAAAGATGCTTACTCCTTGGAAGGAAAGTTATGACAAACCTAGACAGCGTATTAAAAGGCAGAGACATTACTTTGACAACAATGGTCTGTCTAGTCAAAGCTATGGTTTTTCCAGTAGTCATGTGTGGATGTGATAGTTGGACCACAAAGAATGCTGAGCCCCGAAGAATTGATGCTTTTGAACTGTGGTGTTGGAGAAGACTCTTGAGAGTCCCTTGGACTGCAAGGAGATCAAACCTGTCAACCCTAAAGGAAATCTGTCCTGAATACTCATTGGAAGGACTGGATGCAAAGGCTAATACTTTGGCCACCTGATGCAAACAGCCAACTCATTAGAAAAGACCCTGATGCTGGGAAAGATAGAAGGCAGGAGGAGAAGTGGATGATAGAGGATAAGCTGGTTGGATGGCATCACCGACTCAATGGACATGAGTTTGAGCAAGCTCTGGGAGATGGTAAAGGACAGGGAAGCTTGGCATGCTGTAGTCCATGGAGTTGCAAAGAGTTGGACCCGACTGAGGGACTGAAAAACAGCGATTGCTAGCAAATCACACACCCAACTCAAATATACGAAGGTCCACTTAACTTTTGGAAAATACACAGGTCCTTTCCCCCCAGAGAAATTCTGTATTAATTATGTTTCAACTTTGTGTGCCACCCCCACAATAAAATGGGGAGGGGAATAAAACATTCTAATAAAATGTTTTCAATTGGCTTGAATCTAATCAGCTTTTTTTTTTTTTTGACTCTATAATTTACTTTTGAAATAGTCACTGTGCTTATAATTTACATAGTATTCATTTGCCTTTGTTCAGTCATATAATTAAATAAGAGAAATGACTCCACTTTGACACATGTATGATAAATTTTATTTGGGGAGTGGGATGGAAACTATTTTATAAAATGGAATTTTGTGTGAAGAATTGCAAAGTAAGAATGCAAGAGTAGTGGATATTATTATTTATTTAATTTTTTATTCATGCCTAGTTTTCCAATCGAGGATCCAATCTGGGCCCTTGGCAGTGAAAGCATAGAGTCCCAAACACTGGACCACCTGGGAATTCTCAAGTAGTGGGTATGTTAATAATCACCACCATGCTAGTTCTCTCTGAGTATTCAGGATTATATAACTGAATTCATTTGGGAAACTCATTATATGCAATGAAAGACGACACGCGGACTGCTTTATCTGATATTCCCAAATCACAAAGTGGAATGATCTAGTGCTTACACAATTCAACAGGAAACTAAAAAATCTGACAAGAGAGAAAAATAACTGACCCTTCAAGGGTGGAGGTTCTGAGTTAAAAGAGCCTGAAGCAACCACTTCACCTGGACCAAACAGAAAAGATGTGAGAGAGCATGAAGGAGACAGAGAAAAGGAGACTATCAGCTACATCCCCTAAACTAAACTTATCTTCTGCTGACCCTGCTTACAGCAAGGCCAGCATCCTCTACCCCATGTTCCATTAAATAAGGATGCCTGTTTATTCTGCTCTCTAACAGATCAGGACACCTTCCTGAAATGCTTGCTTTCGGTACATTTCATAAGGTCAGTCCAGCCTAGTTCACTTTTTTTCATTTTATAAACTTGCTTTGAGGGTAAATGGTCCATAAGATTTTATTGCACACTGAAATTACTTATTCTCAAAACATATCCCTCAGTAGATAGATATTTACATTTGACTTTTTATAATTTGAGCTCATATCTAGTCTTTGAAGTCATTAGGGCTATGATTCTCCCTTTATAGACAAGGCAGCTGAAAGTTCATAAGATTAGAGTTATAATCCCGAAGTCCAACAAAGTAAATCAGAGACATTTCACTCTTTAATGATATTCCAATCCCAGAAAAATTCAGAGACACATAACCGTCCATGTTATTTCTGGAACTGCAGTCTCCTCTGAGGTCCATTTATGGAACTCTGTTTAAGAATCCCTAGAAGTGAAAGGTCTAGGATTTGAAACCAGTTGTTTGTTTTCTGTTTTTTCTTTTTAATGTGTTTGGCTGCTCCAGGTCCTACCTCGGACACGTGAGATCTTTGGCTGTGGCATGTGGGATCTAGTTCCCTGACCAGGATTCGAACCCGTGCCCCCTGCATTGGGAGCACAGTGTCCTAACCACTGGACAGAGAAGTCCCTGAACCCCGTTGTAAATTCAAGTCCAGCCCACCTGCCCCCACCCTACAAAGCTCCAATACCTAAGTCCATGTCCACTTGGTCCGTGTCTATTCTTAGGTTTTTAAAAATAACCTCCTCATTCATCTTTTTAATTTCCAGGCTGAACTCTAACTTTTTGTCTGCCTTTAGGAGAGCTCCTTTACCCCAGAATCATCTTTGGATCTTCACTGGACTGAAAGTCAAAAGCTGACTTGCAGTAACCTACACAGGAAATTTTGTGAGGGTTTATTTCAAAAGGGGAACCACACTTCTGCCAAGAATGCTTGGAGACACCCTGGCGATTCTAGACAATAGTAAATCAAGTCTGCTTCTTCTGAGGGTGACAAATTCATTTAACTTTTGAGTATTTTTTATATTTTTTTATAGGGCAACTACTAATTATTGCCACCTATGTGTGCTAGCTGACTTGTCTTTGGTATACTTGCTGCTGCTGCTGCTGCTGCTGCTAAGTCACTTCAGTTGTGTCCGACTCTGTGCGATCCCATAGACGGCAGCCCACCAGGTTCCTCCGTCTCTGGGATTCTCCAGGCGAGAACACTGGAGTGGGTTGCCATTTCCTTCTCCAATGAGTGACAGTGAAAGGTGAAAGTGAAGTCGCTCAGTCGCTGCCCCATGGACTGCAGCCCACCAGGCTCCCCCGTCCATGGGATTTTCCAGGCAAGAGTACTGGAGTGGGGTGCCATCGCCTTCTCCTTGGTATACTTAATGGGCCTCTATCTGGACATGGATGCTAAAATCCTAAACAAACCATGAACTGTTTAAATCTAATGGTTTATTAAAAGAATGACCAAGTCATTCCTCTTTGTGTCTAAGTTGGGTTTATCCTAGGCATGCAAGGAATGTACAACATTAATAATATAATTGATGCAAGATAACAAACTAAAGGAGAAAATTCCCATGATCCTTTCAATTGATACCAAAAAAGTATTTGATAAGATTCAGTATCCATCCCTGACGAAAATGGTCAGCAAGCTAGGAATGAAAAGAAATCATCTTTCTGTAGTACTGAAAAGTGAAATACATCTTCCTGTTAAACTTTAAAATGGTAATATTTTTGCTTGCCATCACTACAGTTTTTAGACATAGTCCCATGCATCTTAGCCAAAGCAGTGGGATAGAAATAAATCGAAAGCCTAATACTATAAACGAAGAGACCAAGCAGATTTTTTTTTCTCATAATTAAATTGTCTACGCTAAAAAATGCACTGACCTTTCCAACTTTCTCTCCTCACCCAGTCTTGTGGGATGAGAGCTGACATGGGCCTGGCTGGCCCAAGGTCAAGGAGCTGATAAGATCTGAGGCTGTGATTGGAACTTAGTCAGTCTGACTCCCAAGTCACAGGCTCCACCCCCATCTTGGTCCCTCCTTGCACCGTTTGAAATTGGAAAATTAAAACAAAGGACAGCTATCCAAAAAATGAACAGGTTATCAGAAGCAGGCACCAACATTTCCTAGTCATTTCTTCTGTATCTCTCTTTTGAAAAAATTAATTTAAAAAGTTTGGGTGGTTTGTTTAAAAATCAGAACTCTTGCCCTAATTTTAAAAAAATCCTTTAATTAAAATAAAGTTCTAAAGCAACAGCAGAATGCTAATGAGAAGCACACCCTTGCTGGACTTCTAATTCATGAAATGCAAACCAAGATTGTGCCTTTATTTTTCTTAATGGGTCAGTGAAATGTCCATTTTTCTTGTATAAAAGAAACAGCAGATTTAGATGTCCTCTCTCAAAGGGTCTTAGCGAGCCTAAGAAGGATGTTTTTTTGCAGCACTTCACAGAATCCAGCTCCTGCCAAACTGCAGAAACACGAGGAGCACCTGAGCCCAGCCGTCTTGGTTTCAAGACTAGTTTCTATCCAGCTTATCAACATTCACTCTCACACTCAGGATACAACCCAAATATCCATCTACTGGTGAATGGATAAACAGACTGTGGTATACCCAATTAATAAGATAGTATGCAGCTATGTAAAAAGAATGGATCTTGAAAACATGCAACAGCATGGATGAATCTCAAAAGCATATATTAAGCAGAAGAAGAGAAAACATAAATACCATATGATTCTGTTTATCTACTAGTCTGGAAAAGACAAAAATGTAGGGATAGGAAACAGAGCACTGTTTGCCAAGAGTTTAGGATAGAAAAATGGAGGATCGACACAAAGAGACATAAGGGGATTTGAGGGTGAGTGATGGATGTGTTCTATTCTTAATTGAGATGATATTTATACAAGTGCATGTATTTATCAAAACACATCAAACCATGGATGTGAAATGCCAGTCTTATTGTATCTCCATAAGAAGACATCAGTTCAGTTCAGTTCAGCCATTCAATCATGTCCAACTCTTTGCGGCCCCATGAACACCAGCACACCAGGCCTCCCTGTCCATCACCAACTCCCGGAGTCTACCCAAACCCATGTCCATCGAGTCAGTGATGGCATCCAACCATCTCCTCCTCTGTCGTCCCCTTGTCCTCCTGCCCTCAATCTTTCCCAGCATCAGGGTCTTTTTGAACAAGTCAGCTCTTCGCATCAGGTGGCCATAATATTGGAGTTTCAGCTTTAGCATCATTCCTTCCAAAGAATACCCAGGACTGATCTCCTTTAGGATGGACTGGTTGGATCTCCTTGCAGTCCAAGGGACTCTCAAGAGTCTTCTCCAACACCACAGTTCAAAAGCATCAATTTTTTGGCACTCAGCTTTCTTCACAGTCCAACTCTCACATCCATACATGACCACTGGAAAAACCATAGCCTTGACTAGACGGACATTTATTGACAAAATAATGTCTCTGTTTTTTAATATGCTGTCTAGGTTGGTCATAACTTTCCTTCTAAGCAGTAAGCGTCTTTTAATTTCATGGCTGCAATCACCATCTGCAGTGATTTTGGAGCCCAGAAAAATGAAGTCTGACACTGTTTCCACTGTTTCCCCATCTATTTGCCATGAAGTGATGGGACTGGATGCCATGATCTTCGTTTTCTGAATGTTGAGCTTTAAGCCAACTTTTTCACTCTCTTCTTTCACTTTCATCAAGAGGCTCTTTAGTTCTTCTTCACTTTCTGCCGTAAAGTTGGTGTCATCTGCATATCTGAGATATAAACATACTAAATTTAAAAAAAAGAAGGAAACTACATCATAGGAAGAGAAGGAAAAACAGGAACATTTTGCCTGCTAAACCTTCATTTTTCAGAACAGAGTTGTCTTCACTGTCCCAAGTTAATTTAGCTGCACTCGGCTTAAAACGCTGTTGAATTTCCCCTTGTGTGTGGTTAATTGTACTTTCATCCTTCCTACAAGTAAAAATCAGCCTGTAGTTAGAGCCTCTTGCTGGGTCCTTAAAAAAGAAATGTATCACCTAAACTTGGTATTTGTATAACAGGCTTTACAGTCAGAGAACCACAGAGCTATAAAAAAAATGTTTTCTGTAATATACTTAAATGTTTTGTGTGAATGTTTTGGATGAATGATTTACGGCCAGTGTAAATGTTATGTGGTATAGACCTCTGGCTTCTGCATGGTTCTTTTCACTATTATAGCTACTCTAACATCCTGTCAACTTGTGGATTGTTCTATTCACTTAAAAATACATGGGTTTAGGGACTTCCCTGGCGGGTCAGTAGTTTAGACTTTGCGTCCCAAGGGGCAAGGGGTACTGGTTTGATCCCTTGGAGCCAAGGAGCTAAGATCCCACAAGCTTTGTGGCAAAAAATCTAAAACATAAAAGAGAAGCATTACTGTAAAAAGCTCAATAAAGACTTTTTAAAAAATGGTCCATGCTGGACAAAAAATCTTAAATACTCAGGGAGTTTGGGATCGACATGTATACACTACTGTATTTAAAATGGATAACCAACAAGGACCCATTGTATAGGCCATGAACTCTGCTCAATATTATGTGGCAGCCTGGATGGGAGGGGAGCTTTGGGGAGAATGCGTGTATATTATGGCTGAATCCCTTTGCTGTCCACCTGAAACTATCACAGTGTTAACTGGCTATGCTGCTGCTGCTGCTAAATCGCCTCATTCGTGTCCAACTCTGTGTGACCCCAGAGACAGCAGCCCACCAGGCTCCCTCGTCCCTGGGATTCTCCAGTGTTAACTGGCTATAACTCCAGTACAAAATCAAAAAGTTTAAAATAAAATACATGGGTTTAATTTCACACTAGATTATCATGTTGAGGTGAACGATGTCGAAACACCTTCTGAAGTTAAATAAGAGATTTCAAATTGTTTCTGGAATATCTTCTTTCTGCAGGACATGCTGGCTACATAGGATGCAACTTCTCACACCCGCCTCCCTGAGTTTGGGGGTATCCTTGGTGTTCTACCAAGAAAAACAGACTGTCTTCTTTTTAAGTGGGAACTTTATAAAAGGTTTAATTTAATTTTTTATTTTATCTTGAAATTTAGTTGATTTACAACGTTGTGTTAGTTTTAGGTGCATAGCAAAGTGGTTCAGATATACATGTGTGAGCACTAAGGCGCTTCAGTCATGCCTGACTCTTTGCAACCCCATGGATGGTAGCCATTAAATTCCTCTGTCCATGGGATTCTCCAGGCAATAGTACAAGTGGGTTGCCATGCCCTCCTCTAGGGGATCTTTCCGACCCAGGGATGAAACCCATGTCTCTTATGTCTCCTGCATTAGTAGGCAGGTTCATTACCAATAGCGTGCCTGGGAAGTCCCATGTGCTGGGCTGGGCTTAGTCAGTCAGTGTCTGACTCTTTGCAGCCCTGTGGATTGAAGCCTTCCAGGCTCCTCTGTCCATGGGGATGCTCCAGGCAAGAATACTGGAGTGGGTTGCCATGCCCTCCTCCAGGGGACCTTACCAACCCAGGGATCGAACCCAGGTCTCCTACACTGCAGGCAGATTCTTTACTGTCGGGTAACCTATCCCTTCTCCAGGTGATCTTCCCAACCCAGGAATCAAACTGGGGTCTCCTGCATTGTAGGCGGATTCTTCACCAACGGAGCTACCAGGGAAGCCAGGGAAGCCCCATGCTGCTGCTGCTAAGTCGCTTCAGTCGTGTCTGACTCGGTGCGACCCCATAGACGGCAGCCCACCAGGCTCCCCCATCCCTGGGATTCTCCAGGCAAGAACACTGGAGTGGGTTGCCATTTCCTTTACACACATATCCATTCAAAGAGAGATTGCCTTGTCCAGGGGCTGTTGTTGCTACACCTATAGTTTTTGATACTGACAATTTCTAAACCTACTCTCCTTTTAATAAAATAAGTGCAACTAATGCAAGGCACCCAGATTAGAGTCAGTTACAAAATGACAAAAACCCTTCTCTGACATCATGGTTTTATCCTACAATGTGGATGCAGAGTTCTCCAATTATAATTGATTTCTTAAAACTTCAGGTCCAAGTAGGTTTTTCTAGAAAGTTTAAAAATATATATATGGTACCCACTGTGTCTTAGTTTGGTTTGTTCATTCTGAGCTGAGCTCACCCAGGGAAAGGCATCACCTTCTTTGAGTATGTTCAGAAACACGATGGCTGTTTTGCCAGGAAAATGCACGTACATCTCCCCCAGGAATACAAGTTCTTCTTACAAAATATCTGTTGCCTGACCTAGCTGCTGGCTGCTGCCCTCTGACATGCGTAGGAACCGGAGCTTCAGAAGCGTTTGTGTTATGCATCAACCTTGATATTTACAAGCTCACATGAACAGATGTCTCATTATCGTCTGGCTGAGTGGGACTGTAGAGGATGCGGGCAGCTGGGGCACTTAGGAGCTGTATGAGTCACGTAACATTTGACACGTTGTCCCAGCACATACCTCAGATGACAGTCTGATCTCTCAGCGGCTAATGGAAATGACTCCAGCACCATTATCAGGGCCATTATCATCTCTATCATCATCATTTCTACTGTTATTAATCGGACACCTGAAATGAATCAAAAACCCTAGAACAAATAAAATAACATGCTTGGACATGCAAGGCAGATTCTCAACCCCTGGACCACTAGGGAAGTCCCCAAGTCCTGGTTTTGAAAACCAAGCAAAAGTATCACAAATGAGCCAATGGAGCTAAACCACCAAACAGATACCAAGTTCTGATATGTAGTGGTTACTTGCCCCCTCTTCTCTCTTCCTGTTACTCTAAAATAGTACCTCTGCACAGGAGAGAGAGCAGTGTCCAGTTAGCCCCAAGTAACAAAGAAAATTATTGAAAACAAAGAAAATTATTTATTTTCAAATTTTTCATTTCATAGAGTGGCCTTTTAAGTTGGATTTGTGAGATGTGACCGTACTTTCAGAACAAATAAGAATACCTAAAAATATAACAAGATTATGTTTCATCCTTCCAACATGAGTTGTCTATGAGTATTTCCATGAGGAGCCTAAACAGCTTTAAAAACAAAAGACAAAAAGCAAAACTGATTGCACTTTTGAAAATACATTTCTGAATAGATACCCCTTAGGAAATGTACCAGAAAGATTATCTTTATACTTAAAGAATGATATATGCATATAACTAACCCCAAATAGAGTAAGTTGTATGGCAGGGGTGTGGCTTATAAAAGCAAAGAGTTGTGAATTCAGCTCTAAACACGATTTCCTGAGCTGTGGAGAACTAGGCAACTGTGCCCTAGGGGCCTGCCTCAGACACACAGTAATGATTCTTGCATACACAAATTCATTAGTTGTTTAATTAAGTTAAATCATGAATTGAATTTGTTTAATCATTAATTAAGGAACAAGGCGCTGTGTGCTAAAATTTGGCACCTCAGGAAAAGAAAGCAGAAGAAAATATCAGTTCCAAATTCTTTGTGCTTATACCTACCAGAGAATTCCAGTTTTGTCTTTCTCTGTCTATACACACCTGTGTGCATGCACACACATGCACACACTGAAATACTTTTCAGAGATATTTTAACCTTTCCATTTAAAATTGAATATTGTTTTTAAAGTAAAAGTGAAAGTCATTTCTTTGCAGATTGTGTACGTGACTTCTGTTCCTCTTCCAACTGGCGTTTTCCTTAAGAGGAAGAAGGATCTGCCTAACTTCATAAAATTAAAATGGTGGCACTTTTTTAACCCGTGAAGGGCCAAGACACAGTGAAGGAATTACATGTCAACCCCAAATGGATTCTCAGGAGAACTCTGTCAATAAGCTCAAATCCTTCAATCATCATTTTAAGAATTCAGACCACAGTGCAATTAGAATCACAAGCAGCAGTATTCCCAGGCTTCAAGCTTATCCTAACATTGAGGATAAAATGCAGAACCACATGAATTTAGCACCTAAAGTTAAACTCTCTCTCTCTGCAACCACAGTCAAATGTTGGATGCAGTCCACGAGGTTGCTAAGAGTCGGACACGACTGAGCGACTTCACTTTGACTTTTCACTTTCATGCATTGGAGAAGGAAATGGCAACCCACTCCAGTATTCTTGCCTGGAGAATCCCAGGGACGGGGGAGCCTGGTGGGCTGCTGTCTACGGGGTCGCACAGAGTCGGACACGACTGAAGTGACTTAGCAGCAGCAGCAGCAACAGAGCTCTTAAATCCCAAGAAAGTGAGAAAATGATCATTTTTTTCTGTGAAAGTCAGCAGCTCCCCAAGTGCAATCTTGAGCCTGACTTGTGAGTCGTATGGCCCCTCCAGATGACTCCTGCCCTAATAATGCATCAAGGCAATTTATTCTGATTCTGAGCATTAATCTGTGAGTCACTTATGGCTTCTCTTACAGGTGCTTCCAAAGAACAGGATGGGAATTCTGGTGAACTTGATTTGGTTTTTCCTGTTGCTGAGGGGGGATGTGGAGGGTTTACTTGGCAGCGTGGCTCGGGGACTCAAGGTTGAGAATCTCTGCTTTGGCATAATCATCCTCGTCCTCACAGAAGTGGCTGGGTTAGTTGTCATAGCAACAGACATGGAAATTATCCACCTGACTTTCCCTTCTAGCTTTTCAGGGTATAGCACTGTGAAGTGTGGGAAATCCTTGTTCCAAAGTGCTTCAATCAAGAGCAGGTGAGTTTTTGCACTTATTACCCCTGAGGGTTGATTTTCAAAAATCCCATCTTTCAAGTTGTAGCTGGTGGATCACTCAGAAAACAGACATATTTGAATGATGATGCTCTAGACAGAGCAGCATATACCGTGTCAGATAAATGGGGCCACATCTTTGTGGAGTGGAGTGAGAGCAAGGACTTTCCATAAAAGGAAGTTACAGGTTCCTCCTGGCTTACTGAATGGGATTTCAGAGAGTGCTGGCTCTGCAAATTGCCTCCCTGCAGAGTTATGGTGTTGCTTTGAATGATCCAGAAAAGCATGATCATTTTTGGTCCCTTAGAATCTGCAAATTCAAGATAGGTGTAAATATAAATATTTATATACTTCAAGATAGGTGTAAATACAAATATTTATATACTTATGTATATATACATAAACCTCTAAACGCATATCTATTTCAAAGAGTGAGGTATTAGTTGAGTTTATGACTAATATGTCACATTCAACATAGTTCTTTAAATATGTATTTAGCACTTGTAAGGTAGAGAGCATACATATGATGTGAAATAAAACAACCAAAAGACCATTTGTACTCTGCAAGAGGTAACAGACAGGCATGCCAATGATCATACTATGAAGCATAAAAACAAATACTTGGCAGAGAAGTACAAAATCAGAGAAATGCCGTAGAAGAGTTCAGTTTCATAACAAAAAAAAATCAAGGAGAAAAATCTAAGAGAGCAAGCAGAGATGTGCAATCCTTCTGAATGCCCAATAACGGAAATGGAACGTTTGTGAACAGCCCTGGTATGGACTAAACGGGGTCCTCATCAGATTCATATGTTGAAGCCTCCTGTGTCTGCATTTGGAGATGAGGCCTTCAGGGAGGTAATAAAGGTTACGTGAAGCCATAACAGTGGGGCCCTGGTCTGATAGGACTGGCGTCCTTGTATGAGGAGGAAGAGACATCAAGGATTCTCACTCACACAGTGCAAAAGCCATGTGAGCACGCAGTGAGATACAGCCATCTACAAGACTGGCAGAGGAACCTCACTGGAAACCAGTCCTGCCAGCACTTTCACTTTGTTCTTCCAACCTCCAGAACTGTGAGAAAAGAGTTGTCTTTTTTTTAATGTCTTTTATTAAAGTGCAGTTGATTTACAAAGTTGTGTTAATTTCTCCTGTACGGCAAAGTAATAGGAAAAGTACATTCTTTTCATATTCTTTTCCATTACGGTTTATCACAGGATACTGACTATAGTTCCCTGTGCTACACTAGGACTGTAAAACCTTGTTGTTTATCCATCCTATATATGTGAGTTCGCATCTGCTAATCCCAAACCCCCAGTCCTTCCCTCCCCTACCT
Organism: Cephalophus harveyi; assembly: GCA_006410635.1. Taxonomy (NCBI): domain Eukaryota; kingdom Metazoa; phylum Chordata; class Mammalia; order Artiodactyla; family Bovidae; genus Cephalophus; species Cephalophus harveyi. Next base: position 69,572 of record SJYT01036842.1, on the reverse strand, counting down.
CCTCTCACCCTCAGCAACCACAAGTCTGTCCTTTACGTCTGTGAGTCTGTTTCTGCTTCATAGATAAGTTCCTTTGCGTCATATTTTAAATTCCACATAGAAGTGTGAAATGATTTTTATTTCTCTTTCTGTCTAACTTCACTCAGTATGATAATCTTTAGGTCCATCCATGTTGCTGCGAATGACATTATTTCAGTCTTTATGGCTAAGTAATTTTCCATTGTGTATATGTACCGCGTCTTCTTTATCCATTCCGCTGTCAGTGGACATTTAGGTTGTTTCTGTATCTTGGCCGTTGTGAATAGTGCTACTAGAAACACAAGGGTGCATGTGTCTTTTTGAGTTATAGTTTTGTCCAGATATATGCCCAGGAGTGGATCGTATGACAACTCTACGAAAATAGATGTCTTTGCTACCTTGCAATGGCAACGTGGACTGACTAAGGCAAGTTTGCTGAAAACCATAAGCACGGAGTCTGCATCTTAGTTTAAACAGCTCACCCAGCCTTAAACAGCTTTATGAGATTTTGTAGGATTTCAGTGGTGCTTCTCTGAGGCTCAGAGGCTCTCTCTAATTAAATGAACCCAGTAAAAAAACAGACAAATCAGACACAAGCAAACACCTCATTAAGGACTCTCCATCCACACCAAAAAAAATGTACTTTCTAAGTGTTATTTTCATTTATTTCCGATCAGGATAAATATTCTAGACTCCAGCTTTCGTCCCAACTTGTTTGAAAAACAGAAATGTTGCCAAGTACATGATATTAAGTGGAAATGGTTTGATACAGAGACAGAATCATACCTGCTGGCTGGTTGCCGTGGCAATGGACAACACTCCAAGGCATTTATCTTACTTCCATCCAAGCAGCTCACTCTGCTTAGCAAACATTATCTGATCATCATAAAAGTTACAACATGAAGAACTAACTCTATTATATAATCAGGCCAGAGATCACACCTCAGTGAGAAAGTATAGATTTGTGTCATCTTCCCTCAACTGAACTAGGCATTTCTTTTCTCACCCTCTGTCTAACTCCATAGAAATGCTCAGTTTTAGGGAGATGTGTTTGTTCGTCCCACTGGCTACCAGCAACTTGTCTCTGCTTCTGTTTTCCTGTAAATTAATCCACACCTAGGAAACCCACGTTTCTGTAAAAACAAGTAAAATTAATTTTAAGAATACATTTTGTAATTCAACATGTCCAAAGTATTGTCAACATGCAACAAATATTTTTAAATGTTGAGATATTTTCTTTCTTTTTTTTTTTTTTCATACTGAGCCTTCAAAATTTCTTATTTTTTGCTTACAGCACATATCACTTCTGGATAGCTGCATTTCAAATGCCCACTAGCCACATGTGACTGGTGGTTTCGTAGTAAGTATAATACTTTAGGTTTATGCAATTAGCTGAGTTCTTTCTGACCCTAGTGAAAGTGAAAGTTGTTCAGTCATGTCCTTTGTGACCCCATGGACTGTAGCCCACCAGGTTCCTCTATCCATGGGATTCTCCAGACAAGAATACTGGAGTGGTAGCCATTCCCTTCTCCAGGGGATCTTCCCCACCCAGGGATCGAACCCAGGTCTTTCTCATTGCAGGCAGGTTCTTTGCCATCTGTGCCACCAGGGAAGCCCCTCATGACCCTAAGGCAACCCCATCTGAAAATTAGAGGTTGTAGACTCACCGTAGTTACCGAATCCTCCATACTCTACATGACAACAGCTAAGAATATTAACATATAAGTTACCAGTAGCCTACATGGGGTAGAATTTGCAACTCATACTATTTTTCACAGATAGGAAGAGAGGACTGTGTTGATCCCATCTGTTTTTGAACAGAAAGTGTGCTGGGTTTAAGAGCTTTAACCTCTCTAATTACTCAACTCTCCTGCATCAGGACAAGTGCTTTTGCAAAATTTTTGCAAATTCAACTTCTCAGGGCCAGAATCTTTTTTATGGGAAAAAAGCTTTCTTGATCTGTGGGGAACTGGCACATGCGTGCTCAACCGCATCTGATTCTTTGACTCCATGAACTGCAGCCTGCCACGCTCCTCTGTCCATGGCAAGAATACCGGAGTGTGTTGCCATTTCCTCCTCTAGGGGATTCCTGACCCAGGGGTCTTGGATTGCAGGTGGATTCTTTACCTCTGAGCCACTGGGAAAACCCATAGGGAACTGCTAAACCAATATTTTGGTCACTTCCTTTGACAGCAGCAATGAAACTTGGCTTTCTGTACAAAGTGAATTGTCATTCTATTGAAGTACAGTGTTAGGCACCTTTTTATGAGAGACATTTTACTCACGTTTCACACTTTCTTGTTATTGGACTCAGCAGTTTTTATTATTTTTATTAGATTTCATTTTAGATCTCCATGAAGACTTCGTTATTACCTAAAAAGGCGTTTGTCAATCTTTCCTTTAAGCCAGGTTACTCCGTATGAGTGACTAATTCTTCTTGGCAACCATAAGATGATCGTGAAATTTACCCTTTCCATTCACATTCACACGAAAGCCTTATTTCCCCGTGTGTCAGCAAATCTCCCAGCAGTTATTTTTGTGGAGGCTCAAAACGTTGATGCATGAAGATGCCCAGACACTCAGCTGTTTTCCATGGCCTTCTGTCTTCTCCAGCTTTCTCTAGAAATGTTCCGTGGGTAATCCTTGATTATACTATTGATGGTGGCAAATTAGAACCATTTTATCAACTAATATAAGAGGTCCTTTGAAGGAGCTTTTATCCAAGTTCCACAATGATTGTTCCCCACTGCATGCAGGTACCACAGTCAACCTGTACTCTTTCACGTACCAGAGAGCGGCCAATAAGTAAACTGAAAACAGAGGATGGTCTCGGAACCACTCACATTTCATGTTAGACCAAATTATGTATTTCAGTTTGCTGTTTGCCATGTTGCCTGGGACTGACTATGCTCCTTATATTTTTGACCAGATAATTTTTCAAAAATATTTTTGTTAAATTTTTTTCCCCCTTATTTTTGACCACATTGTATAGCATGTGGAATCTTAGTTCCCCAACCAGGGACTGAATCTGGGATCCCTGCAATGGAGGCACAAAGTCTCAACTGGACCACCAGGAAAGTCCCTGATCATATTATTATTAATTTTAAATTACAGTCCTTGAATATCATTGTTGTTCAGTTACTAAGTCATGTCCCTCTCTCTGCAACCCCATGGACTGCAGCTCGTGAGGCTTCCCTGTCCTTCGCTATCTCCTCAAGTTTGTTCTGATTCCTGTCCACTGAGTCGGTGATGCTATCTAACCATCTCATCTTGCATCTCCCTGCATATACACCAACTGAAAATAAGTGAATAAAAGTTTTTCCAAACAGAATCAACAGAGTGTCTAATCTTTCCAAGAATTGTCAAGAGCTCACTGTGTCATCTTCTACCTTTCCATTTATTCTTTTAAAGATTTTTTCATGTGGACCATTTTTAAAGTCTTTATTGAATTTGTTACAACATTGCTTCTGTTTTTTGTCTTTGTATTTTGGCCCTGAGGCATGTGGGATCTTAGCTCTCTGATCAGAGATCAAATTCCCACCCCCTGCATTGGAAGGCGTGGTTTTAACCACTGCATCTCTAAAGAAGTCCCTCATTTATTCTTGAGATATTTCCTGGAGACTACTCTGGGCAAGGCTCTACGTAGTCTCTGAAACTTGGCCTTCACGAGCTTACATTCTAGTGGAAAATATAAGTCATATAACAAATAAATGATGCATATGCATGGCAGAGAGTGATAAGTTGTGTGAGAGACAGAAAAGTTATCTACCGTGGCAGTTCAGGGAAGGGAGAGAAGCATCAAACCAGGCCACGTGCAATGGACCATTTGCAGTAGGTCTGAAACAGTGGGTTGATTTTGGACATTTGGAGATGAGAAGTAAAGAAATGCAAAATATCAGAAGCAGGTTCATTTGAAGGAAGCTACCTGCTCTTGGAAAAATCATATAACAGAGGTGTTAATTCAGAACATTCCTGTGTGCCTTTGACTCTGGGAACATGAAGGGAAAAAAAAAAATGATGCACTGTTTACAAAAATGCAAACTGTTACTTTTTAAAATAATGAGTTAATTATTTTTTCCAAGAAAAAAATCTGTTTATAGAAGTCATATAATAAAACCAGCAAAGTTATTGTCTACCCCTCCCATAGACCAAGAATGAGGCTTTCATGCTTCTAGAGGATGCTTTTGAAGAAAAAAACACATAATACTATCCTTTATAAGGAAAGCATAATTTCCATCCCAAATATGTGTTTTGTGTTCATATACTTGGTGGCAGATACACACACATGCACACACACTCACTCATGATGATAATTATTTCTGGCACAATCAGTAATTCTACTGAATGTATTTCTGGAGGCAAAAATTCCTAATAAATACACGCTTGAGCTGGTATAATCTCTGAAACAGTGGTATTCTTCTTTGATGGTTTAAATGCAAAAGAATCAGGTTTTGTCATTAACGGCTTCAATTAATAAGTCAACCCATTAGCCTATACAAAGAAGGGCGAGAAAAAAATCCAGCACTACACTAATGAAGGGAATCAGATAGCACCTCAAAATATACCACTTTGGCATAAGGATTATCTTGAATTGAAGGTAATTGAGAAGCAGCAGATGCAGGAAGAATACTCTGTGTTCTTCGTTTCTGCCTAAAATTAGGACATATGTTTTCATTTGTAAATGTATCTCCCTCTCTGTACCAGGTAAAGGGGAATGACCCTTGGGGCTTCCCTGGTGGCTCAGATGGTTAAGAATCTACCTACAATGCTGGAGTTCCTGGCTCTTAGGCACCAGCAATTACTCTTATCACTGGAGACACACACACTTGAGTCTGCTTAGCAAATCTTACAAAGTAACCCCTATCTTCCACTACTTTCCCCCATATATTTACCTTCTCACAATGTTTTATCCCCAGAAGCCCAAATTCCTTTTCCTTTGTCTAGTCACTTCTCTACCATTTATCACCCTTTGTTAAAATGGTATGTAACCTTTCAAGCCTAACGGCTTCTTTTGGTTTTTACTTCTTTCCTATGCAGCTCCCATGTGCAAACAAAATAAATCTTTTCTTCCAGTAGGCTGGTGTTGGTGAGTTTAATTCACAGTCCTCAGGGACAGAACCTAAAAGGGTAATAGAAGTTTGTTTGCAACCCTACACTGGTGACATGAATCCTTAATAAATGTTTGTTGAAAGATACTGAAAAGGGCTTTCCTGGTGGCACAGTGGCTGAGACTCTGCACCCCCAATGCAGGGGCCTGGGTTCGATCCCTAGTTGGGGAACTAGATCCAATATACTGAAACTAAGAGCCTGCATGCCACAACTAAAGATCCTGCATGCCACAACTAAGACTTGGTAAAAAAAAAAAAAAGAAAAGACACTGATCAGCAGTCATAAATTACCTTACAGGCCCAGGTTATTATTAGCTCTAGGAGGAGGGGTAAGGAAAGATGGTAACTTGAAGACCAGACCATCCTTCCCTTGTACAGTTGAAGAAGCTTTGCCTTGGAGGCAGGTATGTTTGTGACACACAGTCCAAACTCACACCCTAAGATAGGATATAAATGACCAGTTAGGGGTAAGTTCCCAAAACAGGGCTTCTGACTGCATTGCAGCATCTGTTCTGTGGCTCTGTGATGCCTTTCAACTCACGTGACCAGAGAAGAGCATCTTAACCTTCTCGTCTCCATTTTTAACCTAAGTGTGTTCTATCTGATTAGCAGTGTCACAGTATCCATGCCGTGCTGAGGTGGCTTGGGCGGATCATAAACCTGATCTTCAGGAGCCTTTCGACTTAGAGGATTTCCTTTCAACACACATGCACATCCTGTCATTTGAAGATTTGAAGCTGCATGCAAAAGTGAGTTTTTTTTTTTTTTTTTTTTTTGAGGTTTTGTTTCCCAGGCAACTGCTCTCAATTCAACATTAACTGAGAACACCAGCATCTCCCAGAGGCACTACCCCCCACCTCCCCCCCACCTCCCCTACCCCTTTCCTGTGATAAAGCTGTATGCTCTGAGGACCCAGGAGGAACCTTCCTCCATTGGAGAATGAAACAAGATGCAGGGATGGTTCAGAAACAATGCTAAATTCACCAGGATAGGATGCCTGCTGGCAGGCAATGCACTCAGTCAGCATTCTGTGTCATTTTGAGAGGGAGGAGGGCTCAGGTTGAGTGACGTGTTAGTAAGGCCAGAAATGATGGAAAAAGAAGCCATTCTGTCATTCGCCATAACCTTTAAACAGCAGTTGGAGTCAGTTGATAATGGGACGGGGCAAGTTGGCCTTTCCAGACCCATAAAGTTGAGCTTTAGTATCTGAATGACAACAAAGTGCTGCCAAGGAGGTTTCAGACAACACAAACCACAGGGGTCCACTGTTGAAACAGCTCCTGCACTTTGCACTCTGAAGAGACCGGAATCACCAGTGTGTGCGAGCACGTGCGCCAAGTTTCTTCAGTCGTGACCAACTGTCTGTGACTCCATGGACTGTAGCCCGCCAGGCTCCTCTGTCCACGGGGTTCTCCAGGCAAGAAGACCAGAGTGGGTTACCATGCCCTCCTCCAGGGGATCTTGCCAACCCAAGGACTGAACCCAGGTTTCTGAAGTCTCCTGCTTTGGCAGGCAGGTTCCTCACCACTAGTGCCTCCTGGGAAGCCTGGAATCACCAGGGATTTTGAAATCAACTTGGCAGTCAATACTGACTTTGAGTTTCCAATAGTTATAGGACCTATTACATTTATGTCATACGTACAAGTCAACCGTGAAAAAGTGCTCTGTGCTGGTGAGGTGGAAGTGGTACCCTCTGGAGAAGAGTATGCCTCTTGTATCAGAATTCCTTACAACTTTCTGAGTTTCATAGTTTGGTGAGAGTGGGGAGGGGTAGCATCTTAAACCTGTTATTTCCTTTTTAAAAAATTTTTAGGTCTTTATTGAATTTGGTACAATATTGCTTCAGTTTTATGTTTTGGTTTTGGGCCTTGAGGCATGTGGAATCTTAGCTCCCTGACCAGGGGTCAAACCCACACCTCCTATACTGAAAGGTGAAGTCTTAACCACTGGCCTGCCAGGGAAGTCCGTTATACTTGTTATCTCAGAGAAATTATTTTCTTTCTCAATGTGATCATGGCACTAGTCTACCAACATGCATAACAAGGCTGGAAAACAAAAGTAATTGTTTAGTTGCTAGGCATCGGAACATTTTCTTAATAGGCATAAGGTAAAAACATGTTTTTTTTTTGAAAGGAAGATCCCAATGAATATATTTTTATTAAACTTTCACTACTATCCCCCTCCACATCTATCCATCATTACTACCAAGTGTATTACTGAGAAATTTTCTAAGAATATCCAGTTTAAAATTCCTTTCAGTGATGCAGCTTGTATAAGAAGAGAATATCTAGACATCAATTTTAGTTTATTCTAAAAAACTATTCATGATTTTTTTTTTTTCTGAATGTCAAAATTTCTTGTGGTCTTTTCCTAATACAATTAATCTAGGTATTGCTACCCTGTATTCATACTGTTGAACTACAAAAATCAGAAGATCATCTAATTAGCCAGGGACTTCCCCAGTGGCTCAGCAGTAAAGAATCTGATCACAACGCAGGAGAGGCAGGAAATGCAGGTTGGATCCCTGGGTCAGGAAGAGCCCCTGGAGGAGGGCACAGCAACCCACTCCAGCATTCTTGCCTGGAAAACCCCATGGACAGAGGAGCCTGGTGGGCTACAGCCCACAGGGTCACAAAGAGTAGGACACAACTGGGCAACTGAGCATGCCCAGTTGCCCAGTCATTTTCCCGTTATTTTTCTATTTTTGTTGGCTTGTGATGGCCTGTTCCATTAAAATGACACAATTAGCTGTTAGACCCAGAGAGCACCATTAAAAAAAAAAAAGAATCTCAAGCTGTTTTTCCCAGAGTCACCCAAGAGACATATTATCCCTCCCCCTTGCCCATGCCCACATTTCCTGACACTAACCTTGTGAATATTCATGAAATGCAAACCCATTCAATGGTCCAACAACCCTCTAGCTTTGCCGGGGTGAGAGAAAGGTGAAAGGTGAAATGTTTCCCAAATCCAGACTATGTATCCTTGGATCATCCAGATTTGACAATATAAATAAACTCATTTACAAACCCAAGAAGCTTTTCTCCAAGCACCATTTTGTTCCTGTAAATATCAGGCCTCAAGCAGAATGAAATACTCACAAAATGTCAGATCTATTTGCAAGAGGAGGTTTGTAAGGGGAAGTGACAGGAAAATAAACACTCAGATGAGTAGCAAGGAAAAAATGCATGGTAACCCAGCACAATTAAGGTGGCATTTTAATTAAACGAGCAGGAGATGGCACAGATTCACCAACCATTTTAGTGGCTGTAATTTAGCACTGTGAAAAATAGTGTTCTTCTGTAAACCGTAACACGCCAGAACTCTCACAGTATTTTTTATTCTATCCAAGGGACAACTGATACTGAAAGCTTAGCTTCTTTGTACACAGGTGCTGAATCAAATCTCCGAGGCAGAGTTTTGGGTGAAGAAGAAAAGAGTAGTGTTATTGCTTTGCCAGGCAAAAGGGGTAAATGCCTTCAAAATTGTGTGTCCCAACTTGGGTAAGAATGGAAAATTTTATAGTTTTTGTTCAGAGAGTGTGATCAGATGGTGGACAGTCTTCTTATGGGTGGGTGATGAGGTAAGTAGGAATCAGCATCATCAGCCTCAGGTCCACGTGCTCTGGAGTCTACACGCTTGTGGGCAGCACCTCATCATTAAACATTAAATTCTCCTACCTGCGGCAGGGAGTGGGTTCAGTATCTGCAGAATATATTGTGTGTATCCTTTGATAGGAAAACAGAACCTTGCCCCAAGGCTACTCTTGACTGTTTCTTCTGGTCTCCCAGCCCCTTCCTTCCCTAATTACCAACTGCTTGAATCTAACTCTTGGATTCAGGGAAGGTTGAATTCATGAAGGCTGAATAAAGGCTGTGTCCTATAATCAAGGAAATGGGGGACACAGAAAGTCTTTCTGCCAGGAGCCCCACAGAGCTCTGCAAGTTATCACAACTAATTTCACAAAATCTCAAGTAGGAACCAAGGAAAGAGAAAACATCACAATAAACAAAGAGAGCAAATGAAAAAATAAATAAAAGGAAAAGAAATAGGATAAAGAGTATGAACCATGAAAAAAAGAAGGAGAAATAAACATAAAGGTGAAAAAGAGCAGTTGTAAGAGGCCTCAGAAATCTGCAAGAGAATGATCTCCTATTTGTATAAGACAAAGTTAGAGAAACAGAGTAATTATCATTATTGCTGCTGCTGTTGTTATTCACATTAACAACACCAAAGATAAAAGCTACATCATTTAATATACACAATTTAGTATACCCAAGGGCTTTCCAGGTGGCTCAGTGGGTAAAAGAATCTGCCTGCAATGCAGGAGACCCAGAAGACACGGGTTCGATCCCCGGGAGAGGAAGATCCACTGGAGAAGGGTGTGGCAACCTATTCCAGTATTCTTGCTTGGAGAGTCCCATGGACAGAGGAGCCTGGCAGGCTACAGTCCATAGGGTCGCAAAGAGTCAGACAAGAGTGAAGCAACTGAGCAACCACACTCAAAATATATCCAAACTGTTGGGTGTAAGATAGGCTCAAGGATGTATTATACAACAAGGGGAATAATTTGTAATAACTGTAAGAATGTGGGTGTTCCGTCACTCAGTTGTGTTCAACGCTTTGCAACCTCATGGACTGTTGCCCGCCAGGCTTCTCTGTCCATGGAATTTTCCAGGCAAGAATACTGGAGTGGGTTGCCATTTCCTTCTACAAGGGATCTTCCTGACCCAGTGTTCGAATCTGGATCTCCTGCTTTAGCAACAGAATTCTTTACCATTGAGCTACTTGTTGTTGCTGTTGTTTAATTGATAAGTTGTGTCTGACTCTTTGTGATCCCATGAACTGCAGCACACCAGGCTTCCCTGTCCTTCTCCATCTCCCAGAGTTTGCTCAAACTCATGTCCATTGAGTTGGTGATGCCATCCAAACATCTCATCCTCTGTTGCCCCCCTTCTCCTCCTGTCCTCAGTCTTTCCCTGCATCAGGGTCTTTTCCAGTGAGTTGTCTGTTCACATCAGGTGGCCAAAGTATTGGAGCTTCCACAAGGACTGTAGCTTACTAGACTCCTCTGTCCGTGGGATTCTCCAGGCAAGAATACTGGAATGGGTTGCCATTTCCTCCTCCAGGGAATCTTCCCGATCCAGAGATTGAAGATGCATCTCTTGCATCTCCTGCATTGACAGGTGGGATTCTTTACCATTGCACCTGGGAAGCCCCTGTAAGCAGAGTGTAACCTTTAAAAAATGTATAATTAAAATTTTTTTCAAATATATAGTTAAAAACAATAAACAAAATATATATAATAATATGGAAAATTTAATAAAATTATTTTCAGTGAGTTATGGAAGATCAGGGCTTCCCAGGTGGCTCAGCTGGTAAAGAATTCACCTGCAATGCAGGAGACCCTGGTTCGATTCCTGGGTTGGGAAGATCCCCTGGAGGAGGGCATGGCAACCCACTCCAGTATTCTTGCCTGGAGAGTCCCCATGGACAGAGGAGCCTGGCGGGCTGCAGCCCATGGGGGTCACAAAGAGTCAGACACAGCTGAGCCACTAAGTACAGCACCGCACAGCAGGGAAGATGAAATAATTTCTGGCCCACAGTATCGTGCTTCTAGGGAGAGTAATAGAATGATAAGATGGACTATGAAGACCAGAATATTTTACATTTATATACATTTTATAATAAAAAAATATATGTGCCATTTTGTTGTTTTTTTACTGTTGGCTAAGTCATGTCTGACTCTTTGCAATCCCACAGACTGCATTACGCCAGGCTCTCCATCCTTCACTGTATCATCTTATATATATATATCTATATCTATATATATATATATATAATACATTTATATATATATATACATTTTATACACACACACATATTCTGACTTTCTGTGTCAAGGTTTTGCTGAACGTTCCAAGGCATGTGTATCTTTGAGCAATTCCTAAATTATATGTTGCAACATAAGAACATCAGAATTTTATATCTGGTAAGGGTCTTGGAAAGGATTTAGCTCAAACCCCTTATTATGCAGATAAAGAAACAAGAAATACTTTCCCAGGGCCAGGAATCTGTTTTCCTTTTATTACAGTTCAACAGGAACAAATGCGAGTAGGGTCATGAAATGAGACACCCCGTGGGGTTGGGGGTGAAGCCTGTGGGAGAGGCCATGGCTGGCTCTGTAAACTGGGTGCTATTTTTGCTGACCTAGATATCAGGTGGTTCATACACTGTACTGCTCTATATAACATCAGCCTCACACTGAAAAATCATACATATTTTATGGTTGGCACCTTACTTTCAGAAATTCGTAGTTGGATAGGACAATTGCATGAGTTTCTGGGGCAAGCTTTCTTCCAGAAGCTTAAGCATCCCCTTTACTAAGAAAAATGATAATTGCTTTTGAAATTATTTGAATCTGGATTTAAAGAACATTTCACTCTTTTCATTTATAAAGAAATTATTATAGGGTAGGAACCAAATATTTTTCCTGTAAATCTGTCTGAAACTGTTTTGAGACCATTAACCAGTTTTCAAAGAATTTTTTGTTTAGCAAAGGGGAGTTTCGAAATGTTTTCAAAACTGCAGAGCTAAAATTTTTCAGAAAATGTGTTTTCTCTGAAAGCTTTTTTTTGTTGTTGTTAATGGCCAAAGCTTTTCTGTACACTTGCATATGCTGTGTCAGACTTTTATCGCAGAGAACAGGCTAAAGAGAAGTGGATACAAAGGTCATTATGATTTCCAAATTAAAAGATTTTTCCATTACAAAAAGAACACATTCAAAAAAGAAAGCTTAAAAATGCACCAGTCCATAAGCAGAATGCCCACAGGAACCCATTACTAAAAAAATATAAAGTGTATTGCTGCTATTTCCTGCTAATAAGCATTGCAAAGCAGTGAGATTTTCTAATTTTCTAGTTCTTGTTTTTCATGACAACATCTGTTGACCTGAAACTGGCACTGAGCAGAACACACATGTGCCAGAAATTGCCAAGGTAGACGGACCCCAAAACGAGGTGGGTGCCAGTCAGGAACAAGCGGGAGGAGAAAGAAAAACGGGATTTGTTGCAATTGTTGTTTGTGCTTTTAAAAGAAGTTTTAAAACCCGGAAGCAGAATACAAAATAGCCACAATAAGATCAAACTGACACTAAGCAGATATGGGCAGATGGAGGCTCTCTGTACAAATTTACCAAGTAGTCGCTTAGTAGATGGAGCTGAGTTTGCAAGGTCATGACCATCCCCAAGCTAATGACCCTTTAGAGATTTTATCATCTATCCCTCCAAAAGCTGGTAACATGTGCTGTTAAATATTTACAGTTTTTGCTTGCTTTGTTTCATAAATCTGCTTCAAAGGTCAGGAACACCCAATTCTATAGTGCTATGATGTTATTCCTTCTGCAACAAAACAGATCCTGACTGTTCCCAGGCGTCTAAGCCAAGATAATAATGAGTTCCATAGAGAATGAACTTATGGTTGCCAGTGGGAAGGATGGGAAGCAGGGATAGTTAGGGAGTTTGGGATTGACATGTACGCTCTGCCGTATTTAAAATGGATAACCGACAAAAGACCTCCTGTATAGCACGTGGAACTCTGCTCAGTGTTATGTGGCTGCCTGGGTGAGAGCGGAGTTTGGGGGAGAATGGATACATGTATATGTATGGCTGAGTCTCTTTGCTGTTCACCTAGAATGTCACAATACTGTTAACTGGCTATAGCTCAATACAAAACAAAAACAGTTTTAAATAGAATATAAAAAGTCAAAGAATGACAGATAAGAAGAGGAGGGAGTTTTATGTGCATAGTGATAAAAACCTGCCTGCCAGTGCAGGATATATAAGAGACATGGGTTCAGTCCTGGGTTGGGAAGATCCCCTGGAGGAGGGCATGGCAATCCCCTCCAGTATTCTTGCCTGGAGAATCCCATGGACAGAGGAGCCTGGCAGGCTACAGTCCATAGGGTTGCACAGAGTTGGGCACAAATGAAACGACTTAGCCCACATGCCTTCTGTCAAAGTGTCTGATACTTTTGGAACTAACCTTTAAACAGTACTTGGTGGAGGCATAAGATCATTGGAGATTTGACTCCACTATCACTCTGGACTGTTCGTTCTGGCTTTTGGCTCAATACGGTGTGTGTCAACTAAGTAATGTGAGGGTGAATTCAAAAATCTCAGGGCAAAAAGCTTGCTATACCCACTATTTCCTTTTTTGTTTCGGGAAAGTGTTTTTATTTCTATTGACATGATATTTTGGAAGAGAACGTGGATTGAATAAAAAAAATAATAGTGTTCCCTGAAAGAAAAGCCTTCTTGTTGCATTGCGACAGATAGTTTTTATTGAACCATAAGTCTCTGAAACTAATGACTACCTCTGGCCTGGGTTGGAAAGAACCTACCATCCAATTAGAGTTTCCAGAATCGTTTCTTTCTCCTCTTTAGAGCAGGAGGCAGTAGAAGGAAGAAATAATTAGCAAAAACAGCAGGGCCAGCATATTTTTTTACACTAGATGATGCTGAGTTCCACTGCGTGCAAGAAAAAAGGGAATTTGATGGGAATTCTGACTGCTAATGTTTCTGTCTATCTGAAGCGTTTTGATATTGTTGAAAAAACCCTCTCACAAGAGAGAGGGAAACTGAAAAATGACTAAGAGCCAAGATAACTGATGGTGGTAAGCAAAGCCCGTAAGGTTTTGTTTCTCAGACCCTGACAGTGTTGATTGCCTGTGCTCTGCCACTAGATGAGAACGTGGACTGGAAATAGAAATGCAACCCCTAGGACTGGTTTTCTGCCTCAGTTTCCCCAGGGAGCACACGGGAGCAGTGCTCCAAATGAGCAGGGCTCACGCTCCAAATGCTAGTCCAGAGGCGTCCAGACTCCTGCCTCCACCAGGGGTTATACCCCATCACGACAAGCCTTTAGGGGGATGCTATGTCACTGCCCCCAGCCTCTTCAACCTTGCAGCCGGGCCTCTGTGCTGCAGACGCCTGCATGAAGTGGACCCGACCGTGGGGTCTTGTCACGGTCCACAGCCGGGCCAGTCCTTTCTGCTCTGTTTCCCTTTCTCCTTCCAGGTGTGTTTACCTGGAAAACGATGTAATTCCCAATCAAAGCCCGCAAACCCCGTTAGGCTCCACTTTCCATCTCCTGGATAAAGTGCCGAGAAGAGCTAGGGAACACCCTTGGGAAGATACCCCCGGAGCTTCATTCATTCCACCTCATTTGCCCTCCAGATCCAGACTGACTGCCCAGTGATTTGGAGTGACCATTCTCACTGCTCTACCAACGCGACATTGACAAATGACACAACTCTGCTTTCTAAGTGATGGCGGTCCCCATCCCTCCGACCGGGACCTTCTTTATTTAAACTATATGAGCACAAAGGTCCACTTGAATGTCCAGAAGATAAGTCCAGTTCTGCTCTAGATGCAAGGAGACTCAGACAAAGGGTGAGGCTCAGTGGACGCTGCATTGGATGGGTCTCTGCATCCCCCCAGCTCACATACCCCTTCCACTGGTGCTCCAAATACTGGTGCTTTATCAGATGAAAGGTAGATCGACACCAGTAACTCGTTTAATTTTGATCTTGTCTGAGCTCCCCTCCAAAACACTTTTGGTTTGAATGCCGTGAGCTGGGAAGCAAGAGATAAGGGCCTAGAGAAAGCAGCTCTTGAGGTCATTGGTTAGGCCCTGTAATACAGCCAGGTGGCGTCCACGACCACGGACACCCAGGAAATACTGGATCGCTTGCTCAGAATCCATTCCTTTCTCCAACACCCCACGTAGGGTGAGGCAGGCTTTGTGGCAGCTGATGCCCTATTCCGTTCTATCACCTCGTGGCAAGTCTCATCTGAGATGTAGCCCCTAGAAAAGTTCTACCTAGAGACTGGAATGGCATGGTAAGCTCCTGGTGAAGCTCCTGGCTCCATTCTTTGGGGCCTCCCTCCCCGTCGTCCCAAATAAAAATACTTGTGCCATTAAAAAATAACTTCATAGAGGTTTCCATGTGTGGTCCAGGGCTAAGATTCCATGCTCCCAGTGAAGGGGGCCCAGATTCAATCCCTGGTAGGGAAAACTAGATCCCACATGCCTCAACTAAAGACCCCACACAGTCAAATAAAGGCATAAATATATACTTTTAAAAGCTTAATACAGAAGAGCGTATGCTATAAGTACATACTGCATGATTCTTAAAAAATAACTAATATATTAAAATTTTTTTAATTTTTAAAATTTTGAGATAGTTGAAAATTCCTAGGAAGTTGCAAAGAGTATATATCGAGGTTATCTATATTGTCTATCCAGTTGCTTCCAATAGTGACGTCATACATCACCACAGAACAACATCAAAAGAAGGAAGTTAACGCTGGAACAACGTGAGTGTGTAATTCTGAGCTGTTGTATCTGGTGTATAAATTCACATCACCATCACAACCAAGATTCTGAGTAATCAGATCACCCCAAAGACCTCCCTCCTGCTTAAACAGTCAAACACATGCCCCTGATCCACATCATCCCTAATCCCTAGGAACCATTAATTTGGCCTTTATCCCTACATTTTTGTCATTTTGAGTGTTATATAAATAGAATTATACTGAGTGTGACCATCAGTTTGCTATTTTCCATTTGGCATAACACCCTTGAGATCCACCCATGATGCTGTGTGTATCAATAGCTAATCCCCTTTTACTGTTGGGTAGTATTCTTGGGGTGGGTGGTGGTGGTGGTCAGTCGCTGAGTCATGTCCAACTCTTTGAGATCCCATGGACTAGAGAACACCAGGCTTTCCTGTCCTTCACTATCTCTTGGAGTTTTTTCAGTCTCACGTTCATTGAGTCAGTGATGCCATCCAACCATCTCATTCTCTGTTGCCCCCTTCTCCTCCTGCCCTCAGTCTTTCCCAGCATCAGTCGTTTCCAATGAGTCAGCTCTTCACATCAGTGGCCAAAGTATTGGAACTTCAGCTTCAGCATCAGTCCTTTCAATGAGTATTCAGGGTTGATTTCCAGCAGGATTGACTGGTTTGATCTCCTTGCAGTCCAAGGCACTCTCAAGAGTCTTCTCTAGCACCACAATTCGAAAGCATCAATTCTTTTGGTGCTCAGCCTTCTTTATGGTCCAACTACCACATTCCTACATGATTACGGGAAAAAAAAAAATGGCTTTGACTAGATGAATCTTTGTCAGCAAAGTGATGTCTCTGCTTTTTAATACACTAAGTTTGTCATAACTTTTATTCCAAAGAGCAAGTGCCTCTTAATTTCATTGCTGCAGTCACTGTCTGCAGTGATTTTGGAGCCCAAGAAAATAAACTCTGCCACTGTTTTCACCTTCTTCCCATCTCTTTGCCATAAAGTGATGGGACTAGATGCTATGGTTTTAGTATTTTGAATGTTGAGTTTGGAGCCAGCTTTTTTGCTTTCCTCTTTCACCCTCACCTGTGGGTGAAACTGTTCATTTAGTTTTTTACCTATGGAAAGGCATCAAGGTTGTTTCTAGTTGTTGGCTGTTAAAGACAAAACTGCTGTGAATAATTGCACACAAGTTTTTGTGTAGATGTAAGTCTTCTCTGAGATCAATGTCCAGGAGTATAACTATGGTGTTTATGCCAAGCTTATGCTTATCTTAAAAAGAATCTGCCAAAGAATTTCCCAAGTGGCTGTACCATTTACATTTTCACCAGCAATGAACATATGAGAGATCTTGTTAATCTGAATCTTCACCACCATTCAGTGCTGTCACTATTTTTTTAAGCTCTTTTAGTGGGTTTCTAATGATATCCCGTCATGGTCTAAATTTGCATTCCCTAATGGGTTATATGCAGAGTATATCATGAGAAATGCTGGACTGGAAGAAACACAAGCTGGAATCAAGATTGCTGGGAGAAATATCAATAACCTCAGATATGCAGATGACACCACCCTTATGGCAGAAAGTGAAGAGGAACTAAAAAGCCTCTTGATGACAGTGAAAGAGGAGAGTGAAAAAGTTGGCTTAAAGCTCAACATTCAGAAAACGAAGATCATGGCATCTGGTCCCATCACTTTATGGGAAATAGATGGGGAAACAGTGGAAACAGTGTCAGACTTTGTTTTTTGGGGCTCCAAAATCACTGCAGATGGCGACTGCAGCCATGAAATTAGAAGACGCTCACTCCTTGGAAGAAAAGTTATGTCCAACCTAGATAGCATATTCAAAAGCAGAGACATTACTTTGCCTACTAAGGTCCGTCTAGTCAAGGCTATGGTTTTTCCTGTGGTCATGTATGGATGTGAGAGTTGGACTGTGAAGAAGGCTGAGCGCCAAAGAATTGATGCTTGAACTGTGGTGTTGGAGAAGACTCTTGAGAGTCCCTTGGACTGCAAGGAGATCCAACCAGTCCATTCTGAAGGAGATCAGCCCTGGGATTTCTTTGGAAGGAATGATGCTAAAGCTGAAACTCCAGTACTTTGGCCACCTCATGTGAAGAGTTGACTCATTGGAAAAGACTCTGATGCTGGGAGGGATTGGGGGCAGGAGGAGAAGGGGACGACCGAGGATGAGATGGCTGGATGGCATCACGGACTCGATGGATGTGAGTCTGAGTGAACTCCGGGAGATGGTGATGGACAGGGAGGCCTGGTGTGCTGCGATTCATGGGGTCGCAAAGAGTCGGACACGACTGAGCGACTGAACTGAACTGAACTGAATGGGTAATCATCCTGAAACCCTTTTCATATTCATATTTACCACCCTTATATCCTCTTCAATGAAATGTCACTTTGTGTCTTGCCCATTGTCTGTCTGGGTTGTTTGGGTTGTTTGTACTGTTGTTTTGAGAGATCTAGATATGAAACTGCTGTTAGCCGTGAGATTTGAAAAAATTTTCTCTCAATCTGTGGCTTGTGTTTTCTACCGGTTGACAGGGTAATTTGCAGAGCAGATGACTTAATTTTGATAAAGCCCAACTTGCCTTTTTTTTTTTTTTTTCCGTTTATGGCTTGTGCTCTTGGTGTGTTGTATCTGAGAAGTCTTCACTTAGCCCTAGGTCCCAAAGTTTTTTTTTTCACATATTTTTTCCTAAATGTCTCTAGTGTTACATTTTCCTCTACATTTATGATACATTTTATCTTAATTCTTGTACAAGATTTGAGCTTTATGTCACAGCTCTCTTTTCCACGCCTGCGTGGGGACATGCTCAGATCTTCTCGACCCAGGGATTGAATCCCAAACCTGCATTGCATATTTACCTCGTACCCCCCACATTTACTGAATGCTCTGACTACTCATATACTCTTACTTCTGGCAAAATGATGAGAAATTCACTGCTGTTAGAATGATTTCTTCCTATTAGTAAGTGCTCTTTCTCTCTCCTTGCTTTCATTTCCACTTTGTTTCTAGTTTTGAGAAATTCAGTTACATCTTGGCAAGAATTCCTTTGGGTTTAATCAGTTTGGAAGTCACACAGCTGGTTTAATCTGTAGGTTTATGTCTCTTTCCAAAATGGGAACATTTAAGCCACTATTTCTTCAAATGCTTTCTCAACAGCACTCTTTTCCACCGCTCCTTCCAGGACTTTGACGACATGAATGTCAGATCTATGGTCATCCAGCTTCCTCTGTTTTTTTGTGGTTTTTTTAGTTGATTTTCTCTGTCTCTCAAGTTGAGTAATTACAGTTATTCTATCTTCCAGTTCATTGACTGGAAGTTTGATGTCTCCTTCCATCAGTTGCTGCTGCTGCTAAGTCACTTCAGTCATGTCCAACTCTGTGCGACCCCATAGACGGCAGCCCACCAGGCTCCCCCGTCCCTGGGATTCAGTAAGTTTTCATTATCGTTATTGTATTTTTTCAATGCTAAAACTTCAGTTGATTTTTTATCTTGTTTCTTTGCTGAAATTTCCTATCTTTTCATGTGTGAATATATGAAGCAAAGCAAGTCACAGGACAAATGAATATGAGTAAAATCTCACTAATTCCTGGTGAGTATAGGAAGCTTCCTGGTAGAATTTTAAGGAAATTCAATATAATTCATTGCAATTACATGAAGTAACCAATGTTTCTTTGAGGGTATATAGGGTTAACTCTTGCCAAATATGGGCTCTTTCTAGAGTCTCTTCTGATGACTAGAGAAAATAATTATTCACAGTTATCTTTTGTTTGAATAAGGCTTTAATGTACTTTAAAACAATCACTGTTTTTCATATTTTAAGCATTGCCTCTGAAGATTTTTTCGCACTTTTGTTTGATGGTGGTTTAGTCGTTAAGTCATGTCTGACTCTTTGTGACCCCAAGGACTGTAGCCCACCAGGCTCCTCACTCAGTCCATAGGATTCTCCAAGTAAGAATACTGGAGTGGGTTGCCATTTCCTTCTCCAGAGGATCTTCCCGACTCAGGGATCGAATCCAGGTCTTCTGTACTGCAGGACAATTCTTTACTGACTAAGCTACCAGGGAAGCCCAAATTTGATTTATACTCTAGAGTAAACAGAGAACTTTCTCAAATGGGGAGGATAATCATAAATAATATTGATATAATACTGAACGAATTTCATTTTAGCATGAAAATTTTCACATCTGAAACTGTATGGCTTGGTCATTTTGTTTAATTGTGAAATGTATTTTCAACTTGGTTAAACTCCGAATGCTTCAGATCTCTTTTCTTTTATTCAACTCTAGATTTTTCCACCTTCCTCCTTGAGATGCAAATCGTAGCTTATATTTTTAAGAGACTTATGCCCCCCGATTCCCTAGCCCCCAGGTTACGTATAAACACTCATACCTGAAATTGAAAGGTTTCTTCTCATTTACCAGAAGCTGAGGAGAGAAGAAAAGAGTGAAGATGGCAATGGTGTCGGAAAGTGAGAGAGTTGAAAGTTAATTTCCCCAGAAACAGGAAGTACACCCCCAACATGCATGTACACACACACACACACACACACACACACACACATTCCACATGACAGAAGACAGCAACCAGTTTCTGTACACAATACAATACAAAAAAAAAAAACTTTCTAGAGAAATGCTTTTGTTTAATTCTCACAAGAATGGACAATATGATCTTTGTAAAAAAAGAAATACAGAAGCTACCATTTATGGGAACTTCACCTGTGTTGAAACATGTGCCCTCCACCCACAGAATATTATGGAATTCTTGCAACAATTCTAGGTTATGGGAAACATGAGTATATCCCAGTTTTACAGGTAAAGAAACCAGATTTCAGAACAGCTGGAATTTGCCTGAAGTCACCCAGTTACTATGACCTTGAGCCATGATGAGTCCACATTTGTTTGACTTCAGAAGCTCATGTATGTGTACATTGCCTTCTAGAATCTCCCCCTGGCAGCAAAAACAGGTATTGTAGATTCTCTTCCTGATGTTAAAACAATAACCAATTCTTTCATCATGGGAGCATTGAGCCATCTTACTTAAATTTGCCCATTTTACTATATGAAGAATGCTTGCTGCTGCTAAGTCGCTTCAGTCGTGTCTGACTCTGTGCGACCCAATAGACAGCAGCTCACCAAGCTCCCTTGTCCCTGGGATTCTCCAGGCAAGAACACTGGAGTGGGTTGCCATTTCCTTCACCAATGCATGAAGGTGATAAGTGAAAGTGAAATCACTCAGTCGTGTCTGACTCTTAGCGACCCCATGGACTGCAGCCGACCAGGCTTCTCCGTCCATGGGATTTTCCAGGCAAGAGTACTGGAGTGGGGTGCCATTGCCTTCTCCGTGAAGAATGCTTATGTGTGGATAATTTGGATAACAAATACAGAAGAATCTTGAGTTAATTTCTGCTTCCCTCTTGTGTCAGAGACTAGTCATGACAATCCCCAGAGTCTTACACTTTTTTTTTCTTTTTGCCTCCTTTTATTCATCCTGTAAATGATCTCATTTTTTCTCCATCTGAGTAAAGGAAAAGTTTGAATTTGAAATTTCTAACTGTTCATAAAGTACCTCTCAGCTCCCCGGAAACTCTCAGTACAATGTACCTGTTTCATCAAATGCACAATTTCTGTGTGTGATAGAATAAGACTGGATCAATATCATGCAATGCAATAAACCTTCTTTGCACCATGTCTTCCATTTGAACTGTCTCAGAACAATTTTCAATATTAAGTAATGATGTTACTGTGTTATAAGCACCTGGGAAGGAAGTCTTTGCCATCATGGGCTTTGGGTCTATTTTAGAATATCAGTCACTGCTTCATAAAAATGCAGATACATCCTTGCTTCTCACATGGTTATGTCTCTGGAAAGTCATGTTATCTATTGCATCTTCCTGCTTTAGAAGGACTTTCTATTTAGAGAAAAACTAGTGAACCATTTTCATGCAAATCAGGCTCACTTGAGAAAGCTCCAGAATTTTCATACAAAGGGATCTTATGGTTAACAGTCTAGTTGGGAGGAAAGGCTGAAGGTGTGGCCACTGGGTTTTCTTAGAGGATATGTTTCTCCCAGTTGGTTCAGGGGAGTAGCTAGGGATGCTATTGACAGGGATGCTGAAGGAACTCCCCTGTCGGTACTCCTGCTAAAATCATCATGACATCTCTCCCATCTCTGCTACCAACCTTGAGAAGACTACAGTAAAGTCGAGATGCCCACTGCCGCATGTTCTACTTGTTTTCTCTGATCCGACTGTGCTTGAACCATGTCTCCCAAACCAGGGCAGTAGTTTCCTACAGGTGACAACACCTGAGGAGTTCAGACCTGGCCTCGTTATCTGAACGATGCCAGAACAAATCCATGCCATGAAGCAGAAAATAAATCTAAGCTGTAGGTGCCACCCAGCTGTGGCTTGAGTTCTAAGGAGGCCTGTGCAGTGAAGTGATCCAGTAGAAAGAATAAAGGGTAATTCTGCAGAGCATGGTGCAAGCTTCCTGTCCCCACCAGTCAGGTAAATTGCTAAGTGTGGTTAAAATGTCAACACTCCAGGTGATGGGAAGCAAATACTGGACAGAAGTTATTAGTGTCCAAATGGTACTATCTAATCTGGTGGTCACTAACCACATCTAGATAATTAAAGTGAAACTAATCCCCTGGAGGAAGACATAGCAGCCCACTCCAGTACTCTTGCCTGGAGAATCCCATGGAGACAGATGGGTTACCGTCCATGGGGTTGCAAAGAGCAGACATGACTGAGTGATTAAGCACAGCACAATTATGATAAAACATAACTAAAAGCTCAGTTCCTTAGTTGTACCAGTTCATTTGGCTCAGTTGATTAGCATTAACTGTGCACTCGTTCCCAGTGGCTACTGGTTATTACATCAGAGAGCACAGATACAAAACACCTCTGAAATCACAGAGATCAGACATCTGGGAGACCACATGCCACATGAAATTTCTTGGCTCTGATGAGTTCATCAGCAGTGGCCTAAATAATGAAGACTGAGAATCCCTGGAGGGTTTTCCCTCGTGATTACAGGGGTTGAGTCTAACTCTGTGAGGGAAAATTGGCTTCCCTGGTGTCTCAGTGGTAAAGAATCCACCTGCCAGTGCAGGAGATGCGAATTTGATCCCTGGGTCCAGAAGATCCCCTGGAGGAGGAAATGGCAACCCACTCCAGTATTCTTGCCTGGAGAATTCCAAGGACAGAGGAGCCTGGCGGGTCCATGGGGTCGCAAAAGAGTCAGACACGACTGAGATACAGAGCATCAGCTGCAAGGAAAAGAACAGAAAACAAAGCAGGACTTTAAAACCTCATAGTTCCAGGAGGGGGAGCTATGATCCTCTAATATTAAATGTGACTTTTCCCCTCCTCGAAACTGGACCTCACACAGCTGTGGAAGGATTAGGCACCAAAATAGAAATCTAGCTTTGCTCTAACAGAGCACCTCACAACAAACTCTTTGCAACACTTTTGACCTTAGAACTTTTAGAAGGAAATGAAATAAAATGGAATATTTGTACAAAATAAATACAAAATCATACCACAATAATTTTCAAGGTTCTGGATGTAGCTAAATACATCAATGGGATCCTTTGGAAAGTCATATATTCAATACACAGAAAGGACTTAAGACTATAATTATAAAAGTAAACTCCAGGATTTCCCAGTGGCTAAGACTCCATGTTTCCAATGCAAGGGGCCTAGGTTCAATCCCTGGTCAGGGAACTTGATCCCACATACCGCAGCTGAAAGATCTCACATGCTACAACTAAGACCCAGCACAGCCAAATAAATAAACAATTTTTTAAAGTGAACTCCAGAAAACAGTTTCTCCATTTCTGATTTCCAGAACACAAAGGTAGAAGGGATATCTGGTTACCTGTTGATGAATAAAAATACCCAAGGAGGTATATAAGTAGAAAGCTCACAAGGATGTAGATTTTCCTGCTGATACATATTAGCACAATTGGGCCCTTCAACGTACTTCACTGCAGTTCTCTAAGTGGGTCTCGGATGCCAGTCCATGAACCACGCCCTCCTCTGATGTACCCAGTGCTGTGCTCTGGGACAGACTCCTGTCCAGTGCATCTGACCTGTGGGTCAGCCTCAGGTCTGGGAATGCCCCCACCTAGAGCAAGGCAGTACATGGCACCAAGCGGGCTAGTCCCCATGCTTAGAACATGTAGAGTCTTCCTAAATGCTAAAATCATGGGGCAGATTGAACATTCATGCTTCAGTTCTTTGTGAACCATACACGAAGGAAATTTTAAATGTCCTACGGCAGGGCCTTGATTTGAGACAAGAGACCCTCGGGTCTCCAGGAGTCCCCACCACCCTCGGGCGTGTTTGCACCCCATTCCCTACACAATCTCATTCTGTCCCAACAGTAATTCCAGGAACGGATATCATCAATTCTATTTCATTGACAAAGAAGCTGGGAAGAGTATGTTTTAGAGCAGAGTTCTAGGAGTGGAGTATTTGAAGAATTTCTAGATACATCTCCTATGAATTTTCCTCCCAAATGTCAGGCATCCACTTTATTATTTGAAAATGCCACAGGTAAGAAAATCCCTCCACCATATGACAGCTATTTTAACTGCCTTTGTGCATTTTCTGTCTTCTTTTCCAACCAAGCTCTGACAAGGGCCTCTAATGCCCTTTACTGTTTATTGGGCTTATTAAAAAAAATTAGGGTAACTTCATGCTGCTGCTGCTGTTGCTAAGTCGCTTCAGTCGTGTCCGACTCTGTGCGACCCCATAGACGGCAGCCCACCAAGCCCTCTCGTCCCTGGGATTCTCCAGGCAAGAATGCTGGAGTGGGTTGCCATTTCCTTCTCCAGTGTGTGAAAGTGAAGTCGCTCAGTGTCCTACTCTTAGCGACCCCATGGACTGCAGCCTACCAGGCTCCTCCATCCATCATCACATTCTAAATACATCACCTGCTGAATAAACTGAAATGTCATCTGCTTTTAGACAAGTCTTCAAGTCTTTCCAGTTGGAGCACACATTTCGGATATACTAAAATACATCTAAATATATACTAACATTTTCCCCCAAAGTTTGTCTTACAAAAATAAACCCTCAAAATGGTTTAAGGGAAAAAAATATTATGAGAATGTCAATATGCATTTCAGAACCCGAGAATGGGAATGCAGCTGGACCTCAGGAAACCCTGGAAG
Organism: Cephalophus harveyi; assembly: GCA_006410635.1. Classification (NCBI taxonomy): domain Eukaryota; kingdom Metazoa; phylum Chordata; class Mammalia; order Artiodactyla; family Bovidae; genus Cephalophus; species Cephalophus harveyi. Next base: position 44,892 of record SJYT01036842.1, on the reverse strand, counting down.
CATGAATCTGGATGAGGTGAGACCCCTTTCTCTGTCCACTCTGCTCCCCTCTGCGTATTCAGTTTGTTTCTCTCCTTCCTTCTGCAGAACCACATGGCAGGAAACACAATGGACCCCTCTGGAGCTTCAGCCACAAGACAGATACCACATTGACTCTCTCTGCTTCAAAGCAAATGTGCCGGGGAAGAGATGCATCAACCCAGCTTGGGACGTAGTCCATCTTCACACGAGTCTGGGTGTGACTCAGAATCATGTTATTTAAAACGATGAATGGATAATCGTGGGGAGCGTGCGTGTGTTGTATGTAAGCTCCTGTGCAAGGAGCTACCACTGCTGCCTGTCTCAGTCTTTTTATTTTTTTTTATAAATAAAGATCTCAAAATGTCGTGAATGGATATTTCTATTTACCTGGCAGATGAGGAATCAAGTAAACTTCATGATTTAAGCATGCCTTTAAATTATAACAACACCGTTTGTTTCTTTTTAACAAAATATTTACAAGTTTCCAGCATATAAGGTTGATTAGGTAACCAGATAATATCATCTGGGTACAATATATTTTGAGTTGTCAGAAATATTTGAATTAAATTGATCTCCCTTCTCAAAGAATATTTTATTATAGAAACAGCTCAGAATACTAAATACTAAATAACACACTCTGGGTTCATAATATTTATGTCACCTACAAAACTACTGATTAGGATATATGCCTCAAGTAAAACGAAAAGGAAATTCTTTGCTATATTGTTACTTGCTCATATGCCCCAAATGTTCTTTAATTGTCTCTTCACAGACGCTGGGTCGCTGTTTACATTTTTACTCTAAATGATGATCCCTTGTTACCTTAAAGAGGATCTGTCACCATGATAATAATGAATGTTTTCGATGATCCTCTAGAGCAGCAGGCAAAACTGAAAGGTAAGTACGAATGTGTAGGTGCCTTATTATTAAAATGAGCACAAAAAAGATAATAATAAAAATAAGAAACTAATTCTAAGCAAATAAATATTAAGAATTGACATGAGACAAAAAAAAACGAGCGCTAATAAATTGATTTGCTCTCTTTTTCTTCAGGGTTGTTGACATTAATGATTACCAATCTTCAGTTTAACATATTGATAATTATTTTGACTTCTGCCTTTTAAAATTGCCAATATTCTTCTTATTCATCAGCCAGCAAGATAATCACTTCAAATGATAATGAGAGAGAATTTATTTGGTAGATACTTGTACAGAACTCCAATTTCATGGAAAATAAGTTCAGAAATATAAATTGGGAACTGGACCTATGAAATAGGAGTCTAAAAGCCCTGTTTTTATTCTGTATCCAACACAGAGTTACTGTGTGACCTTAAAGAAGGCATTTCAGCATTCCGAGTTTTTAAAAATACTCACAATTTCAAAGAGGTACAGTGAAAGATATATATATATATATATTTTTTTTTTAATTGAAGCAACATGTATATACAATGAAATCTGTTGACCTTAAAGGTACAATCTGATCAGTTCAGTTCAGTCGCTAAGTTGTATCCAACTCTTTTCAACCCCATGGACTGCAGCACACCAGGCCTCCCTATCCATCACCAACTCCTAGAGTTTATTCAAATTCATGTCCATTGAGTCGGTGATGCCAACCAACTATCTCATCCTCTGTCATTCCCTTCTCCTACCGCCTTCAATCTTTCCCAGCATCAGGGTCTTTTCCAAAAAGAGTCAGTTCTTTGCATCAGGTGGCCAAAGTATTGGAATTTCAGCTTCAGTATTAGTCCTTCCAATGAATATTCAGGACTAATTTGCTTGAGGATGGACTGGTTGGATTTCCTTGCAGTCCAAGGGATTCGCAAGAGTCTTCTCCAACACCACAGTTCAAAAGCATCAATTCTTCGGCACTCAGCTTTCTTTACAGTCCAGTTCTCACATCCATACATGACCACTGGAAAACCATAGCCTTGACTAGACGCACCTTTGTGGGCAAAGTAATGTCTCTGTTTTTTAATATGCTGTGTAGGTTGGTCATAACTTTCCTCCAAGGAGCAAGCATCTTTTAATTTCATGGCTGCAGTCACCATCTGCAGTGATTTTGGAGCCCAAGAAAATAAAGTTTGTCACTGTTTCCACTGTTTCCCCATCTATTTGCCGTGAAATGATGGGACCAGAAGTCATGATCTTAGTTTTCTGAATGTTGAGCTTTAAGCCAACGTTTTTACTCTCCTCTTTCACTTTCATTAAGAGGACCTTTAGTTCTTCACTTTCTGCCATAACGGTGGCATCATCTGCATATGTGAGGTTATTGATATTTCTCCCAGCAATCTTGATCCCAGGTTGTGCTTCATCCAGCCCAATGTTTCTCATGATGTGCTCTGCATATAAGTTAAATAAGCAGGGTGACAATATACAGCCTTGACACACTCCTTTCCTGATTTGGAACCAGTCTGTTGTTCCACGTCCAGTTCTAATTGTTGCTTCCTGAACTTCATACAAATTTCTCAAGACCATACAGATGGTCTGGTATTCCCATCTCTTTCAGAGTTTTCCACAGTTTATTGTGATCCACACAGTCAAAGGCTTTGGCATAGTCAATAAAGCAGAAATAGATATTTTTCTGGAACTCTCTTGCTTTTTCGATGATCCAGTGGATGTCGGCAATTTGATCTCTGGTTCCTCTGCCTTTTCTAAAACCAGCTTGGACATCTGAAGTTCATGGTTCACGTATTGTTGAAGCCTGGCTTGGAGAATTTTGAGCATTACTTTACTATGTGAGATGAGTGCAATTGTGCAGTAGTTTGAGCATTCTTTGGCATTGCGTTTCTTTGAGGTTGGAATAAAAACTGACCTTTTCCAGTCCTGTGGCCACTGCTAAGTTTTCCAGATTTGCTGGCATATTGAATGCAGCGCTTTCACAGCATCATCTTTTAGAATTTGAAATAGCTCCACTGGAATTCCATCACCTCCACTAGCTTTGTTCATACTGATGCTTCCTAAGGCCCACTTGACTTCACATTCCAGGATGTCTGGCTCTAGGTGAGTGATCACACCATCGTGATTATCTGGGTCATGAAGATCTTTTTTGTACAATTCTTCTGTGTATTCTTGCCACCTCTTCTTAATATCTTCTGCTTCTGTTAGGTCCAGACCATTTCTGTCCTTTATTGTGCCCATCTTTGCATGAAATGTTCCCTTGGTATCTCTAATTTTCTTGAAGAGATCTCTAGTCTTTCCCATTCTATTGTTTTCCTCTATTTCTTTGCACTGATCACTGAGGAAGACTTTCTTATCTCTCCTTGCTATTTCCTTTTCTCCTTTGCTTTTCGCTTCTCTTCTTTTCACAGCTAATTGTAAGGCCTCCCCAGATAGTCATTTTGCTTTTTTGCATTTCTTTTTCTTGGGGATGGTTTTGATCCCTGTCTCCTGTACTTGCCACAAACCTCCGTCCATAGTTCATCAGGCTCTTTGTCTATCACAGCTAGTCCCTTGATAAGTTTTGACAATTGTAAACACCCACAGAGCCAACACCCAAATCAAGATATGGAGCATTTTCATCACTCTATAAAGTGCTCTCATACGTGGGAGGCAATCTTCAAAATAGAAAAACAGCAGAGATTGGTGACCTTGGATTGAACACAAACTCTCAATTTCTTTGTAATTTTTAATCTTTATTATCTTGCCAACACTTTCTCCTTTCTCCCTTTGATTCTGAAATATAGGGCGTTAAGTTATGCACAGATTATTGAAAGTCATGAAGAGCAAGAACCAGATTTGCCAGCCGGTTGGAATCCTCGAATCTTTGTAGAAGGTGGGAACGTCTTCTCAGTGGGCAGTGTGGGAAGAAGATGAAAATGTTTGGAGTTCTGATTATCCTCTACCTACTGAAAGCCCAGGGCTGTTACTGAGTTCTTTGAAATGCAAGAGGCTCATTACTGATTGTTTTCTATAAACACAAGTTGGGGAAGGGGGGACACTTCTCTATTCCCAGCCCAGCAGACTTTTCCAAGTGCCCAGCTGAACGGGATAAATTTACTAAATATAGTGCTATGGTATTTACTGTGAGTCGAGGACTCTTGCGAGTGGTTTATATTTATTAACTTATGCAGTCTTTATCAAAAGCATATGAAGGATGTTGGCAGGAAGAGTAGAATAAAAACCTCTTGAAAAATCTACTCTTCCATAAAAGCGAGAAAAACACAGGGAAAAATTGTTAAGTCATCATTTTCAGAATTCTGGAAATTAGCCAGAGGTTTGCAACAATCCAAGGAGCTTTTGTTCAAGAAAAACAGCTGAATCTTGGTAAGAACAGTGAGCTGTGTGTCATCTTAATGTCCCCCTTTTCCATGCCCTTCTCCCTGGTTCCAAGAGCAATTCTACAAGCAAAAAGTCTGTGGTAATGCACCATATTAATAGAATAAAGGATGAAAAGTACATGACCATCACTATATATGCAAAAATTCTAACACTCCTTCAGGGTCAAAACACTAAACAAAGTAGGAATAGAAAGGAACTCCCTCAGTCTGATAAAAGGGTGACCACAACATGGATGAATCTTGAAAACAAAATGCTAAGTGAAAATAAAGCCAGATGTGGAAGATTACATATCATAGGGACTTCCCTGGTGGTCCAGTGGCCAAAACTCTGCATTCCCAATTCAGGGGGCCCAAGTTCAATCCCTGGTCTGGGAACTAGATACCACATGCTGCAACTAAGAGTTTGTATGTAGCAAGCAAAGATCCCACAGGTTGCAACGCAGACTGAAGATCCTGCATGCATCAACTAAGACCTAGCAGAACAAATAAATGAATAAATAATAAAAAGATTACATATTGCATAATTCCAACTATATGAAATGTCCAGAATAGTTAAATCCAGAGATAATTACATCAGTGGTTGCCAGGGACTGGGTGGAGGGAGAAATATGGAATGACTGCTAATGGATCCGGGGTTTCTTTTAGGGGGATGATAAGACTGTCCTGGAATTACAGAAGGATGATATTTCACACCCATGTAAATATACTAAAAACTACTCAGTTATGCACCTTAAAGTTCCAGGAATGGCTATCCACTCCAGTATTCTTGCTTGGGAAATCCCACGGACAGAGGAGCCTGGGAGGCTGTAGTCCATGGCATCACAAAGAGTCAGATACAGCTGAGCAACTAACCCAAAGGTAGGAGAAATATACTGTATAAAGCAAATTGTGCTATCATCCCTATTTTACAGACAAAATTGAATTCTTAAAGATGAAGCACAGTTTACCCTAAATTACACGATTAGTTGGTGATTCAGTTCTATATACTCTGGCTGCAGAGTCCAAACTTCAACCACTATGTCACATGGAACTCTTGCAAAGATCTCCTTTCTAAAGAAAGTTCAATTAACAAGCCAAACAGATGGCATTGTTTCCTTCTTAACCAACACAATGATACAAAACAGAGATATCTGTGCCATTTTTGCAAATTAGGCGAGCTACCCAGATAGTCTGTAGGATTCCAATGACATGTAATAAACCCCACAGGTACCATTACAGTAATTGCCGCTTGTTGAGTCATTTGTAAACCTTTGCCTTCTATAGAAGCTTCTCCTGTAATGGAACAGAAATCAGATTTTTACTTGCAGAATCGTTACTGGTGTGGACCTGTCTTTTCTGTCTCACAATATTACTTCTCAGTGTTTAGTTTCATTGTCCATAATATAGGGATGAAAGCACTATCCCCTGAAAGGGTTAACATGAGAATTAATCACTTAATACCCTTAATATGCTTAGGTTAGTGCCATGAACATAGGGATTGTTCATAAATGTTAGCTATTGTAGTAATAATGTCATGCTCACATGGATACTATGAACAAGTTATCACTTGTCCCCATAATTGTTCATAAAGTCTCTAACAGAAAAGAATTCTCTTGTAATTTGAAGGAGAATATGGTCAGTATTCACACTCTACTACATTTGATGCAAGAGTAGGTAAAACTCAGGGACCTATGGGATGATGAATAGTAAACTAATGAGCTTATGATGCAGGGAGATTTGAGAGGACATGTAATCTACTGAGTTAGTAGCCATTTTCCTCAAGTAAAATCTTTGGAAATGCACTGACCCTATAGCCAGTCGAATTTCCAAAGTGGAATTGCCAGGCTGAGCAATGGATCACAGCAGGATCCACTAAGGCACAAGACACAGACTCAATCAGAAATACGTGACGTTTGCCATCAGACATGGAATCACCTCCACTTTCCTCCTTTTCTCAGCCCACAATCCAGTCAAAGGTCTTTGAGCTCCTTGTCTTGGCTCCTTTTGGAAAGCTGACTGCCAGAGCCTCTGGGGCTGCCTGGGAGTAACGGCAGACAGCAGTGCCCCATGAGAGCCTGGAGGTCGGTGGAGCTCATCACTGCTGGTCTCTACTTCTGCTAACAGTCTTGTAATGAACACACCTCCCCTCATGCAACTGCCAACTGGTTGGTGTTGTGCTCCCTTCCCGGCATTTTTAGTAAATGCATAAAAAAAAGATGGAAAGAAGAAGGTCAAAACCTAAGATCCAAAAAATCCTTAGGTTAGAGAAAAGGCCATATGCTTTATAGAGGCGCAGGGAACTGTGAATCAGTATACAGTCACTCTGCATTTCCTTTGAAGTATGTTTAACCACCGCCGGAATGCAGGCTTCCTTTGCTTTAAAGCACTGAGAGCTGAACTCCTGGGTTATACAGCAGCTTCCCAGCAGCCATCTATTTTACACATGGTAGTGTGTATGTTTCAATGCTACTCTCAGTTCGTCCCACTCTCTCCTCCCCCCGCCACAGTGTCCACAAATCCGTTCTCTATGTCTGCATCTCTCTTCGTGCCCTGCAAGTAGGTTTATCAGTACCATTTTTCTATATTTCATATGTGTGTATTAATATATGATATGTGTTTTTCTCTTTCTGGCTTATTTCACTCTGGACCAAGGGTCTAGGTTCATCCACCTCAGTTCAGTTCAATTCAGTCACTCAGTCATGTCCGACTCTTTGCGACCCCGAGGACTGCAGCATGCCAGGCCTCCCTGTCCGTCATCAACTCCCAGAGTTTACTCAAACTCATGTCTGTTGAGTCGGTGATGCCATCCATGATGATATGAAAAGGCATCACCTCAGTTCAACTGACTCAAATTTGTTCCTTTTAATGGCTGAGTAATATTCCATTGAATACATGTACCACAACTTCTTTATTCATTCATCACTGGACCTCGAGGCTGCTTCCGTGTCCTGGACCACCAGGAGGTCTGGGATGGGGGTGGGGAGGGAGGCAGGCTCAAGAGGGAGGGGATATGTATGCACTTCTGGGTGTTTCACATGCATGGCAGAAAGCAACACAACATTGTAAAGCAACTTTTTTCCAGTTAAGTATAAAATTTTAGAAAATACTGGAGAAAAACTCACAAAACTCCCAAAATCAAAAGTTCAGTGCCACGATCCTTATACCTAAAGTGTCTGTTGCTCAGTTGTGTCTGACTCTTGGCGATCCCACGGACTGCAGCCCACCAGGCTCTTCTGTCCATGGGATTCTCCAGGCAAGAATACCGGAGTGGGGTGCCATTCCCTTCTCCAGGGGATCTTCCCCGCTCAGGGATCAAACCTAGATCTCCCCCACTGCAGGAAGATTCTTTACCATCTGAGCCACCAGAAGCTCAAACTTAAAGCTTAAAACTTACAGTTTAAAAGTTATGCCTAATATATAACTTAATTCCTCTTTCTGAAATCTAAACTTTAAAAAAAATCTTAAAGGAAGAGATTTTTTCTTTTTTTTTTATTTTACTTACAATACTGTATTGGTTTTGCCATACATCAACATGAATCCGCCACGGGTGTACATTTGAAAAATCACTAAGCCCAAGTTCTAAATTTGTTAGAGGAAAACCTAAGAAACATAAAAAGTTATAGGTTAATTTTTTTATGGCTGATCCACATTGATATATGGCAGAAACCAACACAATATTGTAATTATCCTTCAATTAAAAATAAATGTTTGAAAAGTTATAGGCTAGTTTTAAAAAGTTATAAAGTGAGTTAGGAGGTGGGCAGTTTTCTGTTACATTCTCTTAGGAGATACCGAAGAAATGGCTAGCCCTATAATGCCTTTGGCAGTTTTATGTGAAGTACTTTCCTTATTTCTTTTAACTTACACCTCTGCTCTCTCACTCCACTGGCCTGAGAGGCAAAGCAGAGTGGCCGACACCACGCAGTGCTGAAAACGGCCTTCTCCTTCAGAAGCCTGAGACTTGGTTACCGGGTCGAGTTCATCATACCTCCCTCCCCTTTGTTACAGGGTCTCCCAGAAGGCTTCAAAACCCCACGAGCAAATCGATGCCGGCTTGGTTCAAAGCTCTACTACACATGGACGTGATCCAACACATCTAAATACCAGGAACAGGTCTGGTTTAAGCTCAATCTGGAACCTCCCTCCACGCTGCCACCGATGACCCGAGTGTCATGGATCACTTTGTAGGAGGAGGTGGAAAGGAAAGACGACTGAAAAATGGACGGCATCCCGGTGGTGTCTTTACCCAGCTGGGCGACAGGGCCCTTCACTTTTGTCTATGCAGTGAAGATACTGACAAGATGTTCCTTTGGGGGGGGTCCCACAGCATCTTATTTCCCCAACCAGAGAGCAAACCTATACCCTTTGCACTGGAAGTGTGAAGTCTTGCCACTGGACCACCGGAGAAGTCCCTAAAGAGTTATGTGCCTTTTCAACACTAACATTTCCTGATTCTGAAGTATAGCCTTGAGAAGGAACAGCTCATATATCCTTGAGAAAAGTATTGACAGGATACATTTTTGAGGACCACAATTGTGCTTTTCCATTGTTGAAGACATTCTGCATTCCTTCCTGCATCTACCGGTGCTGAGAAATCTCAAGACATTCTGATTTTTGATGCTTTGCATGGAAATGTTCTTCCTTGAGAAACTTTTCTTTGTACCTTACAAGAAGTGCTTTACTGTCTCCTTTTGCTTTGCTTCATTTTCAGTCTGCGTGCTTGGCATTCTGTGGACAGTTTCAACATAAAATCTCATATCACAGAATTCTAGAAGATTTTCTCATATTAGTTGTTGGAAAATCTCTTCTTCTTCAAGTTTTTGTCTCTTTTTATGAAACTACCATTATTTGGATGTTGCCTTTCCTAGAACTGTCCTCAAATTATCTTCTTTTGTTTCCATCCTACTTTGTGTATCTCTAAGTCCTTATCATCATCCTTCAAGTGTTCCAGAAGCTAATTGTAAAGATAAGCAGATAGAAAATAGAAGATAAAAATGAAAAACCCAACAACATTGTAAAGCAATTACTCTCCAATTAAAAATCTTAAAAGAGGTGAATGAACCTAGAGCCTATTATACAAAGTGAGGTAAGTCAGGAAGAGAAAAGCAAATATAATATATTAATGCATACATATGGAATCTAGAAAGACAAAACTGTTAAACCTATTTGCAGGGCAGCAGTGGAGATGCAGACACAGAGAACAGGCTTATGGACACAGTGAGGGAAGGAGAGGGTGGGATGAACTGAGAGAATAATATGGAAATATATACAGTGCCATATGTAAAATAGATAGCCAGTGGGAATTTGCTGTATGATGACAGGCAACTCAAACCAGGACTCTGTGACCGCCAAGAGGGGTGGGATGGGGTGGGATGGGGTGGGACGTGGGAGATGGGAGGGAGGGGACACATGAATACCTATGGCTGATTTATGTTGATGTATGGCAGAAACCAACACAATATTGTACATCATCTATCCTCCAATTTAAAACAAACTAGTTAAAAAATTAAGAGAAAACCCATATATTCATATAGAAGTCCCTGTTTTTGTAAATGTTCCATGTGTTTTGGCGAAGGATGCATATCATGCATTAGGATATTGTTTTTAAAATATAAAAACGCTTCTTCCTTCTGTCCGTCTTCTCCCCCAGAACCTTCTCCAATTCTTCTGTGGGCATGCCTCCACTAAGCAGTAACACTAGGTGGCAGTGATTTCATGACTTACAAGGTTTCAAATTGGACTGAGTGACAGCTTCATCCTTCAGGGAGATCCAAGGCTAAAGTGAAAAACCTGTCAGTTCCAGAGGCACTTCCCCATTCCTGTATCCAGCACCAGTGTCTCTGAGTGCTGTGTTCACGTCCCTCTACTTGAGGACCGATAAACCAGTTCCAGGTTTCCGCCATCAGAACGGTAAGGAAATGCAATAGAGGATATCACTGATCGGGCACCCCCTGTGCCCTACCCTGATTTATGCATGATTCTCAGAGTGATACTTAAAATATATACTCTTTAAAAAAAAAAAAAAACACAAACACACACACACCCTAATTACTCCCATTTGAGAACTAATCATAATGCCAGAGAGTCATGCTATGATAAGAACAACCACAAGGATCTACTGTCTAGTAGAGGGAACTATATTCAATATCTTGTAATAATCTATAATGGAAAAGAATTTGAAAATAGATAGATAGATGATAGATGTATAGAATTGAACCACTTTGTTGAACACCTGAAACCAACACAGCATAAATCAACTTTGCTTCCAAAGAGTAACCACGAATTCACTTTAATTTTGTAAATAAAAGTCATTGTAAACCATTCCCCAGTACTAAGAATTTGATGATCAGTTACAAATGACTTGCAACACACCATGCATAGGTGATCTTGAAATGCCAGGAGGAGCCTGGACTCCATCTCACCCACCTGCAGGGGTGAAGGCAGGCATTCAGGATGCTCTGAATGTGGTACAACAGGAGAGGTCTGCAGAGATGAGCCGCTGGAAGAACTGGCTAATAAAATCAGAGCATCAGTATCAAACACGAGGTACCAAGTAAAGTCATATCTGGGGAGTATGAATGAGACCCAGACACTGAAAAACATGTCATATGGGACTTGCTTACAACAGCTAGGTCTGATTTCTAAAGCTAGAGGATAAGATTAAGCTGAGCTGTTCTGCAGCTGAATCCCCAATCTAAGCATTCATCAAATTCCCTTCAAATTTAGCCAGACTAACCCCAAAGTCTGGAGCAAAGAGGACCACATGGGTGACGATTAAGTTACCCTGGGCCGTAAGATGGGTGGAGGAGGAGGCTGCCCATGTAGGACAATACAGTGACAGGCGAGACATTTACTAGAGGCTCTGCCTCCATCAGATGGATGGGTCAGTTCACATAGGTCAAATTCCCCCAATTCCTGGTAGTCCCAGTGGTTAGGAATCTGCCTGCCAACACTGAGGACATGGATTCGATCCCTGGTCTGAGAATTAAGATTCCACATCCATGAGGCAACTAATCCCATGTGCCACAACTACTGAAGCCTGGGTGCCCTAAAGCTCGTTCTCTGCTACAACAGAAGCCACCTCAGTGAGAAGCCTGAGAGCCACAACTAGAAAGCAGTGCCTGCTCAACGCAACTAGAGAAAGCCCACACATAGCAATAAAGATCCAGTACAACAACAGCAAAAAAAAAAAATACTTGGTCTTCTCTGATAATAAAGTACAATAGAAGCACAACAATAAATGTTTGCAAACTTTGATATATTCTGCAAAAATGAAATGCTATTTATTAAAGTATTACCCTAAATATTATTATTTAGGATACGAAGACAAAGATATAGCTATGATCATGCCTTGCCTGAAAGAATTAATAGGAGAAATAAATTTGGTAGCTATAAAACAGTCTTAAGTATATGCTATGTGCTTCCACATTGCTCATTAAATGTCACGGAAGTTATATAATAAATCAGTTGTTTCATTAACATCCCAGATTCTTAGATGATTTATATAGACACTACTGCAATCTGTCACTCATGCATTAAATAAACCTCCACCATTCTCTCTTTGAAGCTGCAAAAAGGCCCTCTCAGTTGGGTTCCTTGGCGAGGAGAAGGAAGGCTTTTTCATTCTACTGTACAGCAGTCCACACAGCTCCAATGCACCGAGGAAGGAACGCCAGGTGTACGGGCTTCGGATCTTATAACTGTGGGATTTCTTCTCCCCTGCTGCCCAGATAGTCATCGAGAACTCCCCTCCGCCACACTTCTCTTCCCCTGATTGCCTCCCAAAAATCTGAGGGCAACGATTTCTCTGGTCATCGTGGCGGACCCAAAGCACAGTGTAGTTTGTTTCAAAGACTTACGGGAGGAAAGAAAAAGATCATAAAACCTCAAACAAGCAGAATCTGGAAGCTGATTTCCTTCCTACACAGACAAGCCAAGAAAAAAATGGGAAGTACTTTAAGGATAAAAAAGACATTCTAGAGAAGATAGCAATCTCAGGCACATACTGAGGAGTTTCGGGGAGAACACATTTGCAAAAAGCATCCATTCATATATATCCTCTCCCGGTTTCTATTTCCAGTGTCTGTAGAAGGAAAGCTGATCTGAGGTGGTTTCAGAAGGGCTTGTTAAGCTTGCTCACCAGGCCCCTTGAGACAGGCTGGGACCTGGGGCCCTCAGCCACAGTGCTGCGAAGTTTGCACCTGACACACCTCTCCTCCAGCAACAAAAGACAAAGAGACTACATGGGACTAAAAATAACCCTGTGCAGTCGGGGCAAATTCTGGACCAAAAGATACAAAGACAAAAAAACATCCAACTGCCATTGCTGAAGAGCGGGGAGCAAAAACCTGGTGTCGGGAGTGAAAGTCCCCCTCTAGTGAACCCCACAAAGGCTGGGCAAACCACCCGAGCCACTCCTCCAGCAGGACCCCTGACACACCCGTCCCCTCATCCCGTGTAAGCAGTGAGGGCTCCCCCATCTTGGGAAGTGAGCAAGGCAACCTGCTGCTTGTTTTTGTTCCCTCCTGAAGCCAACAGCTGCTGCTGCTGCTAAGTCACTTTAGTCGTGTCCGACTCTGTGCGACCCCATAGACGGCAGCCGACCAGGCTCCCCCGTCCCTGGGGTTCTCCAGGCAAGAACACTGGAGTGGGTTGCCATTTCTTTCTCCAATGCAAGAAAGTGAAAAGTGAAAGTGAAGTCGCTCAGTTGTGTCTGACTCTTAGCAACCCCATGGACTGTAGCCTACCAGGCTCCTCCGTCCATGGGATTTTCCAGGCAAGAGTACTGGAGTGGGGTGCCACTGCCTTCTCCATGAAGCCAACAGAGGAACCCCAGTAAAGCTTTGCCTGAATTCCTTGCCGTGTGTACAGTCAATTTCTATTGATTGGGAAAGGCCGAAAACCCTGGTTGGTATCACTCTATGTTGAGGGTGATCAGCATTTCAGATTGTCCTGTCTAGGATGGCTGCTCTGAACAGGATTCTATCCCCCAGAGTTGAAGCACTTCACACCCAGTGCATCTGTATTTGGAGTAAGATGCCCTGGAGTCTCTGTCATCCAGAAACAGCTGGAGCAGACGGTCAGTGATGACTGAGGTGATATCTTCACACGTGAGAGCATGAGTGTGGGATGTGCAACAGTGACCCAGTAACACTGGCTTGCATAGAACAGACTTTTCTTTGTTTTTTCTTCAAAATCCTGACTGACACCACGGGCTGCTCTGGGAAGGGCTCCAAAGCCCCTGATCCCTCCCCCTTCAATCGCTCATTCATCTGTGTCTTCACCACCCACATGGCCACACTCCCATGTCAGCCCCTAGGGAGAAGAAAAAGATAAAGTGGACAGGGGATAAACTAGGAGCTTGGGACTACTCAGACACACAAAACAGACCATCAACAAGGACCTGCTGTCTAGCCCAGGGAACTCTACTCAATATTCTGTGACCAGCTATAATGGAAAGAATCTGAAAAAGAATAGGCACACATATGTATATAACGGATTCACTTTTCAACTATCAGTTCAGTTCAGTTCAGTCACTCAGTCATGTCCGACTCTTTGCGACTGTTGAATGAATCGCAGCACGCCAGACCTCCCTGTCCATCACCAACTCCCGGAGTTCACTCAGTGCCAGGGGCCAGTGTGAGGAATCCCACCCGTGACAAGGTCATGTGGAAGGAAGCCTGACAAAACGCAAGGACGTGATCAGACTTCAAGGATTCCCTCTGGAACTTCCTGAGCATCCACCCCCCAAGATCAGAGTCTGCCTGCTTTACTGTGTTATGCTTTCTATCTACTCTTCTGTCATTAACAGGGGGCTGTCCCACCACCACCTTTTTCTGGGAAAAAAATTAGAGCTTTTAGATAACAAATCTCCTGGGCATAATACGAGTGTTTCAATCCGAGAACCCCTCTGATGGCTTTCTAGCCTGCCTGCAGGACTCTTACAGCTGCACATGTGATTGTTTGAGGCCTCTCGACCACGGGAGGCATAGGAAGCTTAAATCATCCTAGGAATGTAGGGGCTTCCGAAGGGTCAAAATCATTAGAATAGGACTGATTAAAGGTTTCATTTGTTAAGCCAATACTTGCTGCCAAATTTTCATATCCTTTATTTTTATATAGTTTGCAAATAGAAAAACAAGTAGTGGACCTGGTATTAGCAACATTAGATCTTTGAGTTGCACGCTTTCTTTGTTATAACCCATTGCACCTTTGTTCTATAGGAATGTAACTTTAGTACTTTGAGGGTGATGCAGAGTAAAGAGAAAACACTTCTAGGGAAAAGGAGTTTTCTGGTTGATAGACAATTATCCAGGAAGAGAGCCATAAAAATGTTAACAGGCCTCTTGGCCAAAAGATAATGTAAACCACCTGAGACCTTTTGTATACGGGAGGGTACGCAAAAAGAAAGCCTTGTCTCAATGAGGGTCAGGACTGCTGCCCCTGCATAACTCTGCATATTCCATTATTTCTTTATGTACAACTTGGGTTATATAAGCTGATTTTGAAAAATAAAGTTTTTGGAGTCTTGCACCGATGCTGAGCTTCCCCATGTCATTCTTTTCTCTCCTTTTTCGGCTGAATTCCCATCTGGAGCGGGGAGGCTCACCATGTCTGCTTACTTGTCCCGGCTTCTAAGATCATAAGAGAGAGAGCCCAAGGCGGGGCACTCTCCGATGTTCAAGTGGGCGCTGGTGGCCTAACATAGATGGTGCTAACCTTTTGTCTCGAGGTTTTATTGGTTTTCCCCGTAAACCAAGTTATTCAGCCTCTTTTCCCCACTAAAATTTCCTACTACACTATTTCTCCCTAATCTAATCTTATATCTCTAAATAAATAAGTTTTTCCTTGCCTATCCGTCTCCCCTTCGAATCACCCTGGATCCACCGGGGCTGGACCCCGGCAACTCAGACTCATGTCCATTGAGTCCGTGATGCCATCCAGCCATCTCATCCTCTGTCTCCCCTTCTCCTCCTCCCAATCCCTCCCAGCATCAGGGTCTTTTCAAATGAGTCAACTCTTCACATGAGGTGGCCAAAGTATTGGAGTTTCAGCTTCAGCATCAGTCCTTCCAATGAACACCCAGGACTGAACTCTAAAGGAGTCTTTAGGATGGACTGGTTGGATCTCCTTGCAGTCCAAGGGACTCGCAAGAGTCTTCTCCGATACCACAGTTCAAAAGCATCAATTCTTTGGCACTCAGCTTTCTTCACAGTCCAACTCTCACATCCATACATGACCACAGGAAAAACCATAGCCTTGACTAAACGGACCTTTGTTGGCAAAGTAATGTCTCTGCTTTCGAATATGCTATCTATGTTGGTCATAACTTTCCTTCCAAGGAGTAAGCGTCTTTTAATTTCATGGCTGCAGTCACCATCTGCAGTGATTTTGGAGCCCCCCAAAATGAAGTCTGACACTGTTTCCACCGTTTCCCCATCTATTTCCCATGAAGTGATGGGACCAGATGCCATAATCTTCTTTTTCTGAATGTTGAGCTTTAAGCCAACTTTTTCACTCTCTTCTTTCACTTTGATCAAGAGGCTTTTTAGTTCCTCTTCACTTTCTGCCATAAGGGTGGTGTCATCTACATATCTGAGGTAATTGATATTTCTCCCGGCAATCTTGATTTCAGCTTGTGCTTCTTCCAGTCCAGCGTTTCTCATGATGTACTCTGCATAGAAGTTAAATAAGCAAGGTGACAATATACAGCCTTGACGTACTCCTTTTCCTATTTGGAACCAGTCTGTTGTTCCATGTCCAGTTCTAACTGCTGCTTCCTGACCTGCATATAAGTTTCTCAAGAGGCAGGATAGGTGGTCTGGTATTCCCATCTCTTTCAGAATTTTCCACAGTTTATTGTGATCCACACAGCCAAAGGATTTGGCATAGTCAATAAAGCAGAAATAGGTGTTTTTCTGGAACCCTCTTGACTTTTTCCATGATCCAGCAGATGTTGGCAATTTGATCTCTGGTTCCTCTGCCTTTTCTAAAACCAGCTTGGACACCTGGAAATTCATGTTCACGTACTGTTGAAGCCTGGCTTGGAGAATTTTGAGCGTTACTTTACTAGCATGTGAGATGAGTGCAATTGTGCAGTAGTTTGAGCATTCTTTGTCATTGCCTTTCTTTGGGATTGGAATGAAAAGTGACCTTTTCCAGTCCTGTGGCCACTGCTGAGTTTTCCAAATTTGCTGGCATATTGAATGCAGCACTTTCACAGCATCATCTTTCAGGATTTGAAATAGCTCAACTGGAATTCCATCACCTCCGCTAGTTTTGTTCGTAGTGATGCTTCCTAAGGCCCACTTGACTTCACATTCCAGGATGTCTGGCTCTAGGTGAGTGATCACACCTTCGTGATTATCTGGGTCATGAAGATCTTTTTTGTAGTTCTTCTGTGTATTCTTGCCACCTCTTCTTAATATCTTCTGCTTCTGTTAGGTCTAAACCATTTCTGTCCTTTATGGTGCCCATCTTTGCATGAAATGTTCCCTTGGTATCTCTAATTTTCTTGAAGAGATCTCTAGTCTTTCCCATTCTATTGTTTTCCTCTATTTCTTTGCATTGATCACTGAGGAAGGCTTTCTTATCTCTCCTTGCTATTCTTTGAAACTCTGCATTCAGATGCTTATATCTTTCTTATATCTTTCCTTTTCTCCTTTGCTTTTTGCCTCTCTTCTTTTCACAGCTATTTGTAAGACCTCCCCAGACAGCCAATTTGCTTTTTTGTATTTCTTTTCCATGGGGATGGTTTTGATCCCTGTCTCCTATACAATGTCACAAACCTCCGTCCATAGTTCATCAGGCACTCTGTCTATCAGATATAGTCCCTTAAATCTATTTCTCACTTCCACTGTATAATCATAAGTTATGTATAATCATATATACATATATATAGTATAAACTATTGGAGAAGGCAATGGCACCCCACTCTAGTACTCTTGCCTGGAAAATCCCATGGATGGAGGAGCCTAGTGGGCTGCAGTCCATGGGGTCGCTAAGAGTCGAACACGACTGAGCGACTTCACTTTCACTTTTCACCTTCATGCATTGGAGAAGGAAATGGCAACCCACTCCAGTATTCTTGACTGGAGAATCCCAGGGATGGGGGAGCCTGGCAGGCTGCTGCCCATGGGGTCGCACAGAGTCGGCCACGACTGAAGCGACTTAGCAGCAGCAGCAACAGTATAAACTATACTCCAGTATAAAATCAAAAGTTTTTTAAAAAGAAAGTGAGTGGAATTTTTAAATTTTATTACTGGAGTATAACTGCCTTACACTGTTGTGTTAGGTTCTGCAGTACAATGAATTGAATCAGCTATATGTATACATATATTCCCTCCCTCTCGAACCTCCCTCCCCCATCTCACCCCTCTGGGTCATCATAGAGCACCAAGCTGTGCAAATATATATATATATATAAACACAAAAACACATCATTAAAGAATATATGTTGATATATATGTAAAATGTTTAACTTCTATATGGCAAAAACTTCATAAGTAAATAATAAAAATCTAAGTGACTGACCAAAAAGCAAAAGAAAAAAAGGAAAGAAAGTAGGTGGTAAAGCATGGATCTTCCCCTTAAGAACCAGACATTATATCTGTCACGTTCATGCATGACCTCCCAACCAGAGTTAAATCACAGGGCTGCATGCAGCTGAGAGGAAGCTGAGAAGTGTCTGTTCTGGACGCCTTGCGCCCCCTAAAATAATCCCAAGGAAGATGGGAAAATGCCCCCTGCAGGGCACCTAGCCTCCCCACAACCCCCCACTTCGTGAGCATACAAGAAAAACCCCAAGGACTCCCAGAGAGAGCTTACAGGAACTCTGAAAATGGATTCATATTCAGAAAATACTGTTCTGTGACCTTGTTTCTCACCCAGAGAAACTTTGACTTGCAAGTAGCTCAAAGCACAAAGAGGACTGGTGGTGTTACCAGGTTGATTTACTTTCTGGAAACATAAGATCTTTCCAGAACTTCTTTATTAATTGACATGAGTAAATTTTTCCCCCTTTCCTGTCCGTCAGACAGACACACTCACACCTCAGGATGACTAAGTGTTTTTGTAAGCAGCCGCAAAGATTATAGCTTCGAGGAGATAATCAGGGCCCCTCTCTGTGCACCACGAATGTCTGATGTGGATTTGGATGCTTTCAATACCAAGTCCAGTGTTTGATCTCCAGTTCCTGTACATTTCTCAGAGGTAAAAGCAGTAATCAAATAGTCCATCAATTCAGGCTTTGGAAAATAGTATTTATGTTCAAAGTTCTTGCCACACTGGTCTTTCCAAACACCCATAATGAAAATGAGAAGTTAACTGACAGTCATCTGGGAAAGTTGTTAAAAGCACAGATTCCTGGTCCCACTTCTCCAATGAGTCATCAGTGAGTCTGGATTAGATTCCAGGGACCTGTATTTTTAAAAAACTTAAAAAAAAATTTTTTTTTTTAAATTAAACATGTAAAACATGTTCAGATTTGAAGTTCACAAGCTAGTCAGGAGACATTATCCCATGTTGCAAATAATTGTACTTTGATTTGTTGTTGTTGTTTCGGCTTCTCCAGTGACTCCAATGATAAAGAATCCACCTGCAATGTAGGAAACACAGGAGACTCGGGATCGATTTCTGGGTCAGGAAGATTCCCTGGAGGAGGAAATGGCAACTCATTCCAGTATTCTTGCCTGGAGAATCCCATGGATGGAGGAGCCTGGCAGGCTACAGTCCTTGGGGTTGAAGAGAGTCAGATACGACTGAAGTGACTTAGCATGTTTGCAATGGAAAGTCTGTTGACATGGGCCTGAGAAACCCATCCTGCAGAGGTCAAATACTGACAGGGTGAGGAATGGGTCTTCAGGTAACACACAGAGAACTATCACAGACTTGGAGATGCTGTGAGGATAAGGACATTGGTGATGAGGGGTGTGACGGGAGAGGAAGCGTGGTCCAAAACAAAGAAGCTCCCCAAGATCAATCAGGCAGTTTAGTAGCTAAGTTGTGTCCAACTCTTTGCAACCCCATGGACTATAGCCCACCAGGCTCTTCTGTCCTTGGGATTTTCCAGGCAAGAGTACTAGAGTGGGTTGCCATTTCCTTCTCCAGGGGATCTTCCCTACCCAGGGATTATTCCTGGGTCTTTTGCATTGCAGGTGAATTCTTTATCAACTGACCCTCCAGGGAAGCCCCAGATTAATCACAGAAAAGACAGTACTTGATTATGAAGTTCAAAATAGAGCCACAGGTAGAGATTGGGCTTTCTGCTTCTGGTATGAATTAGAGATATAGCATGTGTCAAAAGTCATACTGATGTCATCTTTATTAAAAAGCTGATCTTTATTCTTTTAAAACATTTCATAGCTATCCTCTTTCAGAAAGTCCTGGGTCACCATAACTGATCACCTGAGTGATCCTACTTCTCCCTTCTCAAACCCTAATTCTCACTCTTACACTCTAAAATAGCCAATAAAGAATGAACTCCCACATCCTAGACACTCCATTTTTGACACACAGTCTCTGCCTGTGACCTCACTGTATGGTCTCTTCAGCAAGTATACCCTCCAGGACTTGTGAGTGGTAAAATCTTGTTGCTCAAAGTCCCGTATGGTTTCTTGCTGAAGTTCATCCTTTGCTCATAAGACCCAAAGGGTTGCTCAGCCATATGTAGTGGCCCCAGTGGGTGAAACGTCTGTGCAGCTCCCTGTGAGTGATGTGTGCTGGCTGGGCACCATAGACCCTCCTCATCAAGGGCACTACCATCAGTAGGCTCAGGACAGATGGAAGATTAGGTCTTTTAACAAATGGTGATGGGGCAATTGGGTATTCTTATGGAATACAATGTGTCTTGAAGCCTACCTCACTCTGGATGCAAAAATTCATCCAAGGTAGATTAGAGAACTAACTGTAAAAATTACAACTATAAAACTTCTAGAAGAGTCATCAGAGACTATCTCATAACCTGAGGATAAACTAACATTTATTAGACAGTATACAGAAATTACTAAGTATCAAATAAAAGGTTGATTAACTATCTTTCATCAAAATTAAAAACTCATTAGAAACACAGCTAAGAATATTCCACAGGCTGGAATAAACTATTTGTAATACTTATATTTGAAAAAAGAGCTTGGATATTTTTTATATATATATACGTGCATATATATATATGTATATATATATATATATCTGGAATATATAAAGAATATATCCAATTCAATTATTAAAAGACAATCAAATAAAAACATGGGCAAAGCAATATTAAGAGACACTTCACAAAGGAATTTGCATGAATAGCCAGTAAGCATATGAAAAATACTCATTATGTTGTCATTCGTGCATGCATGCTAAGTTGCTTCAGTAGTGTCCGACTCTTTTGCAGCGCTATGGACTGTAGCCTGCCGGGCTCCTCTGTCCATGGAATTCTCCAGGCAAGAATACTGGAGTGGGTTGCCATTCCCTTCTCCAGGGGTTCTTCCTGACCCAGGGATTGAACTTGCATCTCTTACATCTCCTGCATTGGCAGGCTGATTCTTTACCGTTGAGCCACCGGGAAAGCCCCATGTTGTCATTGGGGAAATTCAAATTAAATCACAAAGAGATATTACTACCCACCCATTTAATAGCTAAAATTAAAAATATCAGGCACTCGGAAACTGCGTGTATTGCTGGTAGGTATATAAATTAATACAACGTTTTGGGGAAAAGTTTAGCAGTTTCTTATAATGTTTCTACCCTATTACCCAGCAATTCTGCTCCTAAGTATTTACTTGAGAGAAATGAAAGCATATGTCCACACAAAGACTTGTAAATAAGTGTTTATAGAAGCTTTATTCTGGGGAAGGCAATGGCACCCCACCCCAGTACTCTTGCCTGGAAAATCCCATGGATGGAGGAGCCTGGTGGGCTGCAGTCCATGGGGTCGCTGGGAGTCGGACACGACTGAGCGACTTCACTTTCACTTTTCACTTTCATGCATTGGAGAAGGAAATGGCAACCCACTCCAGTGTTCTTGCCTGGAGAATCCCAGGGATCGAGAAGCCCGGTGGGCTGCCGTCTATGGGGTCGCACAGAGTCGGACACGACTGAAGCGACTTAGCAGCAGCAGCAGCAGCAGCAGCAGAAGCTTTATTCATAATAGCCTCCTAACTGTAAACAACCCAAATGTCCATCAGCTGATGAGGGAATAAACCTCAAAAAGACAAAAAGTTTAGAGCATTCAATCATACAAAGGGTCCTTTCAAGAGACCAGGTGTGCTTCCATCAAATCAGAGGGTCTCTAGTGTGTTCTAAGGAGATGTCCTTCTGCCATCTCACCAGCCTCCTGAGACGGAAATGATGATCCTGGCAACATCAGTAGGCATGGCTTTATCAAACGGAATGAAATCCAGTAAAGTTCATCGAAGATTCACAGAACTTCTTAAGAAAATTGTTTCATTAGAAACGTTGCCAGCTTGGGTTAAAAAGGATGAAGACAAGAAGGAATAAAAAGAGACTGCTGGCTTCCCCAGACTTTCTGGCAGGAAGCAGGCTATTAAAGCTACTCAACTGCAGATGGGAGACACTTTTCATGAAAAAGGAAAGAGGATTCAGGGGGTGGAACCAAGAGCCCAGAAGTTGAATCTATGAGCCAGGAAGAATTATTCCCAGTCCTTGAAATCTAATCAGGAAATGCCCATTTGCTCAGTTGGATTTCGGAACTGCCTTTAACAGATAGGTAGGTTCTCACCTTCCATTTTCCCATCTTTTGAACCATGATGTCTGCATCTGTTATTCCGTGCCTGGCCCTCCATCGTACATTGGGAGCCAATGATTTGTGTCACTCGTGTCTCATATCCACAGACGGCAAGAAATTGGGGCCCAGCAGTTACGCTCAATGGATTACATCTAGTGACCTTATTTCCACCTGGCACTGATTTAGATTCTGGATTTGAGCTGATGATGTTTAGATGAGATTCTGGACTTTGAATTGATGCCGTGGTGGGATAAGACTCTTGGGAACTTATGGGTAATTTTACATTTGGGAGGGATATAAGTGATGGAGCGACAGAGGGTGGACTGTGATGGGCAGAAATCTCACATGGTCCTCACGATTCCATCCTGTGTTGTATACACCTTGTGTGATACCCTCTCCTTGATGATGGGCTTGAACTTCGAATATGGAATATGAGCAGACATGCTCCCATGACTGGGTTACAGGTCAGCTCACTTGCGAGTGCAACAAAAGGGAAATCATCTTAGGTGGGTTTAATCTAATCAGGGAAGCCCTTACAGAGAAAGGAAGCAACAGTAGCCAGACTCCTGTTGGCCTGGAGGAAGCAAACCAATGTCTATGTTGTGAGCTAGGATAATCTTTGGTGGCAACATGACCAGGAACTGTGGGTGACCTCTGAGAGCTGAGAGGAGTCCCTGGAAACAGCTATCAGGGAAATGGGACCTCAGTCATACAATCACGAGGAAAGGACTTTTTCCAACAAGCAGTGACCCAGTTGGAGCACTTTGAACCTCAGATGAGAGTTAACAGCTTCATTTCAGCCTGGGGGGACCCTAAGAAAAGAGCCCAGTTAAGCTGTACCCATTCTCATGATCCAGGAACACTATGAGACAATATATTTGTGTTGTTTTAAGCTACTAAGTTGTATAGCAATTTGTTACACAACATAGAAAACTAGTATATTTTCTTTAAAAGATGATCTTTAAAAAAATAAATATGGAACTACTTCCTGCTTCTTCCCTGAAATCACACCAAACATGCAACTGAGACTCAGACTGAGACAGAGATGAATGAGGTTCTTTACCAGCATCAGTTCATTACTGAGAATGGTGAACACGCAGAGATGCCTTTTACCAAATTTTGAAACTCTAATATTTTAAGATAAATAGATGAAGGAATGGACAGGGAAGAGAGATACAAAGGTCTTCCAAGAGCTCTCCCCCAGATTGAACTGATGTGCTGCTACCACAGTATTTTCACGGTGGTTCTCTACATCAGACCTCTCAGATTCTCTACTTCATTCTCTTTGAATTTTCCCTTGGAAGTGAATTGAACAGAACTGCTTCCCACGTAGCTCAGTTGGTAAAGAATCTACCTGCAATGCTGGAAACCTGGATTCAATTCCTGGGTTGGGAAGATCCCCTGGAGAAGGAAATGGCAACCCACTCTAGTATTCTTGCTTGGAAAATCCCAAGGACAGAAGAGCCTGGCAGGCTACAGTCCATAGGGTGGCAAGAGATGGACATGACTCAGTGCTGTCTTTCTTTTCTTTCTTTCTTTGGAAGTAATGCATTCTTTGACAACACTCATGGAATGGAAATGGTGAAGTAATAGCATTTCAAGAAATGTCACCACTGGGGCAATCCCATTTCCTATGATACATTTGGGTTCTGAATATTTTTTGGACCAAAATATCATCATTTTAGTGCCTGGCTTCACCTATAGGGACCATTATCATGGGCTTGTGGTACCTTGATTAAGACATGATTCCAGACACCAATATTTTAATTGACTGTTTGATTGAAGGCATAAAAGTTTTTGGATCCCAGGGGAACACATCACATTAAGATCCCAGGTGGGTGAGAGATCTGTCTTTGATAAAGTCAGAGAAGGAGACCTGGGAAGGTGAGAAGGCCAAGGAGAAGAGCTTGACAAGCACATTGTCATACAGATCATTTTTAGGAAAATGGATACCTGGAAGTCAAGTATTTGGAAACTGATTTCTTAAAAACTACCTGGTCTGTGTATCACGTGCAAAGTTTTCATGGAACCTTATTACTTGGTTTGGAAATTGCAAATTTAAATATTCCTGAATAAAAAGTTTAGGAGTGTAATTTCTAAAAATATGGACCAGGACAAAATGTGTCTTCTCTAGTTTTCTTGACTTAAAAGAGACATTTTTTAAAAATTACTGGAAATTACTACAAGAAAACTTGATTCAAAACAACTAAGGTCTTTTAGTTTCGTTTTAGCTACACACCAGAAAGCCATGTAGGGTATGTATGTGTGTGCTTTATTCAGTATGTCTCTATAAGACATATTCTGAAAAATTAGCAACTTAAACTGAACTGATAATACAACTTTGAATATTTCTGCATTAGTCAAGTCTTATCTAATATGGTGGCTAAACTGACTTATCCAGGCACTAACACCAAGCTCAGGGATGGTGTTCAGTCAAAATATCCCATTGCCCCATAGCAAAATTCTGAGCATAAGGTTAAATATTACTTTATGGCTCAAAATATCATCATCCAAAAAGACATCCAAAGAGATGACCTCTATTTTGATAAGATCTTTAAAAGTAACAGTTAACATCTTTGTCCTTTTCATTTTGCTCTTTGACCTACTGTGTGGTCAAAGTCAGGTTTTGGTGAATGTCAGTAGAAACGTAACATATTTTCAGGACCCAAAATGAAGTTATAAATCTACTCTTTGTGGTGGTAGAGATGGAAAGAAGTGTTCACTGCACCAAAACTCTGTGAGCAATTCAGTAACCTTCAGGGGACTGCCATTTATTTTATCCAAAGCCGAGAAAATAAAAACTTAATCCATCTCAAAGGAAGTCAAGGTAATGAAGATGGGCCAATAATATTTTCCTGATTCTGACATAATGTTTTGGATCTTTGATACAATAGCACGGCTGACTGAGTGAAATGTAGCAAGGAGTATCCTCCATATATATTATTGTGACTTTCCCTTAGTTTTACTTGCTTAAGATGGCCCACTTTTCAGTAAGCAACTGGCAAGTCAGTTTAATTTAGAAAGAGTCATGACCAGGAATTTTTAGAGCAAATTTCAAAAGCCATTTTGGGGAACAGAAATAAGCCCTAAGTTTGGAAGATGTTTACAAGTCAGGGTTTTATTATATTCCATTCAAATCTGTAAGCAGTTATTACACATAAGTTTACACTTAACACCAGCAATAACAATTTTAACAATAATTCCTGGCATTTTTGACTGTTCTGCACCAAGAACTGTTAACAGATATGATTTTGTGCAATTCTTACAGTAATTCTGTGAAGTCAATTTTTTGTATCTCTATTTTATATGAGATATATAAGAATTGGGTTATCACAAGACATCAATGTATATGTATGCACACATTGAAATCATAGCATTATCATCTTCAACTTGGTTTCAATAAAATACAACTTTAATTTGTCATGCTATGTTAATGTTGCTCATTTTATCAACTTTACACATTTGCTTAATTTGGGGAGGGGGTGAGTGGGGGCTGGAGTGGCATCAGAGAAGTGGAAATTTACAAAAAGAGGGAAGACAATTGATCAGTTGAGACCAGGATTCTATCTTCAGTTGTAGATTGGAGCAGATAGGAAATTATTTTTGCCGTCTTGAGCTTTCCCAGACACTCTTGAGTTTTTGCTTTCCTATTGCTTTCAATTAAAAGCATCCAAACTGTAATGTAAATTTGAATATGATCTTTTGGGGGGAAAGAGTACAAACACCATCAGAGTATAAGCTCTTATTTGTGTTCAAAGGAACTGTTACTAGATATAATAACAGCATATGTTCTCAGTCGTGCCTGACTCTTTACACCTCCATGGACTTTAGCCCTCCAGGTTTCTCTGACCATGGGATTCTCCAGGTTAGAATCCTGGAGTGGGTTGCCAGGCCCTCTTCCAGGGGATCTTCCCAACCCGGAGGTTGAACCTGGGTCTCCTGCATTGGCAGGCAGATTCTTTACCAATTTGCCACCTGGAAAGCCCAGATATAATAAATACAGAATTGTTTTTGCCGTTTAATGGTTTGGTGTTTCATATGTATGAAGAGTGACATTGTCAGTCCTATTACTCCATGGGGAAAGATGGTGGGTAAGTGGACACTGAAGAGAGGTCACAGACCTCATCCTTCGTCCTCAGTGCATTTGCTCCCTGGACACCTTTCTTTACGCCTTGGCATCAATAACTGGTTACTTCTAAGTATATGTTAGGCTTCTCAGGTGGCATTAGTGGTAAAGAACCCACTTGCCAATGCAGGAGACATAGGAGACTCGGGTTCAATCTGGGTCGGGAAGATCCCCTGCAGAAGGGCCTGGCAACCCACTCCAGTATTCTTGCCTGGAGAATCCCATGAACAGAGGAGCCTGGCGGGCTACAGTCCATGGGGTCGCAGAGTCGGACGGGACTGAGCAACCTAGCACAAGCAGGCATGAAAGCATATGTTAAAATACAGTTAGTGAGTGATGACCCCTTTTAAATTCATGTTCCATAATGACGTCAATTATTTGAATAGTTAGCTTAAAAAGGCATCATATTGAACTAGGCATAAGCACATTGACATGTAGGTGCCTTTTATAGCCCTGTTCCCTCTACACTCTCATCTATCACCTCCTTCTTAAACAGCAAGGGTTCCCTGTAAATGTTCCAGTTAGACATAATTACTAAGCATTTTTGCCATCATTTTCTAGATTAACTCACTAATTATACAACCTGCCGCAATGAGTCAAGATCTTGGTGAAACACCTGAAATGAGGTGTACAAATCCTTTTGTAAATGGCTTGAAATCAAAGCAAGCTCATCCCTATTGATAGAGGAGACTACAGTTAAGTCAGTCTCTCTCTTTTGACCCAGTTTTTGCAAATTCTAAAATGCGAGTGGGTGACTCTTGGGAGTTAACTCTCTGAGACAGCACTGGGTCCATTTTCAGCTTTACAGCAGTGGGCATTTGGTCTGGTTTGGGACAATGGATATTACGTCTTCTCCTGGCATAGATTAGAAGAAGAAACATGAGCAAAATGTACCCCTTATGGTTGATAGCCATCCATGTCTAAAAGGACTAGAAAGAAGACTTAGTAAAAAGATAGGCTCCAAGGATAAATTACCAGCTTTTAGATCCTGGTTCTTCTCCTTCTCAGTTGCATAACCTTAGGAAAATTTTTTTGACCCTTTAAAGAATGTTTTCTTTTTTAATATTGAGGTGTAGTAGATTTACAATATGTTAATATTTTCAGATGTACAGCATAGTAATTCACTATTTTTGTAAATTATACTCCACTTAAAGTTACTACCAAATAATGGCTGTTTTCCACTGTGCTGTACAATGTTATCTGTGTTGCTTATTTATTTTATACACAGTAGTTTGTTCCTGTTAATCCTCTACCCCTATCTCCCCTCTCCTCCTTACTTCTCCCTACTGGTAACCACTAGTTTCTTCTCTATATCTGTGAGTCTGTTTCTGTTTTGTTATAATATATACACTTGTTTGTCTTATTTTTTGGCTTAAGATATAAATGATAACAGAGATTTGTCTTTCTCTTTTTGACTCACTTTACTAAGCATGATACTCTAGGTCTATTCACATTGTTGCAGAATTTCATTCTGAACAATGACTGAGTCACATTCCATTGTGCCACACTTTCTTTATTCATTTATCTGCAGTAAAGGAAGCTGTCGACGAAACAAAAAGACAGCCTACTGGATGGGAGAAAATATTTGCAGATGATATGACTTTGTTATTGTTCAGCCGCTCAACCGTGCCCTACTGTTTGCACCCCCACGGACTGCAGTATGCCAGGCTTCCCTGTCCTTCACCATCTCCCGGAGCTTGCTCAAACTCATGTCCATTGAGTCAGTGATGCCATCCAACCATCTCATCCTCTGTCATCCCCTTCTCCTGCCTTCAGTCTTTCCTAGCATCAAAGTCTTTTCCAATAAGTCAGCTCTTTGCACCAGGTGGCCCAAAAAATGATATGACTGATAAGGGGTTAATATCCAAAATTTATAAATAGCTCATAATAAAACAAAAACCAATCTAAAAATAGAAGACATGAATAGACATTTTTCCAAAGAGATGACCCACAGGCATATGAAAAAATGTTCAACATTGCTATCATCAGAAAAATGAAAATCAAAACTACCGAGAGATATTGTATCACATCTGCCTGAATGACTATCATCAAAAAGTCTACAAATAACAAATGTCAGCAAGGACGCAAAGAAAAGGAAACACTCCTACCCTGTTGGTGGGAATGTAAATTGGTATAGCCACTATGGAAAACAGTATGGAGGTTCCTCAAAAAACTAAAGATAGAGCTTCCATATGACCCAGCAATTCCAATCCTGGATGTATATTAGGAAAAAAAAAAAGAAAACACGAATTCAAAAAGTTACATGTACCCCAATGTTCATAGCAGCACTACTTACAATAGCCTAGATATGGAAGCAAACTAAGTGCCCATCCCCAGATGAATGAAGACTTGATCCTTTTAAGTTTTATCTTCCCATTCTGCAAAATGGGTGTAGTAATAGTACCTATTACAGAATGTTGTTTTGAGAACTCAGTGCTTATAAAGTGCTCAGCCACAATGTTTATTAATGGTCAAAAAAATTTAGCTTAAAGGGACTTCCCTGGTGATCCAGTGGTTGAGACTCTGTGCTTCCATTGCTGGGAACATGGGTTCAATCCCTGGTTGGGGAACTAAGATCCCACATGCCCTATAGTGTGGCCAATATTTCAGTTCAGTTCAGTTCAGTCGCTCAGTCGTGTCCGACTCTTTGCGACCCCATGAATCACAGCACGCCAGGCCTCCCTGTTCATCACCATCTCTCGGAGTTCACTCAGACTCACATCCATCGAGTCCGTGATGCCATCCAGCCATCTCATCCTCGGTCGTCCCCTTCTCCTCCTGCCCCCAATCCCTCCCAGCATCAGAGTCTTTTCCAATGAGTCAACTCTTCGCATGAGGTGGCCAAAGTACTGGAGTCTCA